>NW_019167971.1:617674-729904 GCF_002303985.1 Durio zibethinus | reverse complement strand
TGGTGCCGGCATTTTTCTTTGTCGGTGCACCATCGCCAGAGCATCACCAGAGAACCTGACCGACGGCATTAGGGTTCCGGCTATCGGGGGGCCGGGGGTGTGCGCACATGATGTGCGATGGGTCTGGTACTTGGCCCTTATATTGGCCCCTATCCCTCATCAAACTCGAGAAGTCACACCCCCTTAAAGAGCATTTGAGATTTACAGGTTTGCTGCCAGTAGCCACTAAAGTGTCTGAAATGGGGACACTTTTTGCAAATGGTCACAAAATCTTGTACGCTTCACATGTTTTAGCTATAGTTGTTTTGTGCATGCCAACAAAAAATACAAGGATCTCGTCTACCAAGTTTGGGGCCAAAACTCCTTCCGAAAAAATTTTAAAAAATCTTGAACCGCAAAAAGTTTTCAAAAAATCATGAAAAATAGAAAACGAGTTCATTTTCGCCATGAAAACTTCACGTGAAGGCTTAGGGACCATTGTATGAATTTTACAAGCCATAAAAATGGCATTGGCACATAGAAATATGAAGATGTGGCCTAAACCCACCTACCACCTATCGATCCACGGCTTGCGCATCCCGTCTCTCTGGCCGAGGCGTAGTGCCCGCCGCCCGCTCGTTTTATCGGTTGGCTTAGGCATACGGAGTTCATTCCAAGTCTAAGATTGGACCAGACCGAGGGTTACGATAGTAGGATCGAGAGCACGCAGAGGGGGACCCGACCGATCCCCGACTTACGCATCCCACCCCTCTGGCCGGCTGAGCACCCGCACGCTCGTTTCGTGGGTTGACTTAGGCATACGGAGTTCATTCCCAATCTAATATCGAACCAGACCGAGGGTTGCGGTAGCAGGATCGACAGCATGCAGAGGGGGACCCAGTCGATCTCCGGCTTGCGCATCCTGCCCCTCTGGCCGGCTGATCGCCCGTACGCTCATTTCATAGGTTGACTTAGGCATATGGAGTTCATTCCCAGTCTGAGATCGGACCGGACCGAGGGTTGTGACAGCACATGCTAGGCTCGGGCATGTGCTGGTGTCGCATTTTTCTTCACCGGGGCACCATCGTCGGAGCATCGTCGGAGAACCTGACCGGCGGCATTGGGGTTCCGATGATCGGGGGGGTCGGGGGGTGTGCGCACATGATGTGCGATGGGTGCTGGTACTTGGCCTTTATATTGGCTCCCTATCCCTCATCAAACCTCGAGAACTCACACGCCCTTAAAGAGCATTTGAGATTTTATAGGTTTGTTGCCAGTAGCAATTAAAGTGTCTGAAATGGGGACACTTTTTCAAATGGTCACAAAATCTTGTACGCTTCAAGTTTTAGCTGAATTTTTTTGTGCATGCCAAGAAAATACAAGGGATATCACGTCTAAAGATTTGGGGCCAAAACTTCTTCGAAAAAATTTTAAAAATTCTGAACCGTAAAAGTTTCAAAAATCGTGAAAATAGAAAACGAGTCGTCTTGCCATGAAACTTCACGTGAAGGCTTAAGGGACCACTGTATGAATTTACAAGCCATAAAAATGGCATTGGCATGCAGAAATATGAAGATGTGCCTAAACCCACCTACAACCCTATCGATCCGCGGCTTGCGCATCCCGTTTCTCTGGCCGACGTAGTGCCCGCCCGCCCGCTTGCCCACTCGTTTCGTCGGTTGGCTTAGGCATACGGAGTTCATTCCCAGTCTAAGATTGGACCGAACCGAGGGTTGCAGCAGCATGCAGGGGGTGACCCGGTCGATCCCTGGCTTGCGAATCCGCCCTCTGGGCCGGCTTAAGCACCCGTACGCTCGTTTTCGTGGGTGACTTAGGGCTTACGGAGTTCCCATTCCAGTATAAGCATACGGGCGTTCATTCCCATTCTATGATAGGACCGGGACTGGTTGTGACAGCACATTGTGGGCGCTCGACATTGCTAGGTGCCACATTTTTTCTCCGGGCACCAATCGTTGAAGCATCGTCGGAAACCTGACCGACACATTGATGTGACGATCGGCGGGGCCGGGGGTGTGCGACTGATGTTGTTGGGTGCTAGGTACTTGGCACTTTATATTGGCCCCTATCCCCATCAACCTGGAAGAACCCACACCCCTTAAGGAGCCATACTGAGATTTTACAGGTATGCTGCCAGTAGCCATTAAAGGTCTAAAATAGGGACACTTTTTCAAATGGGTCACAAAATCTTGTACATTTTGAGTTTTTAGCTAAATTGTTTTGTGCATGCCAACAAAAGTACAAGGATCACATCTACCAAGTTTGGGGCCAAAACTCCTTCCGAAAAAATTTTAAAAAATCTCGAAGCGCAAAAAGTTTCAAAAATCCTGAAAAATAGAAAACGAGTCATCTTGCCATGAAACTTCACGTGAAGGCTTAAGGGACCATTGTATGAATTTACAGGCCATAAAAATGGCATTGGCATGTAGAAATATGAAGATGTGCCTAAACCCACCTACCACCCTATCGATCCATGGCTTGCGCATCCCGTCTCTCTGGCCGGCGTAGTGCTCGCCCGCCCGCCCGTCCGATCGTTTCGTCGGTTGGCTTAGGCATACGGAGTTCATTCCCAGTCTAAGATCGGACCAGACCGAGGGTTGCGGCAGCAGGATTGGCAGCACGCAGAGGGGGCCCCGACCGATCCCCGGCTTGCGCATCCCGCCCCTCTGGCCTACTGAGCAGCCGCACGCTCGTTCGTGGGTTGACTTAGGCATACGGAGTTCATTTCCAGTCTAAGCATACAGAGTTCATTCCCAGTCTAAGATCGGACCGGACCGAGGGTTACGGTAGCACATGCTGTGCTCGGGCATGTGTTGGTGCCGTATTTTTCAGCCCCGGGGCACCATCGCCGGAGCATCATCGGAGAACCTGACCGGCGGCATTGGGGTTCCGACGATCGGGGGGGTTGGGGGGGTGTGCGCACATGATGTGCGATGGGTGCTGGTACTTGGCCCTTATATTGGCCCCCAATCCCTCATCAAAGCTCGAGAACTCACACCCCCTTAAAGAGCATTTGAGATTTTACAGGTTTGCTGCCAGTAGCCTTTAAAGTGTCTAAAATGGGACACTTTTTTCAAATGGTCACAAAATCTTGTACACATCGAGTTTTTAGCTGAATTTTTTTGTGCATGCCAACAAAAATACAAGGATCACATCTACCATGTTCAAAGCCAAAACACCTTCTGAAAAAATTTTAAAAAATCCCAAACTGCAAAAAGTTTCAAAAATCGTGAAAAATAGAAAACGAGTCGTCTTGCCATGAAACTTCAAGTGAAGGCTTAAGGGACCATTGTATGAATTTACAAGCCATAAAAATTGCATTGGCATGCAGAATATGAAGATGTGCCTAAACCCACCTACCACCCTATCGATCAACGGCTTGCGCATCCTATTTCTCTGGCCGGCGTAGTGCCCGCCTGCCCGTCCGCTCGTTTCGTCGGTTGGCTCAGGCATACGGAGTTCATTCCCAGTCTAAGACTGGACCGGACCGAGGGTTGTAGCAGCAAGATCGGCAACACGTAGAGGGGGATCCGGCCGATCCCTGGCTTGCGCATCCTGTCCCTTTGGCCGGCTGAACGCCCGCATGCTCGTTTTGTGGGTTGACTTAGGCATACGGAGTTCACTCCCAGTCTAAGCATATTGAGTTCATTCCCAGTCTAAGATTGAACCAGATCGAGGGTTGTGGCAGCACATGCTGGCCTCGGGCATGTGCTGGTGCCGCATTTTTCTTCGTCGGGGCACCATCGCTGGAGAACTTGACCGGTGGTATTGGGGTTCTGACGATCGGGGGGGCCGGGGGGGCTGTGCGCACATAATGTGTGATGGGTGCTGGTACTTGGCCCTCATATTGGCCCCTTATCCCTCATCAAACCTCAAGAACTCACACCCCCTTAATGAGCATTTGAGATTTTACAGGTTTGCTGCCAGTAGCCATTAAAGTGTCTGAAATGGGGACACTTTTTTCAATTGGTCACAAAATCTTGTACACTTCGCGTTTTTAGCTGAATTTTTTCGTGCGTGCCAACAAAAATACAAGGATCAGGTCTGCCAAGTTTGGGGCCAAAACTCCCTCAAAAAAAATTTAAAAAAATCCGAAACCTCAAAAGGTTTAAAAAATCATGAAAAATAGAAAACAAATCGTCTTGCCATGAAACTTCACGTGAAGGCTTAAGGGACCATTGTATGAATTTACAAGCCATAAAAATGGCATTGGCACACAAAAATATGAAGATGTGCCTAAACCCACCTACCACCCTTTTGATCCATGACTTGCGCATCCCGTCTTTCTGGCCGGCGTAGTGCCCGCTCGCCCGCCCACCCGGTCGTTTCGTCGTTTGGCTTAGGCATAGGAGTTCATTCCCAGTCTAAGATCGAACTAGACCAAGGGTTGTGGCAACAGGATCGGCAACACGCAGAGGGGGACCCGGCCAATCCCAGCTTGCGCATCCCGCCCCTCTGGCCGACTGAGCGCTCACACGCTCGTTTCGTGGGTTGACATAGGCATACGGAGTTCATTCCCAGTCTAAGTATACGGAGTTCATTCGCAGTCTAAGATTGGACCAGACCGAGGGTTGCGACAGCACATGCTGGGCTTGAGCATGTGCTTGTACCGTATTTTTCTTCGTCGGGGCACCATCGCCGGAGCATGAGCATCGTCGGAGAACCTGACTGGCGGCATTGGGGTTCCGGCGATCGGGGGGACCGGGGGGGTGTGCTCACATGATGTGCGATGGGTGCTGGTACTTGGCCCTTATATTGGCCCCCTACCCCTCATCAACCCTTGAGAACTCGCACCCCCTTAAAGAGCATTTGAGATTTTACAGGTTTGCTACCAATAGCCATTAAAGTGTCTGAAATGGGGACACCTTTTTCAAATGGTCACAAAATCCTGTACACTTCGAGTTTTTAGCTGAATTTTTTGTGCATGCCAACAAAAAAAAAAGGATCACGTCTATCAAGTTTGGGGCGAAAACTCCTTTCGAAAAAATTTTTAGAGATCTCGAACCGCAAAAAGTTTCAAAAATCGTGAAAAATAGAAAACGAGTCCTCTTGCCACGAAACTTCACGTGAAGGCTTAAGGGACCATTGTATGAATTTACAATCCATAAAAACGGCATTGGCATGCAGAAATATGAAGATGTGCCTAAACCCACCTACCACCCTATCGATCCACGGCTTGCGCATCCTGTCTCTTTGGTCGGCATAGTGCCCGCCCGCCCGCCCGCTAGTTTTGTCGGTTGGCTTAGGGATACGAAGTTCATTCCCAGTCTAAGATCGGACTGGACCGATGGTTGTGGCAGCAGGATCGATAGCACGGAGAGTGGGAACCGACCGATCCCCAACTTGCGCATCCTGCCCCTCTGGCCGGCTCCCGTACGCTCGTTTCGTTGGTTGGCTTAGGCATACGGAGTTCATTCCCAGTCTAAGCATACGGAGTTCATTCCCAGTCTAAGATCGGACTAGACCGAGGGTTGCGGCAGCACTTGCTGGGCTCGGGCATGTGCTGGTGCCGTATTTTTCTTTACCGAGGCACTATCGTCGGAGCATCACCGGAGAACCTGACCAACGGCATTGGGGTTCTGGCGATCGGGGGGCCGGGGGGTGTGCGCACATGATGTGCGATGGGTGCTGGTCTTGGTCCTTATATTGGCCCTCTAACCCTCATCAAACCTCGAGAACTCACACCACCTTAAAGAGCATCTGAGATTTTATAGGTTTGCTGCCAGTAGCGATTAAAGTGTCTGAAATGGGGACACTTTTTTCAAATGGTCACAATCTCGTACACTTCGAGTTTTTAGCTGAATTTTTTTGTGCATGGCAACAAAAATACAAGGATCACGTCTACCATGTTTGGGGCCAAAACTACTCCTGAAAAAATTTTCAAAAATCCCGAACCGCAAAATGTTTCAAAAATCGTGAAAAATAAAAAACCAGTCGCCTTGCCATGAAACTTCACGTGAAGGCTTAAGGGACCATTATATGAATTTACAGGCCACAAAAATGGCATTGGTGCGCAGAAATATGAAGATGTGCCTAAACGCACCTACCACCCTATTGATCCATGGCTTGCACATCCCATCTCTCTGGCCGGCGTAGTGCCCGCCCATCCGCCCGCTCGCTCGTTTCGTCGGTTGGCTTAGGCATACAGAGTTCATTCCTAGTCTAAGATCAGATCTGACCGAGGGTTGCGGCAGCAGGATCGGCAGCACACAGAATAGGATCCGACCGATCCCTGGCTTGTGCATCCTGCCCCGCTGGCCGGCTGAGCGACTGCACGCTCGTTTCGTGGGTTGGCTTAGGCATACGGAGTTCATTCCCTGTCTAAGCATATAGAGTTCATTCCCAGTCTAAGATCGGATCGGATCGAGGGTTGCAATAGCACATGCTGGGTTCGAGCATGTGCTGGTGCCGCATTTTTCTTCGCCAGGGCACCATTACCGGAGCATCGCCGGAGAACCTGACTGGCGGCATTGTGGTTCCGGCGATTGGGGGGTCAGGAGGTGGTGTGCGCACATGATGTGCGATGGGTGCTGGTACTTGGCCCTTATATTGGCCCCCTATCCCTCATCAAACCTCGAGAACTCACATCCCCTTAAAGAGCATTTGAGATTTTACAGGTTTGCTGTCAGTAGCCATTAAAGTGTTTGAAATGGGGACACTTTTTTCAAATAGTCACAAAATCTTGTACGCTTCGAGTTTTTAGCTGAATATTTTTGTGCATGCCAACAAAAATACAAGGATCACATCTACCAAGTTTGGGGGCAAAACTCCTTTCAAAAAAATTTTAAAAAATCCCAAACCACAAAAATTTTTGAAAATCGTGAACAATAGAAAACGAGTCGTCTTGCCATGAAACTTCACGTGAAGGCTTAAGGGATGATTGTATGAATTTACAAGCCATAAAATGGCATTGGCACATAGAAATATGAAGACGTGCCTAAACCCACCTTCCACCCTATCGATCCACGGCTTGCGCATCCCGTCTCTCTGGCCGGCGCAGTGCCCATCCGCCCGCCCTCTCGTTTCATCGGTTGGCTTAGGCATATGGAGTTCATTCCCAGTCTAAGATCAGACCGGACCGAGGGTTGCTGTAGCCAGATCGACAGCACGGAAAGAGGGACCTGACCGATCCTCGGCTTGCGCATCCTACCCCTCTGGCCGGCTGAGCGCCCGCACGCTCGTTTCGTGGGTTGACTTAGGGATACGGAGTTCATTCCCAGTGTAAGCATACGGAGTTCATTCCCAATCTAAGATTGGATTGGACCGAGGGTTACGGTAGCATGTGCTGGGCTCGAGCATGTGCTGGTGCCACATTTTTCTTCGCCGGGGCACCATCGCCAGAGCATCGCCGGAGAACCTGACCGGCAGCATTGGGGTTCCGACGATCGGGGGGGCCGGGGGGTGTGCACACATGTTGTGCGATGGGTGATGGTACTTGGCCCTTAGATTGGCTCCCTATCCCTCATCAAACCCTGAGAACTCACACCCCCTTAAGGAGCATTTGAGATTTTACAGGTTTGCTGCCAGTAGCCATTAAAGTGTCTAGAATGGAGACACTTTTTTCAAATGGTCACAAAATCTTGTACGCTTCGAGTTTTTAGCTAAATTTTTTTGTGCATGCCAACAAAAATACAAGGATCACGTCTACCAAGTTTGGGGCCAAAAATCGTTCCGAAAAAATTTTAAAAAATCTCGAACCGCAAAAAGTTTCAAAAATCATGAAAAATAGAAAACGAGTCATCTTGCCATAATACTTCACGTGAAGGCTTAAGGGACCATTGTATGAATTTACAAGCCATAAAAATGGCATTGGCACGTAGAAATATGAAGATGTGCCTAAACCCATCTACCACCCTATCGATCCATGGCTTGCGCATCCCGTCTCTCTTGCCGGCGTAGTGCCCGCCCGCCTGCTCGTTTCGTCGGTTGGCTTAGGCATACGGAGTTCATTCCCAGTCTAAGCATACGAAGTTCATTCCCGATCTAAGATCGAACTGACCCGAGGGTTACGGTAGCATATGCTAGGCTCGGGCATGTGCAGGTGCCATATTTTTCTTCATCGGGGCACCATCGTCGGAGCATCATCGGAGAACTTGACCGACGGCATTGGGGTTCCGAAGATCGGAGGGTCGGGGGGGTTTGCGCAAATGATGTACACTTTGAGTTTTTAGCTGAATTTTTTTGTGCATGCCATTAAAAATACAAGGATCACATCTACCAAGTTTGGGGCCAAAACTCCTTCCGAAAAAATTTAAAAAAATCCCGAACAACAAAAAGTTTCAAAAATCGTGAAAAATAGAAAACGAGTCGTCTTGCCATGAAACTTCAGGTGAAGGCTTAAGGGACAATTGTATGAATTTACAAGCTATAAAAATGGCATTGGCATGCAGAAATATGAAGATGTGCCTAAACCCACCTACCACCCTATCGATCCACGGCTTGCGCATCCCGTCTCTCTGGCCGACGTAGTGCCCGCCCGCCCGCTAGTTTCGTCGGTTCGCTTAGGCATACGGAGTTCATTCCCAGTCTAAGATTGGACCGGATCGAGGGTTGCGGCAGCAAGATCAGCAGCACACAGAGAAGGGCCCGACCGATCCCCAGCTTGCGCATCCCGCCCCTCTGGCCGGCTGAGCGCCCGCACGCTCGTTTCGTGGGTTGACTTAGGGATACGGAGGTCATTCCCAGTGTAAGCATACGGAGTTCATTCCCAATCTAAGATTGGATTGGACCGAGGGTTACGGTAGCATGTGCTGGGCTCGAGCATGTGCTGGTGCCACATTTTTCTTCGCCGGGGCACCATCGCCAGAGCATCGCCGGAGAACCTGACCGGCAGCATTGGGGTTCCGACGATCGGGGGGGCCGGGGGGTGTGCACACATGTTGTGCGATGGGTGATGGTACTTGGCCCTTAGATTGGCTCCCTAACCCTCATCAAACCCTGAGAACTCACACCCCCTTAAGGAGCATTTGAGATTTTACAGGTTTGCTGCCAGTAGCCATTAAAGTGTCTAGAATGGAGACACTTTTTTCAAATGGTCACAAAATCTTGTACGCTTCGAGTTTTTAGCTAAATTTTTTTGTGCATGCCAACAAAAATACAAGGATCACGTCTACCAAGTTTGGGGCCAAAAATCCTTCTAAAAAGATTTTAAAAAATCCCGAACCGTAAAAAGTTTAAAAAATAGTGAAAAATAGAAAACGAGTCCTCTTGCCATGAAACTTCACTTGAAGGCTTAAGGGACCATTGTATGAATTTACAAACCGTAAAAATGGCATTGGCATGCAGAAATATGAAGATGTGCCTAAACCCACCTACCACCCTATCGATCCACGGCTTGCGCATCCCGTCTCTCTGGCCGACGTAGTGCCCGCCCGCCCGCTAGTTTCGTCGGTTCGCTTAGGCATACGGAGTTCATTCCCAGTCTAAGATTGGACCGGATCGAGGGTTGCGGCAGCAAGATCAGCAGCACACAGAGAAGGGCCCGACCGATCCCCAGCTTGCGCATCCCGCCCCTCTGGCCGGCTGAGCGCCCGCACGCTCGTTTCGTGGGTTGACTTAGGCATACGGAGTTCATTCCTAGTCTAATCATACGGAGTTCATTTCCAGTCTAAGATCGGACCAGATCAAGGGTTGCGGCAGCACTTGCTGGGCTTGGGCATGTGCTGGTGCCGCATTTTTCTTCACCGAGGGACCATCGTCGGAGCATCACCGGAGAACCTGACCGGCGGCATTGGGGTTCTGGCGATCGGGGGGCCGGGCGGTGTATGCACATGATGTGCGATGGGTGCTGGTACTTGGCCCTTACATTCACCCCTTATCCCTCATCAAACCTTGAGAACTCACGCCCCCTTAAAGAGCATTTGAGATTTTACAGGTTTGCTGCCAAGTAGCAATTAAAGTGTCTGAAATCGGGACACTTTTTTCAAATGGTCACAAAATCTTGTACACTTCGATTTTTTAGCTGAATTTTTTTGTGCATGCCAAAAAAATAAAAGGATCATGTCTACCAAGTTTGGGGCCAAAACTCCTTCCCAAAAAATTTTAAAAAATCCTGAACCACAAAAAGTTTCAAAAATCATGAAAAATAGAAAACGAGTCATCTTGCCATTAAACTTCACGTGAAGGCTTAAGGGACCATTGTATGAATTTACAAGCCATAAAAATGGCAATTGCATGCAAAAATATGAAGATGTGCCAAAACCCACCTACCACCCTATCGATCCACAGCTTGCGCATCCCGTCTCTCTGGCCGGCATAGTGCCCGCCCGCCCGCTCGTTTCGTCGATTGGCTTAGGCATACGGAGTTCATTCTCAGTCTAAGAGCTGACCAAACCAAGGGTTGTGGCAGCAGGATCGGTAGCACACAGAGGGGGACCCGACCGATCCCCGGCTTACGCATCTCGCCCCTCTGGCCGACTGAGCGCTCGCATGCTCGTTCCGTGGGTTGACTTAGGCATACGAAGTTCATTCCCAGTTTAAGCATACGGAGTTCATTCCTAGTCTAAGATCAGATCAGACCGAGGATTGTGATAGCACATGTGGGCTCGGGCATGTGCTGGTGTCGCATTTTTCTTCGTTGGGGCACCATCGTCGGAGCATTGCCGGAGAACCTGTCCGACGGTATTGGAGTTCCGACGATCGGGGGGGCCGGGGGGTGTGCGGACATGATGTGCGATGTGTGTTGGTACTTGGCACTTATATTGGCCCCCTATCCCTCATCAAACCTCGAGAACTCACCCCCCCTTAAAGAGCATTTGAGATTTTACAGGTTTGCTGCCAGTAGCCATTAAAGTGTCTAAAATGGGGACACTTTTTTCAAATGGTCGCAAAATCTTATACACTTCGAGTTTTTACCTGAATTTTTTTGTGCATGCCAAAAAAAAATACAAGGATCTCTTCTACCAAGTTTTGGGCCAAAAATCCTTCCAAAAAATTTTAAAAAAATCCTGAACTACAAAAAGTTTCAAAAATCGTGAAAAACAGAAAACGAGTCGTCTTGCCACGAAACTTCATGTGAAGGCTTAAGGGACCATTGTATGAATTTACAAGCCATAAAAATGGCCTTGGCATGCAGAATATATGAAGATGTGCCTAAACCTACCTACCACCCGATCGATCCACGGCTTGCGCATCCCGTCTCTTTGGCCGGCGTAGTGCCCGCCCGCCTGCCCGCTTGTTTCGTCGGTTGGCTTAGGCATACGGAGTTCATTCCCAGTCTAAGATCAGATCAGACCGAGGGTAATGGTAGCAGGATCGGCAGCGCACAACGGGGGACCAGATCGATCCCGGCTTGCGTGTTTCGCCCCTCTGGTCGGTTGAGCGCCCGCACGCTCGTTTCGTGGGTTGACTTAGGCATACGGAATTCATTCCCAGTCTAAGCATATGGAGTTCTTTCCCAGTCTAAGATCGGATCAGACCGAGGGTTGCAGTAGCACATGCTAGGCTCGAGCATGTGCTAGTGCCACATTTTTCTTTGCTGGGGCACCATCGTCGGAGCATCACCGGAGAACCTGACCGACGGCATTGGGGTTTCGACGATCGGGGGGTCGGGGGGTTGTGCACACATGATGTGCAATGGGAGCTGGTACTTGGCCCTTATACTGGCCCCCTATCCCTCATCAAACCTCGAGAACTCACACCCCCTTGAAGAGCATTTGAGATTTTACAGGTTTGCTGCCAGTAGCCAATAAAGTGTCTGAAATGGGGGCACTTTTTTCAAATGGTCACAAAATCTTGTACACTTCGAGCTTTTAGCTGAATTTTTTTGTGCTCGCCAACAAAAATACAAGGATCTCGTCTACCAAGTTTGGGACCAAAACTCCTTCCGAAAAAATTTTAACAAATCCTGAACCGCAAAAAGTTTTGAAAATCGTGAAAAATAAAAAACGAGTCGTCTTGCCATGAAACTTCATGTGAAGGCTTAAGGGACCATTGTATGAATTTACAAAACATAAAAATGGCATTGCCACGCAGAAATATGAAAGATGTGCCTAAACATACCACGCTATCGATTCCAGGCTTCTGAGTCCCGTCTCTCTGCCGACGTTAACGATGCCCGCTCGTTTGCATTGGCTTAGGCATACAATTCATACCCAGTCTAAATTAGACGAGTGGACGTTGAGCAGAAGATTGCAGCATGCAAGGGGACCCGCGTCGATCCCCGCTTGCGCATCCCGTCCCTCCGGCCGCGAGACTGACGCTCTTTCGTGGTGACTTAGCCATACGGAGTTCAGGCCCAGTCTAAGCATACGGAGTTCATTCCAGCTAAAGATCGGATGTCCGAGGGTTGCGACAGCAATGCTAGGCTCGGCAATGTCTGGTGCCGTATTTTTCTTCGCCGGCACCATCGTCGTAAAATCTCGGAGAATGACCGTGGCATTGGGGGTTTCTGACGATCGGGGGGGCCGAGGGGGTGTGTGCACATGATGTGTGGTGGGTGCTGTTACTTGGCCCTTATATTGGCCCTCTATCCCTCATCAAACCTCGAGAACTCACACCCCCTTAAAGAGCATTTGATTTTTTACAGGTTTGCTACCAGTAGCCAGGAAAGTGTCTAAAATGGGGACACTTTTTTCAAATGGTCACAAAATCTTGTACACTTCGAGTTCTTAGCTGAATTTTTTTGTGCACACCAACAAAAATACAAGGATCTCGTCTACCAAGTTTGGGGCCAAAACTCCTTCCGAAAAAATTTTAACAAATCCCGAACTGTAAAAAGTTTCTAAAATCGTGAAAAATAGAAAATGAGTCGTCTTGCCATGAAACTTCACGTGAAGACTTAAGGGACCATTGTATGAATTTACAAGCCATAAAAATAGCATTGGCATGCAGAAATATGAAGATGTTCGTAAACCCACCTACCACCCTATCGATCCACGGCTTGCGCATCCCGTCTCTCTGGCCGGCGTAATGCTCGCCCGCCCGCCTGCTCATTTCGTCGGTTGCCTTAGGCATACGGAGTTCATTCCCATTCTAAGATCGGACAGGACTAAGGGTTGCGGCAATAGGATCGGCAGCACGCAGAGGGGGACCCGACCGATCCCCGACTGGCGCATCTCGCCCCTCTGGCCGGCTGAGCGCCTGCCTGCTCGTTTCGTGGGTTGACTTAGGCATAAGCAGTTCATTCCCAGTCTAAGCATACGGAGTTCATTCCCAGTCTAAGATCGGACCGGATTGAGGGTTACGATAGCACATGCTAGGCTCGGGCATGTGCTTGTGCCGCATTTTTCTTCGATGGGGCACCATCGCCGGAGCATCGCCAGAGAACCTGAATGGCGGCATTGGGTTCTGGCGATCGGGGGGGCCGGGGCGGTGTGTGCACATGATGTGCGATGCGTGCTAGTACTTGGCCCTTCTATTCACCCCCTATCCCTCATCAAACCTCAAGAACTCACACCCCCTTAAAGAGCATTTGAGATTTTACAAGTTTGCTGCCAGTAGCCATTAAAGTGTCTGAAATGGGGACACTTTATTCAAATGGTCACAAAATCTTGTACACTTCGAGTTTTTAGCTGAATTTTTTTGTGCATGCCACCAAAAATACAACGATCATGTCTACCAAGTTTGGGGCCAAAACTCCTCCCGAAAAAATTTTAAAAATCCGAATCGAAAAAAGTCTTGAAAATCATGAAAAATAGAAAATGAGTCGTCTTGCCATGAAACATCACGTGAAGGCTTAAGGGACCATGTATGATTTACAAGCCACAAAAATGGCATGGCATGCAGAAATATGGAGATGGGCCTAAACCTACCTACCACCCTTCGAGTCCACGGCTTGCAGCATCCCGTCTCTTTGGCCGGCATAGTGGCCCGCCCGCCTGCCCGACCGCTCGTTTCGTCAGTTGGATTTAGGCATACGGAGTTCATTCCCAGTCTAAGATTGGCATCGGACTGAGGGTTGGTGGCAGCAGGATCAGCAGCACGTAGAGGGGAACCCGATCCGATCCCCCGACTTGCGCATCCCGCCCCTCTGCTCGTTTGAGCCGCCCGTATGCCTCGTTTTGTGGTTTGACCTTAGGCATATGGAGTTCCGTTCCCAGTCTAAGCAATATGGAGTTCATTCCCAGTCTAAGTCGGACCGGACCAGAGGTTTGTGCAGTCATGCTGGGCTCGGGCATGTGCTGGTGCTGTATTTTTCTTCGTCGGGGCACCATCGTCGGAGAACCTGACCGACGGCATTGGGGTTTCGATGATCGAGGGGCCCGGAGGGGTGTGCGCACATGATGTGTGATGCGTGCTGGTATTTGGCCCTTATATTGGCCCCCTACCCCTCATCAAACCTCAAGAACCCACACCCCCTTAAAGAGCATTTGAGATTTTACAGGTTTTCTGCCAGTAGCCATTAAAGTGTCTGAAATGGGGACACTTTTTCCAAATGGTCACAAAATCTTTTCCACTTCGAGTTTTTAGCTGAAATTTTTTGTGCATGCCAACAAAAATACAAGGATCACGTCTACCAAGTTTGGGGCCAAAACTCCTTTCGAAAAATTTTTAAAAAATCCTGACCACAAAAAGTTTCAAAAATCGTGAAAAATAGAAAACGAGTCGTCTTGCCATGAAACTTCATGTGAAGGCTTAAGGGACCATTGTATGAATTTACAAGCCTTAAAAATGGATTGGCATGCAGAAATATGAAGATGTGCCTAAATCCACCTGCCACCCTATCGATCCACGGCTTGCGCATCCCGTCTCTCTGGCCGGCATAATGCCAGCCCGCCTGCTCGCCCGCTTGCCCGCTCGTTTCGTCAGTTGGCTTAGGCATACGGAGTTCATTCCTAGTATAAGATCAGACCCATCAAGGGTTGCGACAGCAGGATCGGTAGTACGCAGTTGGGGACCCAGCCGATCCCCGGCTTACGCATCCCGCCCCTCTGGCCGACTGAACGCACGCACGCTCGTTTCATGGGTTGACTTACGCATACGGAGTTCATTCCCAATCTAAGCATACGGAGTTCATTCCCAGTCAAATCGGACCGGATCGAGGTTGCGACAGCACATGCTGGCTTGGGCATGTGCTGGTGCCGATTTTTCTTCGTCGAGACACCATCGCCCAAAGCATCGCCCGAGATGCTGGGCCAAGGGGGTGGTGCGCACATGATGTACGATGGGGTGCTGTACTTGGCCGTTATATTGGCCCCCTATCCACATCAAACCGCGAAAACTCACAACCCCTTAAAGAGCATTTGAGATTTTTACAGGTTGCTGCCAGTAGCAATTAAAGTGTCTGAAATGGGGACACTTTTTTCAAATGGTCACAAAATCTTTACACTTCGAGTTTTTAGCTGAATTTTTGTGCACGCCAAAAAAACTACAAGGATGACGTGTACCAAGTTGGGGCCAAATGCTTCCGAAAAAATTTTAAAAACTCAACCGTAAAATTTTTTAAAATCGTAAAAAATAGAAAACGAGTCGTCTTGCCATGAAATTTCACGTGAAGGCTTAAGGGACCATTGTATGAATTTACAAGCCATAAAAATGGCATTGGAATTCAGAAATATGAAGATGTGCCTAAACCCACCTACCACCCTATCGATCCACGGCTTGCGCATCCCGTCTTTCTGGTCGGCGTAGTGCCCGCCCGCCCGTCCGACCGCTCATTTCATCGGTTGGATTAGGCATACGGAGTTCATTCCAGTCTAAGATCAGACTGGACCGAAGGTTGAGGCAGCAGGATCGACAGCTCGTAGAGGGGTACCCGATCGATCCCCGACTTGTGCATCCCGCCCTTCTGGCCGGCTGAGCGCTCGCACGCTCGTTTTGTGGGTTGACTTAGGCATACGGAGTTCATTCCCAGTTTAAGATCGGACCGCACCAAGGGTTATGATAGCAAATGCTGGGCTCGAGCATGTGCTGGTGCCACATTTTTCTTCGTCGGGGCACCATCACCGAAGAACTTGATCGGCGGCATTGGGGTTGCGGCGATCGGGGGGGCCGGGGGGGTGTTGGCATATGATGTGCGATGGGTGCTGGTACTTGGCCCTTATATTGGCCCCCTATCCCTCATCAAACCTCAAGAACTCACACCCCCATAAAAGAGCATTTGAGATTTTACAGGTTTGCTGCCAGTAGCCATTAAAGTGTCTGAATTGGGGACACTTTTTTCAAATGGTCACAAAATCTTGTACACTTCGAGTTTTTAGCTAAATTTTTTTGTGCTTGCCTACAAAAATACAAGGATCATGTCTACCAAGTTTGGGGCGAATCTCCTTCCAAAAAAATTTTAAAAAATCTCGAACCGAAAAAAGTTTTGAAAATCTTGAAAAATAGAAAACGAGTCGTCTTGCCATGGAACTTCACGTGAAGGCTTAAGGGACCATAGTATGAATTTACAAGCCATAAAAATGGCATTGGCATGCAGAAATATGAAGATGTGCCAAAACTCACCTACCACACTATCAATCCAAGGCTTGCGCATCCCGTCTCTCTGGCCGACGCAGTGCCCACCCGTCCGTCCGCACGTTTCGTCGGTTGGCTTAGGCATACGGAGCTCATTCCCAGTCTAAGATCGGATCGGAATGAGGGTTGCTGCAGTAGGATCAGCAGCACGCAGAGGGGGACCCGACTTGCACATCCCGTCCCTCCGGCTGGCTGAGCGGCCGCACGCTCATTTTATGGGTTGACTCAGGCATACAGAGTTCATTCCCAGTCTAAGCATACGAAGTTCATTCCCAGCCTAAAATCGGACCGAACCGAGGGTTGCGGTAGCACATGCTAGGCTTGGGCATGTGCTGGTGTCGCATTTTTTTCTCCGGGGCACCATCACCGGAGCATCGCCAGAGAACCTGACCGGCGGCATTGGGGTTTCGACGATCGGGGGGCCGAGGGGAGGTGTGCGCACATGATGTGCGATGGGTGCTGGTATTTGGCCCTTATATTGGCCCCCTATCCCTCATCAAACATCGAGAACTCACTCGCCCTTAAAGAGCATTTCAGATTTACAGGTTTGTCGCCAGTAGCCATTAAAGTGTCTAAAATGGGGACACTTTTTTCAAATGGTCACAAAACCTTGTACACTTCGAGTTTTTAGCTGAATTGTTTTGTGTATGCCAACAAAAATACAAGGATCATGTCTACCAAGTTTGGGGAAAAACTCCTTATGAAAAAATTTCAAAAAATCCTGAACCGCAAAATGTTTCGAAAGTCATGAAAAATAGAAAACGATCGATCCTCGGCTTGCGTATCCCGCCCCTCTGGTCGGCTGAGCACCCGTACGCTCGTTTCGTGGGTTGACTTAGGCATACGGAGTTCATTCCCATTCCAAGCATACGGAGTTCATTCCCAGTCTAAGATCAGACCGGATCAAGGGTTACGGCAGCACATGCTGGGCTCGGGCATATGCTGGTGCTGCATTTCTCTTCGTCGGGGCACCATCGTCCGAGCATCGTCGGAGAACCTGACCGACGGCATTGGGGTTCCGACGATCGGGCGGGCCGGGGGAGGTGTGCGCACATGATGTGTGATGGGTGATGGTACTTGGCCCTAATATTGGCCCCCTATCCCTCATGAAACCTCGAGAACTCACACCCCCTTAAAGAGCATTTGCGATTTTACAGGTTTGCTGCCAGTAGCCATTGAAGTGTCTGAAATGGGGACACTTTTTTCAAATGGTCACAAAATCTTGTACACTTCGAGTTTTTAGCTGAATTTTTTTATGCATGCCAACAAAATTACAAGGATCATGTCTACCAAGTTTGGGACCAAAACTCCTTCCGAAAAAATTTTAAAAAATCTTGAACCGTAAATAGTTTCAAAAATCATGAAAAATAGAAAATGAGTCGTCTTGCCATGCAACTTCACGTGAAGGCTTAAGGGACCATTGTATGAATTTAGAAGCCATAAAAAAGGCATTGGCATGCAGAAATGTGAAGATGTGTCTAAACCCACCTACCACCCTATCGATCCACGGCTTGCGCATCCCGTCTCTCTGGCCGGCATAGTGCCTGCCCGCCCACCCGCCCGTTAGTTTCGTCGGTTGGCTTAGGCATACGGAGTTCATTCCCAGTCTAAGATCAGACCGGGCCGAGGGTTGTGGTAGCAAGATTGGCAGCATGCAGAGGGGGACCCGGCCGATCGCCGGCTTGCGCATCTCGCCCCTCTGGTCGGCTGAGCGCCCGCACGCTAGTTTCATGGGTTGACTTAGGCATACGGAGTTCAAATATTAGTCTAAGCATACGGAGTTCATTCCCAGTCTAAGCATACGGAGTTCATTCCCAATCTAAGATGGGATCGGACCGAAGGTTGCGACAGCACATGCTGGGCTCGGGCATGTGCTGGTGCTACATTTTTCTTCGTCAGTGCACCATCGTCGGAGCATCATCGAAGAACCTGACCGGTGACACTGGGGTTCCGACGATCGGGGGGGTCAGGGGGAGGTGTGCGCACATGATGTGTGATGGGTGCTGGTATTTGGCCCTTATATTGGCCCCCTATCCCTCATCAAACGTTGAGAACTGACTCCCCCTTAAAGAGCATTTGAGATTTTACAGGTTTGCCGCCAGTAGCCATTAAAGTGTCTGAAATGGGGACACTTTTTTCAAATGGTGACAAAATCTTGTACACTTCAAGTTTTTAGCTGAATTTTTTTGTGCATGCCAACAAAAATACGAGGATCACGTCTACCAAGTTTTGGGCAAAACTCCTTACGAAAAAATTTCAAAAAATCTTGAACCGCAAAATGTTTTGAAAGTCGTGAAAAATAGAAAACGAGTCGTCTTGCCATGAAACTTCACGTGAAGGCTTAAGGGACCATTGTATGAATTTACAAGCCATAAAAATGGCATTGGCATGCAAAAATATGAACATGTGCCTAAACCCACCTACCACCCTATCGATCGACAGCTTGTGCATCCCGTCCGTCTGGCCGACGCATTGCCCGCCCGCCCGCCCGCATGCTCGTTTTATCGGTTGGCTTAGGCATACGGAGTTCATTCCCAGTCTAAGATCAGACCGGATGGAGGGTTACGACAGCAGGATTGGCAGCACGCAGAGGGGGACCCGGCCAATGCTCGGCTTGCGTATCCCGCCCCTTTGGCTGGCTAAGCGCCCGCATGCTCGTTTCGTGGGTTGAATTAGGCATACAGAGTTCATTCCCAGTCTAAGCATACGATGTTCATTCCCAGTCTAAGATCAGATCAGACTGAGGGTTGCAGCAGCACATGCTGGACTCGGGCATTTGCTGGTGTCGTATTTTTCTTCGCCAGGGCACCATCACCGAAGCATCGTCGGAGAACCTGACCGGCGGCATTGGGGTTTCGACGATCGGGAGGGCCGGAGGGGTGTGCGCACATGATGTGCGATGGGTGCTAGTACTTGGCCCTTATATTGGCCCCCTATCCCTCATCAAACCTCGAGAACTCACACCCCCTTAAAGAGCATCTGAGATTTTACAGGTTTGCTGCCAGTAGCCATTAAAGTGTTCGAAATGGGGACACTTTTTTCAAATGGTCACAAAATCTTGTACACTTCGAGTTTTTAGCTAAATTGTTTTGTGCAGGCCAACAAAAATACAAGGATCACATCTACCAAGTTTGGCGCCAAAACTCCTGCCGAAAAAGTTTGAAAAAATCCCAAAGCGCAAAAGGTTTCAAAAATCGTGAAAAATAGAAAACGAGTCGTCTTGCAATGAAACTTCACGTGAAGGCTTAAGGGACCATTGTATGAATTTACAAGCCATAAAAATGGCTTTGGTACACAGAAATATGAAGATGTACCTAAACCCACCTACCACCCTATCGATCCACAGCTTGCGCATCCCATCTCTCTGGCGGACGTAGTGCCCGCCCACCCGTCTGCCCGCTCATTTCGTAAATTGGCTTAGGCATACGGAGTTCATTCTCAGTCTAAGATCGGATTGGACCAGATCGAGGATTGCGGTAGTAGGATCGGCAGCACACAGAGGGGGACCTGACTGATCCCCGGCTTGCGTATCCCGCCCTTCTGGTCGATTGAGCACCCGTACGCTCGTTTCATGGGTTGACTTAGGCATACAGAGTTCATTCCCATTCCAAGCATACGGAGTTCATTCCCAATCTAAGATCAGACCGGACCGAGGGTTGCAGCAGCACATGCTGGGCTTGGGCATGTGTTAGTGCCACATTTTTCTTCGTCAGGGCACCATCGCCGGAGCATCGTCGGAGAACCTGACCGACGGCATTGAGGTTCCGGAGATTAGGGGGGTCGGGGGGGTGTGCGCACATGATGTGCAATGGGTGCTGGTACTTGGCCCTTATATTGGCCCCCTATCCCTCATGAAACTTGGAGAACTTACACCCCCTTAAAGAGCATTTGAGATTTTACAGGTTTGCTGCCAGTAGCCATTAAAGTGTCTGAAATAGGGACACTTTTTTCAAATGGTCACAAAATCTTGTACACTTTGAGTTTTTAGCTGATTTTTTTATGCAAGCCAACAAAAATATGAGGATCATGTCTGCCAAGTTTGGGGCCAAAAATCCTTCTGAAAAAATTTTAAAAAATCTTGAACTGTAAAAAGTTTCAAAAATCGTGAAAAATAGAAAACGAGTCGTCTTGCCATGAAACTTCACGTGAAGGCTTAAGGGACCATTGTATGAATTTACAAGCCATAAAAATGGCATTGGCATGTAGAAATATAAAGATGTGCCTAAACCCACCTACCACCCTATCGTTCCACGACTTGCGCATCCCGTCTCTCTGGTCAGCGTAGTGCCCGCCCGCCTGCTCGTTTCGTCGGTTGGCTTAGGCATACGGAGTTCAGTCCCAGTCTAAGATCAGACCAGACCGAGGGCTACGACAGTAGGATCGGTAGCATGCAAAGGGGGACCCGGCTGATCCCCGACTTGCGTATCCTGCCCCTCCGGCCGGCTGAGCGCCCGCACGCTCGTTTTGTGGGTTGACTTAGGCATACGAAGTTCAATCCTAGTCTAAGCATATGGAGTGCATTCCCAGTCTAAGATCAAACTTGACGGAGGGTTGCGGCAGCACATGCTGGGCTCGGGCATGTGCTGGTGTTGCATTTTTCTTCACCGGGGCACCATCGTCGGAGCATCACCGGAGAACCTGACCGACGGCATTGGGGTTCCTGCGATCGGAGGGGCCGGGGAGGGGGTGTGCGCACATGATGTGCAATGGGTGCTGGTACTTGGCCCTTATATTGTCCCCCTATCCCTCATCAAACCTCAAGAACTCACACCCTCTTAAAAAGCATTTGAGATTTTACAGGTTTGCTTCCAGTAGCCATTAAATGTCTGAAATGGGGACATTTTTTTCAAATGGTCACAAAATCTTGTACACTTCGAGTTTTTTAGCTTATTTTTTTGTACAAGCCAACAAAAATACAAGGATCATGTCTACCAAGTTTGGGGGTAAAACTCCTTCCGAAAAAATTTTAAAAAATCCCGAACAGTAAAAAGTTTTGAAAACCGTGAAAAATAGAAAACGAGTCGTCTTGCCATGAAACTTCACGTGAAGGCTTAAGGGACCATTGTATGAACTTACAAGCCATAAAAATGGCATTGGCATGCAGAAATATGAAGATGTGCCTAAACCCACCTACCACCTTATCGATCCACGGCTTGCGCATCCCGTCTCTCTGGCCGACGTTGTGCCCACCCGCCCGCTCGTTTCATCAGTTGGCTTAGGCATACGGAGTTCATTCCCAGTCTAAGATCAGACCAGACCAAGGGTTAAAGCTGCAGGATTGGCAACACGCAGAGGGGGACCCGATCGATCCCCGACTTGCGCATCCTGCCCCTCTGGCCAGTTGAGCGCTCATACGCTCATTTCGTGGGTTGACTTAGGCATACGGAGTTCATTCCCAGTCTCAGATCAGACTAGGCCGAGGGTTACGATAGAACATGCTGGGCTCGGCCATGTGCTGGTGCCGCATTTTTCTTCATCGGGGCACCATCACCGTAGCATTGCCGAAGAACCTGACTAGCGGCATTGGGGTTCCGACGATCGGGGGGGCCGGGGGGGTATGCACACATGATGTGCGGTGGGTGCTGGTACTTGGCCCTTATATTGGCCCCCTATCCCTCATCAAACCTTGAGAACTCACACCCCCTTAAAGAGCATTTGAGATTTTACAGGTTTGCTGCCAGTAGCCATTAAAGTGTCTGAAATGGGGACACTTTTTTCAAATGGTCACAAAATCATGTACACTTCGACTTTTTAGCTAAATGTTTTTGTGCAAGGCAACAAAAATACAAGGATCACGTCTGCCAAGTTTGGCGAAAAAACTCCTTTCGAAAAAATTTTAAAAAATCTCGAACCGTAAAAAGTTTTGAAAATCGTGAAAAATAGAAAACGAGTCATCTTGCCATGAAACTTCACGTGAAGGCTTAAGGGAGCATTGTATGAATTTAGAAGCCATAAAAATGGCATTGGCACGCAGAACTATGAAGATGTGCCTAAACCCACCTACCACCCTATCGATCCGTGGCTTGCGCATCCCGTCTCTCTAGCCGACGTAGTGCCCGCCCGCCCGCCCTTCCGCTCGTTTCATCGGTTGGCATAGGCATAGGGAGTTCATTCCTAGTCTAAGATCGAACCAGATCAAGGGTTGCGGCAGCAGGATCAACAACATGCAGAGGGGGACCCGATCGATCCCCGACTTGCTCATGCTGCCCCTCTGGCCGACTGAGCACCCGCAAGCTCGTTTCGTGGGTTGACTTAGGCATACAGAGTTCATTCCTAGTCTAAGCATACGGAGTTCATTCCCAGTCTAAGATTGGAACAGACCGAGGGTTCTGGCAGCACGTGCTAGGCTCGAGCATGTGCTGCTGCCGTATTTTTCTTCGTCGGGGCACCATCGTCGGAGCATCATCGAAGAACCTGACCGACGGCATTGGGGTTCCGACGATCGGGGGGACCAGGGGGGGTGTGCGCACATGATTTGCAGTGGGTGCTGGTACTTGGCCCTTATATTGGCCCCCCTATCACTCATCAAACCTCCAGAACTCACACCTCCTTAAAGAGCATTTGAGATTTTACAGGTTTGCTACCAGTAGCCATTAAAGTGCCTGAAATGGGGACACTTTTTTCAAATGCTCACAAAATCTTGTACACTTCGAGTTTTTAGCTGAATTGTTTTGTGCATGCCAACAAAAATACAAGGATCACGTCTACCAAGTTTGGGGCCAAAACTCCTTCCGAAAAAATTTTAAAAAATCTCGAACCGTAAAAAATTTTGAAAATCGTGAAAAATTGAAAACGAGTCGTCTTGCCATGAAACTTCACGTGAAGGCTTAAGGGACCATTGTATGAATTTACAAGCCATAAAAATGGCATTGGCATGCAGAAATATGAAGATGTGCCTAAACCCCCTACCACCCTATCGATCCACGGCTTCCCATCCCGTCTCTATGGGCGGCGTATTGCCCGCCTGCCCGCCCGTCCGCTCGTTTCGTCAGTTGGCTTAGGCATACGGAGATCATTCCCAGTCTAAGATCGAACCAGATCAAGGGTTGCAGTTGCAGGATCGGCAACACACAGAGGGGGACCCGACCAATCCCCGACTTGCTCATCCTGCCCCTCTGGCCGGCTGAGCGCCCGCACCCTCGTTTCGTGGGTTGACTTTGGCATACGGAGTTCATTCCCAGTCTAAGCATACAGAGTTCATTCCTAGTCTAAGATCGAACCAGACCGAGGGTTGTGGCAGCACATGCTGGGCTCGGGCATGTGCTGGTGTCGCATTTTTCTTCGTCGGGGCACCATCACTGGAGCATCGTCAGAGAACCTGACCGACGGCATTGGGGTTCCGGCGATCGGGGGGGCCAGGTGGGTGTGCGCACATGATGTGCGATGGGTGCTGGCACTTGGCCCTTATATTGGCCCCCTATCCCTCATCAAACCTCAAAAACTCACACCCCCTTAAAGAGCATTTGAGATCTTATAGGTTTGCTGCCAGTAGTCATTAAAGTGTCTGAAATGGGGACACTGTTTTCAAATGGTCACAAAATCGTGTACACTTTGAGTTTTTAGCTACATTTTTTTGTGCATGCCAACAAAAATATAAGGATCACGTGTACCACGTTTGGGGACAAAAATCTTTCCGAAAAAATTTAAAAAAATCTCGAACTGCGAAAAGTTTCAAAAATCGTGAAAAATAGAAAACGAGTCGTCTTGCCATGAAACTTCACGTGAAGGCTTAAGGGACCATTTTATGAATTTACAAGCCATAAAAATGGCATTGGCAAGCAAAAATATAGAGATGTGCCTAAACCCACCTACCACCCTATCGATGCACGACTTCCCATCATGTCTCTCTGGCTGGCGCAGTGCCCGCCCGCTCGTTTCGTCGGTTGGGTTAGGCATACGGAGATCACTCCCAGTCTAAGATTGAACCAGATCGAGGGATGCGGCAGCAGGATCGACAACACGCAGAGGGGGACCCGACCAATCCCCGACTTGCTCATCCCGCCCCTCTGGCCGGCTGAGCGCCCGCACGCTAGTTTCATGGGTTGACTTAGGCATACGCAGTTCATTCCCAGTCTAAGCATACAGAGTTCATTCCTAGTCTAAGATCGAACCAGACCGAGGGTTGTGGCAGCACATGCTGGGCTCGGGCATTTGCTGGTGTCGCATTTTTCTTCGTCGGGGCACCATCACTGGAGCATCGTCAGAGAACCTGACCGACGGCATTGGGGTTCCGGCGATCGGGGGGGCCAGGTGGGTGTGCGCACATGATGTGCGATGGGTGCTGGCACTTGGCCCTTATATTGGCCCCCTATCCCTCATCAAACCTCAAAAACTCACACCCCCTTAAAGAGCATTTGAGATCTTATAGGTTTGCTGCCAGTAGTCATTAAAGTGTCTGAAATGGGGACACTTTTTTCAAATGGTCACAAAATCGTGTACACTTTGAGTTTTTAGCTACATTTTTTTGTGCATGCCAACAAAAATATAAGGATCACGTGTACCACGTTTGGGGACAAAAATCTTTCCGAAAAAATTTAAAAAAATCTCGAACTGCGAAAAGTTTCAAAAATCGTGAAAAATAGAAAACGAGTCGTCTTGCCATGACACTTCACGTGAAGGCTTAAGGGACCATTGTATGAATTTACAAGCCATAAAAATGGCATTGGCACATAGAAATATGAAGATGTGCCTAAACCCACCTACCACCCTATCGATCCACGGCTTGCGCATCCCGTCTCTCTAGCCGGCATAGTGCCCGCCCCCCACTAGTTTTATCGGTTGGCTTAGGCATATGGAGTTCATTCTCAGTCTAAGATTGGACCGCACTGAGGGATGTGGCAATAGGATTGACAGCATGCAGAGGGGTACCTGGCCGATTCCCGGCTATCGCATTCTACCCCTCTGGCCAGTTGAGGGCCCACACGTTCGTTTCGTGGGTTGACTTAGGCATACGAAGTTCATTCCCAGTCTAAGCATATGGAGTTCATTCCCAGTCTAAGATCGGACCTGACCGTAGGTTACGGCAGCAAATGTTGGGCTCGAGCATGTGTTGGTGCTGCATTTTTCTTCATCGGGGTACCATCGTCGGAGCATCACCGGAGAACCTGACCGACGGCAATGGGGTTTCAGCGATCGGGGGGCGGGGGGTGTGCACACATGATGTGCGATGGGTGCTGGTACTTGGCCCTTATATTGGCCCCCTATCCTTCATCAAACCTCAAGAACCCACACCCCCTTAAAGAGCATTTGAGATTTTACAGGTTTGCTGGCAGTAGCCATTAAAGTGTCTCAAATGGGGACGCTTTTTTCAAATGGCCACAAAAACTTGTACACATCGAGTTTTTAGCTGAGTTTTTTTGTGCATGCCAACAAAAATACAAGAATCACGTCTACCAAGTTTGGGGCCAAAACTCCTTCTAAAAAATTTTTAAAAAATCCCGAACTGCAAAAAGTTTCAAAAATTATGAAAAATAGAAAACGAGTTGTCTTGCCATGAAACTTCACGTGAAGGCTTAAGGGACCATTGTATGAATTTACAAGCCATAAAAATGGCATTGGCACATAGAAATATGAAGATGTGCCTAAACCCACCTACCACCCTATCGATCCACGGCTTGCGCATCCCGTCTCTCTAGCCGGCGTAGTGCTCGCCCGCCCGCCCGCCCGCTTGTTTCATCGGTTGGCTTAGGCATACGGAGTTCATTCCCAGTCTAACATCAGACCAGACCGAGGGTTGCGATAGCAGGATCGACAGCACGTAAAGGGGGACCCGATCGTCCCTGGCTTGCATATCCCGTCCCTCTGGCCGACTGAGCACCCGCACGCTCGTTTCGTGGGTTGACTTAGGCATACAGAGTTCATTCCCAGTCTAAGCATACAGAGTTCATTCCCAGTCTAAGATCAGACCAGACCGATGGTTGCGGCAGCACATGCTCGGCTCGGGCATGTGCTGGTGCCGCATTTTTCTTCGTCGGGGCACCACGTCGGAGAACCTGACCGGCGGCATTAGGGTCCAGCGATCGGGGGGGCCAGGGGGTGTGCGCACATGATGTACGATGGGTACTAGTACTTGGCCCTTATATTGGCCCCCTATCCCTCATCAAACCTCGAGAACTCACACCCCCTTAAAGAGCATTTGAGATTTTACAGGTTTGCTGCTAGTAGCCATTAAAGTGTCAGAAATGGGGACACTTTTTTCAAATGGTCACAAAATCTTGTACACATCGAGTTTTTAGTTGAATTTTTTTGTGCATGCCAACAAAAATACAAGGATCATGTCTACCAAGTTTGTAGCAAAACTCCTTCCGAAAAAATTTTAAACAATCTCGAACCGCAAAAAGTTTTGAATATCGTGAAAAATAGAAAACGAGTTGTCTTGCCATTAAACTTCACGTGAAGGCTTAAGGGACCATTGTATGAATTTACAATCCATAAAAATGGCATTGGCACGTAAAAATATGAAGATGTGCCTAAACCCACTTACCACCCTATCGATCCATGGCTTGCGCATGCCATCTCTCTGGCCGACGTAGTGCCTGCCTGTTCGTTTCATCAGTTGGCTTAGGCATACAGAGTTCATTCCTAGTCTAAGATTGAATCATTCTGAAGGTTGCAACAGCAGGATCGGCAGTACGCAGAGGAGGACCTGATCGATCCTCAGCTTGTGCATCTCGCCCCTCTAGCCGGCTGAGCGCCCGCACGCTCGTTTTGTGGGTTGACTTAGGCATACGGAGTTCTTTCCCAGACTAAGCATAAGGAGTTCATTCCTAGTCTAAGATCGAACCAAACCGAGGGTTGTGGTAGCAGGATGGGCAGCATGCGGAGGGGGACCCGGCCGATCCGTGGCTTGCGTATCCCGCCCATCTGGTCGACTGAGCGCCCGCACGCTCGTTTCGTGGGTTGACTTAGGCATACGGAGTTCATACCCAGTCTAAGCATACGAAGTTCATTCCTAGTCTAAGATCGGATTGAACCAAGGGTTATGGCAGCACATGCTGGCCTCGGGCATGTACTGGTGCCGCATTTTTCTTCGCCAGGGCACCATCACCGGAGCATCGTCGAAGAACCTGACCGGCGACATTGGGGTTCTGACGATCAAGGCGGTCGGGGGGGTGTGCGCACATGATGTGCGATGGGTGCTGGTACTTGGCCCTTATATTGGCCCCCTATCCCTCATCAAACCTCGAGAACTCACACCCTCTTAAAGAGCGTTTGAGATTTTACAGGTTTGCTGCCAATAGCCGTTAAAGTGTCTGAAATGGGGACACTTCTTTCAAATGGTCACAAAAACTTCTACACTTCTAGTTTTTAACTGAATTTTTTTGCATGCCAACAAAAATACAAGGATCACTTCTACCGAGTTCCGAAAAGATTTTAAAAAACCTCGAACCGTAAAAAGTTTCCAAAATCGTGAAAAATAGAAAACGAGTCATCTTGCCGTGGAACTTCACGTGAAGGCTTAAAGGACCGTTGTATGAATTTACAAGCCATAAAAATGGCATTCGCACGTAGAAAAGTGAAGATGTGCCTAAACCCAACTACCACCCTATCAATCCACGGCTTGCCCATTCCGTCTCTCTGGCCGACCTAGTGCCCGCCCGCCCACCCACTCATTTCGTCAGTTGGCTTAGGCATACGGAGTTCATTCCTAGTCTAAGATCGGACCAGACTGAGGGTTGTGGTAGCAGGATTGGCAGCACGTAGAGGTGGACCCGACCGATCCCCATTTTGCGCATCCCACCCCTCGAGCCGACTGAGCGCCCGCACGCTTGTTTCATGGGTTGACTTAGGCATACGGAGTTCATTCCTAGTCTAAGCATACGGAGTTCATTCCTAGTCTAAGATCGGATCAGACCGAGGGTTGGGCAGCACATGCTGGGCTCGGGCTTGTGCTGGCACCGCATTTTTCTTCGTCGGGTCACCATCGTCGGAGCATCACCGGAGAACTTGACCGACGGCATTGGGGTTCCGACAATCGGGGGGGGCCGAGGGGGCGTGCGCACATGATGTGTGTTGGGTGCTGGTACTTGGCCCTTATATTGGCCCCCTGTCCCTCATCAAACCTCAAGAACTCACACCCCTTTAAAGAGCATTTGAGATTTTACAAGTTTGCTACCGGTAGCCATTAAAGTGTCTGAAATGGGGACACTTTTTTCAAATGGTCACAAATTCTTGTACACTTCGAGCTTTTAGCTGAATTTTTTTGTGCATGCCAAAAAAAATAAAAGGATCACATCTACCAGGTTTGGGGCCAAAACTCCTTCCAAAAAAATTTTAAAAAATCCCGAATCATAAAAAGTTTCGAAAATCATGAAAAATAGAAAACGACTCATCTTGCCATGAAACATCACGTGAAGGCTTAAGGGACAATTGTATGAATTTACAAGCCATAAAAATGGCATTGGCACGCAGAAATATGAAGGTGTGCCTAAACCCACCTACCACCCTATCGATCCACGGCTTGCGCATCCCGTCTCTCTGGCCAGCGCAGTACCCGCCCGCCCGCTCGTTTCGTCGGTTGCCTTAGGCATACAGAGTTCATTCCCAGTCTAAGATCAGACCGGACTGAGGGTTGTGGTAGCAGGATCGGCAGCACGCAGAGGGGGGACCGACCGATCCCCGGCTTGCGCATCCCGCCCCTCTAGTTGGCTGAGCGCCTGTACGCTCATTTCGTGGGTTGACTTAGGCATACGGATTTCATTCCCAGTCTAAGCATACGGAGTTCATTCCCAGTCTAAGATCAGACCAGACCGAGGGTTACAGCAGCACACGTTGGGCTCGGGCATGTGCTGGTGTCGCATTTTTCTTCGTCGGGGCACCATTGCCAGAGCATCGCCGGAGAACCTGACTGGCGGCATTAGGGTTCTGGCGATCGGGGGGAACGAGGGGTGTGCACACATGATGTGCGATGGGTGCTGGTACTTGGTCCTTATTTTGGCCCCCTATCCCTCATCAAACCTTGTGAACTCACACCCCCTTAAAGAGCATTTGAGATTTTACAGGTTTGCTGCCAGTAGCTATTAAAGTGTCTGAAATGGGGACACTTTTTTCAAATCGTCACAAAATCTTGTACACTTCGAGTTTTTAGCTGAATTTTTTTATGCACGCCAAAAAAAATACAAGGATCACGTCTACCAAGTTTGGGGCCAAAACTGCTTTTGAAAAAATTTTAACAAATCTCGAACCCTAAAAAGTTTCAAAAATCGTGAAAAATAGAAAACGAGTCGTCTTGCCATGAAACTTCACGTGAAGGCTTAAGGGACCATTGTATGAATTTACAAGCCATAAAAATGGCATTGCACATAGAAATATAAAGATCTGCCTAAACACTACCTACCACCTTATCGATCCATGGCTTGCGCATCCCGTCTCTTTGGCTGGCGTAGTACCTGCCCGCTCGCCCGCCCGTTCGTTTCGTTGATTGGCTTAGGTGTACGAAGTTCATTCCCAGTCTAAGATCAGACCGGACCGAGGGTTGTGGTAGCAGGATCAGCAGCATGCAGAGGGTGACCCGGCCGATCCCCGGCTTGCACATCTCGCCCCTCTGGCCGGTTGAGCGCACGCACGCTCGTTTCGTGGGTTGACTTAGGCATACGGAGTTCATTACCAGTCTAAGATCGGACTGGACCGAGGGTTGTGGCAGCACATGCTGGGCTCAGGCATGTGCTGGTGCCATATTTTTCTTTGCCGGGGCACCATCACAGGAGCATCATCGGAGAACCTGACCGGCGACATTAGGGTTCCAGCAATCGGGGAGGTCGGGGGGGTGTGCGCACATGATGTGCGATGGGTGCTGGTACTTGGCACTTATATTGTCCCCCTATCCCTCATCAAACCTCGAGAAGTCACACCCCCTTAAAGAGCATTTGAGATTTTACAGGTTTGCTGCCAGTAGCCATTAAAATGTCCGAAATGGGGACACTTTTTTCAAATGGTCAAAAAATCTTGTACACTTCGAGTTTTTAGCTGAATTTTTTTGTGCATGCCAAAATAAAATACAAGGATCACATCTACCAAGTTTGGGGCCAAAACTCCTACCGAAAAAATTTTAAAAAATCTCGAACTACAAAAAGTTTTGAAAATCGTGAAAAATAGAAAAAGAGTCGTCTTACCTGGAAACCTCACGAGAAGGCTTAAGGAACCATCATATGAATTTACAAGCCATAAAAATGGCATTGGCATGTAGAAATATGAAGATATGCCTAAACCCACCTACCACCCTATCGATCCATGACTTGCGCATCCTGTCTTTCTGGCTGGTGTAGTGCTCGCCCGCCCACCCGCTCGTTTCGTTGGTTAGCTTAGGCATACGGAGTTCATTCCTAATCTAAGATCAGACTGAACCGAGGGTTACAGCAGTAGGATCAGTAGCATGCAGAAGGGGACTCGGTCGATCCCTGGCTTGCTCATCCCGCCCCTCTGGCCGGTTGAGCGCCCGCACGCTCGTTCTGTGTGTTTACTTAGGCATACGAATTTCATTCCCAATCTAAGCATACGGAGTTTATTCCCAGTCTAAGATCAGACAGGACCGAGGGTTGCAACAGTACATGTTGGGCTCGGGCATGTGCTGGTGCCGTATTTTTCTTTGTCGGGGCACCATCGTCGGAGAACCTGACTGGCAGCATTGGGGTTCCGACGATCGGGGGTCGGGGGGTGTGCACACATGATGCGCGATGGGTGCTGGTACTTGGCCCTTATATTGGCCCCCTATCCCTCATCAAACCTCGTGAACTCACACCCCCTTAAAGAGCATTTGAGATTTTACAGGTTTGCTGCCAGTAGCCATTAAAGTGTCTAAAATGGGGACACTTTTTTCAAATTGTCACAAAATCTTGTACACTTCGAGTTTTTAGCTGAATTTTTTTGTGCACGCCAAAAAATATACAAGGATCACATCTAAGATTGGACCAGACCAAGGGTTACGGCAGCACAAGCTGGGCTCGGGCATGTTCTGGTGCCATATTTTTCTTCACCGGGGCATTATCGTCAGAGCATCACCGGAGAACCTGACCGACGGCATTAGGGTTTCGACGATCGGGGGGCCGAGGGGTGTGCACACATGATGTGTGATGGGTGCTGGTACTTGGCCCTTATATTGGCCCCCTATCCCTCATCAAACCCCGAGAACTCGCACCCCCTTAAAGAGCATTTGAGATTTTACAGGTTTGCTGCCAGTAGCCATTAAAGTGTCTGAAATGGGGACACTTTTTTCAAATTGTCACAAAATCTTGTACACTTCAATTTTTTAGCTGAATTTTTTTGTGCATGCCAATAAAAATACAGGGATCGTGTCTAAGTTTAGGGCCAAAACTCCTTCTGAAAAAATTTAAAAAAATCTCAAACCGCAACAAGTTTCGAAAATCCTGAAAAATAGAAAATGAGTCATCTTGCCATTAAACTTCACGTGAAGGCTTAAGGGACCATTGTATGAACTTACAAGCCATAAAAATGACGTTGGCACATAGAAATATGAAGATGTGCCTAAATCGACCTACCCCCTATCGATCCACAGCTTGCGCATCCCGTCTCTCTGGCCGGCATAGTGCTCGCCCGCCCATTCGTTTCATCAGTTGGCTTAGGCATATGTAGTTCATTCCCAGTCTAAGATCTAGCCAGACCAAGGGTTGTAGCAGCAGGATTGGCAGCACGCAGAGGGGGTCCCGATTGATCCCTGGCTTGGGCATCCCGCCCCTCTGGCCGGCTGAGCGCCCGTACGTTCGTTTCGTGGGTTGACTTAGGCATACAGAGTTCATTCCCAGTCTAAGCATACGGAATTCATTCCTAGTCTAAGATCAGACCGAACCGAGGGTTGCGCCAGCACATGCTAGGCTCGGGCATGTGCTGGTGCCGCATTTTTCTTCGCCGGGGCACCATCGTCGGAGAACCTGACCGACAGCATTGGGATTCCGACAATCGGGGGGGCCGGGGGGTGTGCACACATGATGTGCGATGGGTGCTGGTACTTGGCCCTTATATTGGCCCCGTATCCCTCATCAAACCTCAAGAACTCACACCCCCTTAAAGAGCATTTGAGATTTTACAGGTTTGCTGCCAGTAGCCATTAAAGTGTCTGAAATGGGGACACTTTTTTCAAATGGTCAGAAAATCTTGTACACTTCGAGTTTTTAGCTGAATGTTTTTGTGCATGCCAACAAAAATACAAGGATCACGTTTACCAAGTTTGGGGCCAAACCTCCTTCCGAAAAAATTTTAAAAAATCCCGAACCACAAAAAGTTTTGAAAATCATGAAAAATAGAAAACGAGTCGTCTTGCCATCAAACTTCACGTGAAGGCTTAAGGGACCATTGTATGAATTTACAAGCCATAAAAATGGCATTGCACAAAAAATATGAAGATCTGCCTAAACCCACCTACCACCTTATCGATCCACGGCTTGAGCATCCTGTCTCTTTGGCCGACGTAGTGCCTGCCCGCTCGCCCGCCCGCCCGCTCGTTTCGTCAGTTGGCTTACACATACGGAGTTCATTCCCAGTCTAAGATCAGACCAGACCGAGGGTTGCGGTAGCAGGATCAACAGCACGTAGAGGGTGACTCGATCGATTCCCGGCTTGCGCATGCCGTCTCTCTGGTCGGTGTAGTGCCCACCCGCCTGCTCGTTTCGTCGGTTGGCTTAGGCATACGGAGTTCATTCCTAGTCTAAGATCAGATCAGATTGAGGATTGCGGCAGGAGGATCGGCAGCACGTAGAAGAGGACCCGACCGATCCTCGACTTGCGCATCTCGCCCTTCTGGCAGGCAGAGTGCCCGCATGCTCGTTTCGTGGGTTGACTTAGGCGTACGGAGTTCATTCCCAGTGTAAGTATACGGAGTTCATTCCCAGTCTAATATCGAATTGGATCGAGGGTTGTGGCAGCACATGCTGGGCTCGGGCATGTGCTGGTGCCGCATTTTTCTTTGTCGGGGCACCATCACAGGAGCATCATCAGAGAACCTGACCGGCGGCATTAGGGTTCCGGCAATCGGGGCGGTCGGGGGGTGTACGCACATGATGTGCGATGGGTGCTGGTACTTGGCCCTTATATTGTCCCCCTATCCCTCATCAAACCTCGAGAAGTCACACCCCCTTAAAGAGCATTTGAGATTTTACAGGTTTGCTGCCAGTAGCCATTAAAGTGTCTGAAATGGGGACACTTTTTTCAAATGGTCAAAAAATCTTGTACACTTCGAGTTTTTAGCTGAATTTTTTTGTGCATGCCAAAATAAAATACAAGGATCACGTCTACTAAGTTTGAGGCCAAAACTCCTACTGAAAAAATTTTAAAAAATCCCGAACTGTAAAAAGTTTTGAAAATCGTGAAAAATAGAAAACGAGTCGTCTTACTAGGAAACTTCACGTAAAGGCTTAAGGAACCATTGCAGGAATTTACAAGCCATAAAAATGGCATTGGCACGTAGAAATATGAAGATGTGCCTAAACCCACCTACCACACTATCGATCCATGGCTTGCGCATCCCGTCTTTCTTGCTGGCGTAGTGGTCGCCCGCTCGCCTGCCCGTCCGCTCGTTTCATTGGTTGGCTTAGGCATACGGAGTTCATTCCCAGTCTAAGATCAAACCAGACCGAGGGTTGCGGCAGCACGATCAGCAGCACGTGGAGGGGGACACGATCGACCCCTGGTTTGCGCATCCCACCCCTTTGGCCGGTTGAGCGCCCGCACGCTCGTTCTGTGTGTTGACTTAGGCATACGAAATTCATTCCCAATCTAAGCATACAAAGTTCATTCCCAGGCTAAGATCAGACAGGACCAAGGGTTGCGATAGCACATGCTGGGCTCGGGCATGTGCTGATGCCGTATTTTTCTTCATCGGGGCACCATCGCCAGAGAACCTGATCGGCAGCATTGGGGTTCCGACGATCGGGGGGGCCGGGGGGGTGTGCACACATGATGCCCGATGGGTGCTGGTACTTGGCCCTTATATTGGCCCCCTATCCCTCATCAAACCTCAAGAACTCACACCCCCTTAAAGAACATTTGAGATTTTACAGGTTTGCTGCCAGTAGCCATTAAAGTGTCTGAAATGGGGAAACTTTTTTCAAATGGTCACAAAATCTTGTACACTTCGAGTTTTTAGCTGAATTATTTTGTGCATGCCAAAAAATATACAAAGATCACGTCTAAGATTGGACCGGACCGAGGGTTGCGGCAACACATGCTGGACTCGGGCATGTGCTGGAGCGGCATTTTTCTTCATCGGGGCACCATCGTCGGAGAACCTGACTGGCAGCATTGGGGTTTTGATGATCGGGGGGGCCGGGGGTGTGCGCATATGATGTGTGATGGGTGCTGGTACTTGGCCCTTATATTGGCCCCCTATCCCTCATCAAACCTTGAGAACTCACACCCCCTTAAAGAGCATTTGAGATTTTACAGGTTTGCTGCCAGTAGCCATTAAAGTGTCTGAAATGGGGACACTTTTTTCAAATGGTCACAAAATCTTGTACACTTCGATTTTTTAGGTGAATTTTTTTGTGCACGACAACAAAAATACAGGGATCGCATCTACCAAGTTTAGGGTGAAAACTCCTTCCCAAAAAGTTTAAAAAAATATCGAACTGCAACAAGTTTCAAAAATCTTAAAAAATAGAAAACGAGTCGTCTTGCCATGAAACTTCACGTCAAGGCTTAAGGGACCATTGTATGAATTCACAAGCCATAAAAATGGCATTGGAACATAGAAATATGAAGATGTGCCTAAACCGACCTACCCCCTATCAATCCACGACTTGCGCATCCCATCTCTCTGGTCGACGTAGTGCCCGCCCGCCCGCCCGCCCGTTCGTTTCGTCGGTTGGCTTAGGCATACGGAGTTCATTCCAAGTCTAAGATCAGACCAGACTGAGGGTTGCAGCAGTAGGATCGGCAGCACGTAGAGGGGGACCCGGTTGATCCCCAGCTTGTGCATCCCGCCCCTCTGGCCGGTTGAGCGCCCGCAAGCTCGTTTCGTGGGTTGACTTAGGCATACGGAGTTCATTCCCAGTCTAAGCATACGGAGTTCATTCCCAATCTAAATCAGACCGAACCGAGGGTTACGGCAGCACATGCTGGGCTAGGGCATGTGCTGGTACCACATTTTTCTTCACCGGGGCACCATCGCCGGAGAACCTAACCGACAGCATTGGGGTTCCGACAATCGAGGGGGCCGGGGGGTGTGCGCACATGATGTGCGATGGGTGCTGGTACTTGGCCCTTATATTGGCCCCGTATCCCTCATCAAATCTTGAGAACTCACACCTCGTTAAAGAGCATTTGAGATTTTACAGGTTTGCTGCCAGTAGCCATTAAAGTGTCTGAAATGGGGACACCTTTTTCCAAGATGGTCACCCAAAAATCTTGTACACTTCCGAGTTTTTAGCTGAATGTTTTTGTGCATGCCAAAAAAAATACAAGGATCGCGTTTACCAAGTTTGGGGCCAAACTTCCTTCCGAAAAAATTTTAAAAATTATCGAACCACAAAAAGTTTCAAAAATCATGAAAAATAGAAAACAGTCGTCTTTGCCATCAAAACTTCACATGAAGGCTTAAAGGGACATTGGTATGAATTTAACAAGCCATAAAATGGCATTAGCATGCAGAAATATAAGATGTGCCTAAACCCACCTACCACCCTATCGATCCACGGTTTGTGCATCCCATCTTTCTGGCCGATGTAATGCTCGTCAGCCCGCCTGCCCGATTGTTTCGTCGGTTGGCTTAGGGATACAGAGTTCATTCCGTGTCTAAGATCAGATCGAACCGAGGGCTACAACAGCAAGATCGGTAGCACGTAGAGTGGGACCCGATCGATCACCGGCTTGCGCATCCCGCCCTTCTAGTCGGCTGAGCGCCCGCATGCTCGTTTCGTGGGTTGACTTAGGCATACAGAGTTCATTCCCAGTCTAAGCATACGGAGTTCATTCCCAGTCTAAGATCTGACTAGATCGAGGGTTGCGGTAGCACATGCTAGGTTCGGGCATGTGCTGGTGCCGAATGTTTCTTCGGTGGGGCACCATCACCGGAGCATCGCCGGAGAACCAGAGCGGCGGCATTGGGGTTCCGACGATCGGGGGGTCGGGGGTGGGGTGTGCGCACATGATGTGCGATGGGTACTAGTACTTGGCCCTTATATTGGCCCCCTATCCCTTATCAAACCTCGAGAACTCACACCCCCTTAAAGAGCATTTGCGATTTTACAGGTTTGCTGCCAGTAGCCATTAAAGTGTCTGAAATGGGGACACTTTTTTCAAATGGTCACAAAATCTTGCACCCTTCGAGTTTTTAGCTGAATGTTTTACGCATGCCAACAAAAATACAAGGATCACGTCTACCAAGTTTGGGGCTAAAACTCCTTCCGAAAAAATTTTAAAAAATCTTAAACCGTAAAAAGTTTTGAAGATCGTGAAAAAAAGAAAACGAGTCGTCTTGCCATGAAACTTAACGTGAAGGCTTAAGGGACCATTGTATGAATTTACAAGCCATAAAAATGGCATTGGCACACAGAAATATAAAGATGTGCCTAAACCCACCTACCACCTTATCGATCCACGGCTTGCACATCCCGTCTCTCTAGTCGACGTAGTGCCCGCCCCGCCCGCCCACTCATTTTTTCGGTTGGCTTAGACATACGGAGTTCATTCCCAGTCTAAGATCGGACTGGACCGAGGGCTGTGGCAATAGGATCGGCAGCATGCAGAGGGGGACCCGGTCGATCCTCGGATTGTGCATCCCACCCCTCTGGCTGACTGAGCGCCTGCACGCTCGTTTCGTGGGTTTACTTAGGCATATGGAGTTCATTGCCAGTCTAAGCATACGGAGTTCATTCCCAGTCTAAGATCAGATCAGACCGAGGGTTGCGATAGCACATGCTTGGCTCGGGCATGTGCTGGTGCCACATTTTTCTTCATCGGGGCACCATCGCCGGAGCATCATCGGAGAACCTGACCGACGGCATTGGCGTTCTGGCGATCGGGGGGCCAGGGGGGTGTGCGCACATGATGTGCGATGGGTGCTGGTACTTGGCCCTTATATTAGCCCCTTGTCCCTCATCAAACCTTGAGAACTCACACCCCTTTAAAGAGCATTTCAAATTTTACAGGTTTGCTGCTAGTAGCCACTAAAGTGTCTGAAATGGGGACACTTTTTTCAAACGGTCACAAAATCTTGTACCCTTCGAGTTTTTAGCTGAATTTTTTATGCATGCCAACAAAAACGCAAGGATAACGTCTACCAAGTTTGGGGCCAAAACTCCTTCCGAAAAAATTTTAAAAAATCTCGAACCGTAAAAAGTTTTGAAAATCGTGAAAAATAGAAAACGAGTCGCCTTGCCATAAAACTTCACGTGAAGGCTTAAGGGACCATTGTATGAATTTACAGGCCATAAAAATGGCATTGGCACACAGAAATATAAAGATGTGCCTAAACCCACCTACCACCCTATCAATCCATGGCTTGCACATCCCGTCTCTCTGGCCGGTGTAGTGCCCGCCCGCTCGCCTGTTGGCCCGCTCGTTTTCTTGGTTGGCTTAGGCATACGGAGTTCATTCCCAGTCTAAGATCAGATCGAATCGAGAGTTGTGGCAGTAGGATCGACAGCATGCAGAGGGGGACCTGACCGATCCTCGGATTGTGCATTCCGCCCCTCTGGCCGGCTGAGTGCCCGGACGCTCGTTTCGTGGGTTGACTTAGGCATACGGAGTTCATTGCCAGTCTAAGCATACGGAGTTCATTCCCAGTCTAAGATTGGACCGGACCGAGGGTTGCGGCAGCACATATTGGGCTCGGGCATGTGCTGGTGCTGTATTTTTCTTCGTCGGAGCATCATCGGTGAACTTGACCGGTAGCGTTGGGGTTCTGACGATCGGGGAGCCTGGGGAGGTGTGCGCACATGATGTGCGATGGGTGCTGGTACTTGGCCCTTATCTTGGCCCCCTACCCCCATCAAACCTCAAGAACTCACACCCCCTTAAAGAGCATTTGAGATTTTACAAGTTTGCTGCCAGTAGCCATTAAAATGTTTGAAATGGGCACACTTTTTTCAAATGGTCACAAAATCTTGTACACTTCGAGTTTTTAGCTGACTATTTTTGTGCATGCCAAAAAAAATACAAGCATCACGTCTACCAAGTTTGGGGCCAAAACTCCTTCCAAAAAAATTTTACAAAATCCCGAACCGTAAAAAGTTTCAAAAATCGAGAAAAATAGAAAACGAGTCGTCTTGCCATGAAACTTAACGTGAAGGCTTAAGGGACCAATGTATGAATTTAAAAGCCATAAAAATGGCATTGGCAAGTAGAAATATGAAGATGTGCCTAAACCCACTTACCACCCTATCGATCCACGGCTTGCGCATCCCGTCTTACTGGCCGACGTAGTGCCCGCTCGCCTGCTCGCTCGTTTCGTCGGTTGGCTTAGGCATACGGAGTTCATTCCCAGTCTAAGATTGGACCGGATCGAGGGTTACGGCAGTAGGATCGGCAGCACACAGAAGAGGACCCGACCGATCCCTGGCTTGTGCATCCCGCCCCTTTGGCTGGTTGAGCGCCCGCACGTTCGTTTCGTGGGTTGACTTAGGCATAGGAGTTCATTCCCAGTCTAAGCATACGGAGTTCATTCCCAATCTAAGATCAGACAGGACCAAGGGTGGCAGCAGCACATGCTGGGCTCGGGCATGTGCTGGTGCCGCATTTTTCTTCGTCGGGGCACCATCGTCGGAGAACCTGACCGGCGGCATTGGGGTTTCGGTGATCGGGGGGGCCGGGTGGTATGCGCACATGATGTGCGATGGGTGCTGGTACTTGGCCCTTATATTGGCCCCCTATGCCTCATCAAACCTCGAGAACTCACACCCCCTTAAAGAGCATTTGAGATTTTACAGGTTTGCTGCCAGTAGATATTAAAGTGTCTGAAATGGGGACACCTTTTTCAAATGGTCACAAAATCTTGTACACTTCGATTTTTTAGCTGAATTTTTTTGTCCATGCCAAAAAAATACAAGCATCATGTCTACCAAGTTTTGAGCCAAAACTCCTTCCAAAAAAATTTTAAAAAATCCTGAACAGCAAAAACTTTCAAAAATCGTGAAAAATAGAAAACGAGTCGTCTTGCCATGAAACTTCACGTGAAGAATTAAGGGACCATTGTATGAATTTACAAGCCATAAAAATGGCATTGGCACTCAAAAATATGAAGATGTGCCCAAGCCCACATTCCACCCTATCGATCCACAACTTGCGCATCCCGTCTCTCTGGCTGGCGTAGTGCCCGCCCGCCCGTCCGCTCGCTCATTTCGTCGGTTGGCTTAGGCATACGGAGTTCATTCCCAGTCTAAGATCAGACCGTATCGAGGGTTGTAGTAGCAAGATCGGTAGCATACAGAAGGGGACCCGACCGATCCCTGGCTTGCACATCCCACCCCTCTGGTAGGCTGAGCGCCCGCATGCTCGTTTCGTGGGTTGACTTAGGCATATAGAGTTCATTCCGAATCTAAGCATACGGAGTTCATTCCCAGTCTAAGATCAGACATGACCGAAGGTTACGACAGCACATGTTGGGCTCGGGCATGTGCTGGTGCCGCATTTTTCTTCGTCGGGGCACCATCACCGGAGCATCACCGAAGAACCTGACCGACGGTATTGGGGTTTCGACGATCGGGGGGACCGGGGGGGTGTGCGCACATGATGTGCGATGGTGTTGGTACTTGGCCCTTATATTGGCCCCTATCCCTCATGAAACCTTGAGAACTCGCACCCCCTTAAAGAGCATTTGAGATTTTACAGGTTTGCTGCCAGTAGCCATTAAAGTGTCTGAAAATGGGGACACTTTTTCAAATGGTCACAAAATCTTGTACACTTCGAGTTTTTAGCTGAATTTTTTTATGCATGCCAACAAAAATACAAGCATCACGTCTACCAAGTTTGGGGCCAAAACTCCTTTCAAAAAAATTTACAAAATCTCGAATCGTAAAAAGTTTCAAAAATCAGGAAAAATAGAAAAAACGAGTTGTCTTGCCATGAAACTTCAGGTGAAGGCTTAAGGGACCATTGTTTGAATTTACAAGCCATAAAAATGGCATTTTCATGAAGAAATATGAAGATGTACCTAAACCCACCTACCACGCTATCGATCCACGGCTTGCGCATCCATATCTCTGGTCGGCGTAGTGCAAGCCCGCCCGTCCGCCCGCTCATTTCGTCGGTTGGCTTAGGCATATGGAGTTCATTCCTAGTATAAGATCTGACCGGATCGAGGGTTGTGGTAGCAGGATCGACAGCATGCAAAGGGGGACCCAATCGATCCCCGACTTCTGCATCCTGCCCTTCTAGTCGGTTGAGCGCCCGTACGCTCGTTTCATTGGTTGGCTTAGACATACGGAGTTCATTCCCAGTCTAAGCATACGGAGTTCATTCCCAGTCTAAGATTGAACCAGACCGAGGGTTGCGGCAGCACATGCTGGGCTCAGGCATGTGCTGGTGCCGCATTTTTCTTCACCGGGGCACCATTGCCAGAGAACCTGGCCGACGGTATTATGGTTCCGACGATCGGGAGCGTCGGGGGGGGTGTGCGCACATGATGTGCAATGGGTGCTGGTACTTGGCCCTTATATTGCCCCCTATCCCTCATCAAACCTCGAGAACTCACACCCCCTTAAAGAGCATTTGAGATTTTACAGGTTTGCTGCAAGTAGCCATTAAAGTATCTGAAATGGGGACACTTTTTTCAAATGGTCACAAAATCTTGTACACTTCGTGTTTTTAGCTAAATTTTTTGTTCATGCCAACAAAAATACGGGGATCACGTCTACCAAGTTTGGGGCCAAAACTCCTTCCGAAAAAGTTTTAAAAAATCCTGAACCGTAAAAAGTTTCAAAAATTGTGAAAAATAGAGAATGAGTCGTCTTGCCATGAAACTTCATGTGAAGGCTTAAGGGACCATTGTATGAAATTACAAGCCATAAAATTGGCATTGGCATGCAGAAATATGAAGATGTGCCTAAACCCACCTACCACATTATCGATCCACTACTTGCGCATCCCGTCTCTCTGGCCGGCGTAGCGCCTGCCCGCCCGCCCACTCGCTTGTTTCGTCAGTTGGCTTAGGCATACGGAGTTCATTCCTAGTCTAAGATCAGACCGAACTGAGGGTTGCAGCAGCAGGATCGGCAGCACAAAGAGGGGGACCTGGTCCATCCCCGGCTTGCGCATCCCGCCCCTCTAGCCAGATGAGCGCCCGTACGCTCGTTTCGTGGGTTGACTTAGGCATACGGAGTTCATTCCCAGTCTAAGATCAGACCGAACTGAGGGTTGCAGCAGCACATGCTGGGCTCGGGCATGTGCTGGTGCCGTATTTTTCTTCGTCGGGGCACCATCACCGGAGAACTTGACCGGCAGCATTGGGGTTCCGATGATCGGGGGCTGAGGGGGTTGTACGCACATAATGTGCGATGGATGCTGGTACATGGCCCTTATATTGGCCCCCTATCCCTCATCAAACCTTGAGAACTCACACCCTCTTAAAGAGCATTTGAGATTTTACAAGTTTGCTGCCAGTAGCCATTCAAGTGTCTGAAAAGGGGACATTTTTTTCAAATGGTCACAAAAACTTGTACCCTTCAAGTTTTTAGCTGAATTTTTTTATGCATGCCAACAAAAATACAAGGATCATGTCTACCAAGTTTGGGGCCAAAAATCCATCCAAAAAAATTTTAAAAAATCCCGCACAGTAAAAAGTTTTAAAAATCGTGAAAAATAAAAAACGAGTCGACTTGCCATGAAACTTCACGTGAAGGCTTAAAGGACCATTATATGAATTTACAAGCCATAAAAATGGCATTGGCACGTAGAAATATGAAGATGTGCCTAAACCCACCTACCACCTTATTGATCCACGGCTTGCGCATGCCGTCTCTCTGGCCGACGTAGTGCCCGCCCGCCCGTCCGCCCGCTCAATTCGTCAGTTGGCTTAGGCATACAGAGTTCATTCCAAGTCTAAGATTGGACCAGACCGAGGGTTGTGGTAGCAGGATCAGTAGCACGCAGAGGGGGACCCGACGGATCCCCGGCTTGCGCATCCCACCCCTCTGGCCGACTGAGCGCCCGCACGCTCATTTCGTGGGTTGACTTAGGCATATGGAGTTCATTCCCAGTCTAAGCATGCGGAGTTCATTCCCAGTCTAAGCATATTGAGTTCATTCCCAGTCTAAGCATACGGAGTTCATTCCCAGTCTAAGATCGGATCAGACCGAGGGTTGCGGCAGCACTTGCTAGGCTCCGACATGTGCTGGTGCCACATTTTTCTTCGTCGGGGCACCATCGTCGGAGAACCTGACCTGCGGCACTGTGGTTCCGGCGATCGAGGGGCCGGGAGGGTGTGTGCACATGATGTGTGGTGGCTGCTGGTACTTGGCCCATATAATATCCCCCTATCCCTCATCAAACCTCGAGAACTCACTACCCCTTAAAGAGCATTTGAGATTTTACAGGTTTGCTGTTTGTAGCCATTAAAGTGTCTAAAACGGGGACACTTTTTTCAAATGGTCACAAAATCTTGTACACTTTGAGTTTTTAGCTGAGTTTTTTTGTGCACGCCAACAAAAATACATGGATCACATCTACCAAGTTTGGTGCCAAAACCGCTTCCGAAAAAATTTTAAAAAATCTGGAACCGCAAAAAGTTTTAAAAATCATGAAAAATAGAAAACGAGTCGTCTTGCCATGAAACTTCACGTGGAGGCTTAAGGGGCCATTGTATGAATTTACAAGACATAAAAATGGTATTGGCATGCAAAAATATGAAGATGTGCCTAAACCCACCTACCACCCTATCGATCCATGGATTGCGCAGCCTGTCTCTCTGCCGACGTAGTGCCCGCCCGCCCGCTTGTTTCGTCGATTGGCTTAGGCATACGGAGTTCATTCCCAGTCTTAGATCAAAATGGATCGAGTGTTGCGATAACAGGATTGGCAGCACGTAAAGGGGGACCCGGCCGATCCCCGGCTTGTGCATCCCGCCCCTCTGGCCGGCTGAGCACCCGCACACTCGTTTTGTGGGTTGACTTAGGCATACGGAGTTCATTCCCAGTCTAGGATTGGATCGGGCCGAGGGTTACGAAAGCACATGCTGGGCTCGGGCATGTGCTGGTGCCGTATTTTTCTTTGTCGGGGCACCATAGTCGGAGCATCGTCGAGGAACCTGACCGGTGGATTGGGGTTTCGACGATCGGGGGGGCCAGGGGGTGTGCACACATGATGTGCGATGGGTGCTGGTACTTGGCCCTTATATTGGCCCCCTATCCCTCATCAAACCTTGAGAACTCACACCCTCTTAAAGAGCATTTGAGATTTTACAAGTTTGCTGCCAGTAGCCATTCAAGTGTCTGAAAAGGGGACATTTTTTTCAAATGGTCACAAAAACTTGTACCCTTCAAGTTTTTAGCTGAATTTTTTTATGCATGCCAACAAAAATACAAGGATCATGTCTACCAAGTTTGGGGCCAAAAATCCATCCAAAAAAATTTTAAAAAATCCCGCACAGTAAAAAGTTTTAAAAATCGTGAAAAATAAAAAACGAGTCGACTTGCCATGAAACTTCACGTGAAGGCTTAAAGGACCATTATATGAATTTACAAGAGATAAAAATGGCACTGGCACGTAGAAATATGAAGATGTGCCTAAACCCACCTACCACCTTATTGATCCACGGCTTGCGCATGCCGTCTCTCTGGCCGACGTAGTGCCCGCCCGCCCGTCCGCCCGCTCAATTCGTCAGTTGGCTTAGGCATACAGAGTTCATTCCAAGTCTAAGATTGGACCAGACCGAGGGTTGTGGTAGCAGGATCAGTAGCACGCAGAGGGGGACCCGACGGATCCCCGGCTTGCGCATCCCACCCCTCTGGCCGACTGAGCGCCCGCACGCTCATTTCGTGGGTTGACTTAGGCATATGGAGTTCATTCCCAGTCTAAGCATGCGGAGTTCATTCCCAGTCTAAGCATATTGAGTTCATTCCCAGTCTAAGCATACGGAGTTCATTCCCAGTCTAAGATCGGATCAGACCGAGGGTTGCGGCAGCACTTGCTAGGCTCCGACATGTGCTGGTGCCACATTTTTCTTCGTCGGGGCACCATCGTCGGAGAACCTGACCTGCGGCACTGTGGTTCCGGCGATCGAGGGGCCGGGAGGGTGTGTGCACATGATGTGTGGTGGCTGCTGGTACTTGGCCCATATAATATCCCCCTATCCCTCATCAAACCTCGAGAACTCACTACCCCTTAAAGAGCATTTGAGATTTTACAGGTTTGCTGTTTGTAGCCATTAAAGTGTCTAAAACGGGGACACTTTTTTCAAATGGTCACAAAATCTTGTACACTTTGAGTTTTTAGCTGAGTTTTTTTGTGCACGCCAACAAAAATACATGGATCACATCTACCAAGTTTGGTGCCAAAACCGCTTCCGAAAAAATTTTAAAAAATCTGGAACCGCAAAAAGTTTTAAAAATCATGAACAATAGAAAACGAGTCGTCTTGCCATGAAACTTCACGTGGAGGCTTAAGGGGCCATTGTATGAATTTACAAGACATAAAAATGGTATTGGCATGCAAAAATATGAAGATGTGCCTAAACCCACCTACCACCCTATCGATCCATGGATTGCGCAGCCTGTCTCTCTGCCGACGTAGTGCCCGCCCGCCCGCTTGTTTCGTCGATTGGCTTAGGCATACGGAGTTCATTCCCAGTCTTAGATCAAAATGGATCGAGTGTTGCGATAACAGGATTGGCAGCACGTAAAGGGGGACCCGGCCGATCCCCGGCTTGTGCATCCCGCCCCTCTGGCCGGCTGAGCACCCGCACACTCGTTTTGTGGGTTGACTTAGGCATACGGAGTTCATTCCCAGTCTAGGATTGGATCGGGCCGAGGGTTACGAAAGCACATGCTGGGCTCGGGCATGTGCTGGTGCCGTATTTTTCTTTGTCGGGGCACCATAGTCGGAGCATCGTCGAGGAACCTGACCGGTGGATTGGGGTTTCGACGATCGGGGGGGCCAGGGGGTGTGCACACATGATGTGCGATGGGTGCTGGTACTTGGCCCTTATATTGGCCCCCTATCCCTCATCAAACCTTGAGAACTCACACACCCTTAAAGAGCATTTGAGATTTTACAAGATTGCTGCCAGTAGCCATTAAAGTGTCTGAAATGGGGACACTTTTTTCAAATGGTCACAAAATCTTGTACACTTCGAGTTTTTAGCTGAGTTTTTTTGTGCCCACCAAAAAAAATACAAGGATCACGTCTACCAAGTCTGGGGCCAAAACTCCTTCCAAAAAAATTTTAAAAAATCCTGAACCGTAAATCGAAGAACGTATTTTTCTTTGTCAGAGCATCACCGGAGAACCTGACCGGCGGCATTGGGTTTTCGATGATCGAGGGGGCCGTGGGGTGTGCGCATATGATGTGTGATGGGTGCTGGTACTTGGCCTTTATATTGGCCACCTATCCCTCATCAAACCTCGAGAACTCACACCCCCTTAAAGAGCATTTGAGATTTTACAAGTTTGCTGCCAGTAGCCATTCAAGTGTCTGAAATGGGGACACTTTTTTCCAAATGTCACAAAAACTTGTACCCTTCGAGTTTTTAGCTGAATTTTTTTGTGCATGCCAACAAAAATACAAGGATCACGTCTACCAAGTTTGGGGCCAAAACTCCATCCAAAAAAATTTTAAAAAATCCCAAACAGTAAAAAGTTTTAAAAATTGTGAAAAATAAAAAACGAGTCGACTTGCCATGAAACTTCACGTGAAGGCTTAAAGGACCATTATATGAATTTACAAGAGATAAAAATGGCACTGGCACGTAGAAATATGAAGATGTGCCTAAACCCACCTACCACCTTATCGATCCACGGCTTGCACATGCCGTCTCTCTGGCCGACGTAGTGCCCGCCCGCCCGTCTGCCCGCTCATTTCGTCGGTTGGCTTAGGCATACGGAGTTCATTCCAAGTCTAAGATTGGACCAGACCAAGGGTTGTGGTAGCAGGATCAGTAGCACGTAGAGGGGGACCCGACCGATCCCCGGCTTGCGCATCCCACCCCTCTGGCCGACTGAGCACCTGCACGCTCATTTCGTGGGTTGACTTAGGCATACGGAGTTCATTCCCAGTCTAAGCATACGGAGTTCATTCCCAGTCTAAGCATATGGAGTTCATTCCCAGTCTAAGATCGGATCAGACCAAGGGTTACGGCAGCACTTGCTAGGCTCCGGTATGTGCTGGTGCCACTTTTTTCTTCGTCGGGGCACCATCGTCCGGAGCATCGTCGGAGAACCTGACCTGCGGCTTTGGGGTTTCGGCGATCGGGGGGCCGGGAGGGTGTGTGCACATGATGTGTGGTAGGTGCTGGTACTTGGCCCGTATAATATCCCCCTATCCCTCATCAAACCTCAAGAACTCACAGCCCCTTAAAGAGCATTTGAGATTTTACAGGTTTGCTATTTGTAGCTATTAAAGTGTCTAAAATGGGCACACTTTTTTCAAATGGTCACAATATCTTGTACACTTCGAGTTTTTAGCTGAGTTTTTTTGTGCATGCCAACAAAAATACAAGGACCACGTCTACCAAGTTTGGGGCCAAAACTCTTTCCGAAAAGATTTTAAAAACTCCCGAACCGTAAAGAGTTTCAAAAATCGTGAAAAATAGAAAATGAGTCGTCTTGCCATGAAACTTCACGTGAAGGCTTAAGCGACCATTGTATCAATTTACAAGCCATAAAAATGGCATTGGCAAGCAGAAATATGAAGATGTGCCTAAACCCACCTAGCACCCTATCGATCCACGGCTTGCGCATGCCGTCTCTCTGGTCGGTGTAGTGCCCACCCGTCCGCTCGTTTCGTCGGTTGGCTTAGGCATACGGAGTTCATTCCTAGTCTAAGATCGGATCGGATTGAGGATTGTGGCAGGAGGATCGGCAGCACGCAGAAGAGGACCCGGCCGATCCCCGACTTGCGCATCTCTCCCCTCTGGCCGGCTGAGCGCCCGCATGCTCGTTTCATGGGTTGACTTAGGCATACGGAGTTCATTCCCTGTCTAAGCATACGGAGTTCATTCCCATTCTAAGATCGGACCGGTCTGAGGGTTGCAGCAGCACATGCTGGGCTCGGGCATGTGCTGGTGCCGCATTTTTCTTCGTTGGGACACCATCGTCGGAGCATCACCGAAGAACCTGACCGACAGCATTGGGGTTCCGACGATCGGGGGGGCCGGGGGGGTGTGCGCACATGATGTGTGATGGTGCTGGTACTTGGCCCTTATATTGGCTCCCTATCCCTCATCAAACCTCGAGAACTCACACCCCCTTAAAGAGCCTTTGAGATTTTACAGGTTTGCTGCCAGTAGCCATTAAAGTGTCTGAAATGGGGACACTTTTTTCAAATGGTCACAAAATCTTGTACACTTCGAGTTTTTAGCTGAATTTTTTTGTGCATGCAACAAAAATACAAGGATGATGTCTACCAAGTTTGGGGCTAAAACCCCTTCCGAAAAATTTTGCAAATCCTAAACTGTAAAAAGTTTTGAAATCATGGAAAAATAGAAAACAAGTCATCTTGCCATGAAACCTTCACGTGAAAGGCTTAAGGGAGCATTGTATGAATTTAGAAAGACATGAAAAATGGGCATTGGCAACACATGGAAATATGAAGATGTGCCTCAAACCCACCTACCACCCTATCGATCCACGGCCTTGCGCATCCCGTCTCTCTGGCCAGCGTCAAGTACCCGCTACGCCCGCCCCGCCCGCTCATTTTCGTCGGTTGGCTTAGGCAACGGAGTTCGATTCCCAGTCCAAGATCCAGGACCGCGACCAACGGGTTACAGCAGCAAGATCAGCAGCACGTGGAGGAGGACCCGACCGATCCCCGGCTTGCGCATCCATCCCCTCGGCCGGTTGAGCTCCCGCACGCTCATTTCGTGGGTTGACTTAGGCATGCGGAGTTCATTCCCAGTCTAAGCATACGGAGTTCATTCCCAGTCTAAGATCACACTGGATCGAGGGTTGTGGCAGCACATGCTGGGCTCAAGCATGTGCTGGTGCTGCATTTTTCTTTGTCGGGGCACCATCACCGGAGCATCGCCAGAGAACCTGATCGACGGCATTGGGGTTCCGACGATCGGGGGGCCGGCGGGGGTTGTGCGCTCTGATGTATGATGCGTGTTGGTACTTGGCCCTTATATTCGCCCCCTATCCCCCATCAAACCTCGAGAACTCACACCCCCTTAAAGAGCATTTGAGATTTTACAGGTTTGCTACCAGTGGCCATTAAAGCGTCTGAAATGGGGACACTTTTTTCAAATGGTCACAAAAATCTTGTACACTTCGACTTTTTAGTTGAATTTTTTTTTGCATGCCAACAAAAATACAAGGATCACGTCTACCAAGTTTGGGGTCAAAAATCCTTCTGAAAAACTTTTAAAAAATCCCGAACTGCAAAAAGTTTCAAAAATCATGAAAAATAGAAAACGAGTCATCTTGCCATGAAACTTCACGTGAAGGCTTAAGGGACCATTGTATGAATTTACAAGCCATAAAAATGGCATTGGCATGCAAAAATATGAAATATCCCTAAACCCACCTACCACCCTATCGATCCATGGCTTGCGCATCCCGTCTCTCTGGCCGACGTAGTGCACACCCGCCCGCCCGCCCGCTCGTTTCATCGGTTGGCTTAGGCATACGGAGTTCATTCCCAGTCTAAGATCAGACCGGACCGAGGGTTACGGTAGTAGGATTGGCAACATGCAGAGGGGGACTCGACCGATCCCCGGCTCGCACATCTTGCCCCTCTGGCCGGTTGAGCACCCGCACACTCGTTTTGTGGGTTGACTTAGGCATACGGAGTTCATTCCCAGTCTAAGCAAACGAAGTTCATTCTCAGTCTAAGATCGGATCAGACCGAGATTTACGACAGCACATGCTGGGCTTGGGCATGTGCTGGTGCCGCATTTTTCTTCCTCGGGGCACCATCGTCGGAGCATCACCGGAGAACCTAACCAACGGCATTGGGGTTCCGATGATCGGGGGGCTGAGGGGTGTTCGCACATAATGTGCGATGCATGCTAGTACTTGGCCCTTATATTGGCCCCTTATCCCTCATCAAACCTCGAGAACTCACACCCTCTTAAAGAGCATTTGAGATTTTGCAGGTTTGCTACCAATGGCCATTAAAGCATCTAAAATGGGGACACTTTTTTCAAATGGTCACAAAAATCTTGTACACTTCGAATTTTTAGCTGAATTTTTTTGTGCATGCCAAAAAAAATACAAGGATCACGTCTACCAAGTTTGGGGCCAAAAATCCTTCCGAAAAACTTTTAAAAAATCTTGAACCGCAAAAAGTTTCAAAAATCATGAAAAATAGAAAACGAGTCATCTTGCCATGAAACTTTACGTTAAGGCTTAAGGGACCATTGTATGAATTTACAAGCCGTAAAAATGGCATTGGCATGTAGAAATATGAAATATCCCTAAACCCACCTACCACCCTATCGATCCACGGCTTGTGCATCCCATCTCTCTGGACGACGAAGTGCCCGCCCGCCCGCTCGTTTCATCGGTTGGCTTAGGCATACGGAGTTCATTCCCAGTCTAAGATCAAACCAGACCGAGGGTTACGGCAGTAGGATTGGCAACATGCAGAGGGGGACCCGAGCGATCCTCGACTCGTGCATCCCGCCCCTTTGGCTGGTTGAGCACCCGCACACTCGTTTCGTGGGTTAACTTAAGCATACGGAGTTCATTCCCAATCTAAGCAAACGAAGTTCATTCCCAGCCTAAGATCGGATCAGACCGAGGTTTACGACAGCACATGCTGGGCTTGGGCATGTGCTGGTGCCGCATTTTTCTTCCTCGGGGCACCATCGTAGGAGCATCATCAGAGAACCTGACCGACGGCATTAGGGTTCCGACGATCGGCGGGGCTGGGGGTGTTTCGCACATTATGTGCTATGCGTGTATTACTTGACCCTTATATTTGGCCCCCTACCCCTCATCAAACCTTTGAGAACTAAACCCCCTTAAGAGCATTTGAGATTTTACAGGTTTTGCTGCCAGTAGCCATTAAAGTGTCTGAAATGCGGACACTTTTTTCAAATGGTCACAAAATCTTGTACACTTCGAGTTTTTAGCTGAATTTTTTTTGGCATGCCAATAAAAGTACAAGGATCACATCTACAAAGTTTGGGGCCAAAAATCCTTCCCAAAAAATTTTAAAAAATCTCGAACCGTAAAAAGTTTCAAAAATTCGTAACAAATTAAAAAACGATTCGTCTTGCCATGAAACTTCATGTGAGGCTTAAGGGACATTGTATAATTACAAGCCATAAAAATGGCATTGGCACACAGAAATATAAAGATGTGCCTAAACCCACCTACCACCCTATCGATCCACGGCTTGCGCATCCCATCTCTCTGGCATACAAAGTTCATTCCCAGTCTAAGATCAGACCGAACCGAGGGTTACGATAGCAGGATCGACAGCACGCCGAGGGGGACCCGACCGATCCCCGACTTGCACATCCCACCCCCTCTAGCCGGCTGAGCACCCGCACGCTCCTTTCGTGGGTTGACTTAGGCATATGAAGTTCATTCCCAGTCTAACCATACGGAGTTCATTCCCAGTCTAAGATCAGACCGGACCGAGGGTTGTGGCAGCACGTGCTGGGCTCGAGCATGTGCTGGTGCCACATTTTTCTTTGTCGGGGCACCATCGTCGGAGCATCGTCGGAGAACCTGACCGACGGTATTGGGGTTTCGGTGATCGGGGGGGCCGGGGGGGTGTGCGCACATGATGTGTGATGGGTACTGGTACTTGGCCCTTATATTGGCCCCCTATCCCTCATCAAACCTCGAAAACTCACACCCCCTTAAAGAGCATTTGAGATTTTACAGGTTTGCTGCCAGTAGCCATTAAAGTGTCTGACATGGGGACACTTTTTTCAAATGGTCACAAAATCTTATACACTTTGAGTTTTTAGCTGAATTTTTTTTTGCATGCCAACAAAAATACAATGATCACGTCAACCAAGTTTGGGACCAAAACTCCTTGCGAAAAAATTTTAAAAAATCTCGAACCGTAAAAAGTTTCAAAAATCATGAAAAATAGAAAACGAGTTGTCTTGCCTTGAAACTTCACATGAAGGCTTAAGGGACCATTATATGAATTTACAAGCCATAAAATGGCATTCGCATGCAGAAATATGAAGATGTGACCAACCTATCGATCCACGGCATGCGCATCCCGTCTCTCTGGCCGGTATAGTGCCCGCACGCCCGCCTGTCCACTCATTTCGTCGGTTGGCTTAGGCATATGGAGTTCATTCCTAGTCTAAAATCAGACCGGACCGAGGGTTGTGACAGCAGGATCGGCAGCACACAGAGTGGGACCCGGTCAATCCCAAGCTTGTGCATCCCACCCCTCTGGTCGGCTAAGCGGCCGCACACTCGGATCGAGGGGGACCCGGTCGATCGTTGGCTTGCGCTTCCCACCCTTCTGGCAGGCTGAGCACCTGCACGCTCGTTTCGTGGGTTGACTTAGGCATACGGAGCTCATTACGAGTCTAACCATACGTAGTTCTTTTCCATTCTAAGATCGGACCGGACCGAGGGTTGCGGCAGCACATGCTTGGCTCAGGCATGTGCTGGTGCCGCACTTTTCTTTGTCGGGACACCATCGCCAGAGCATCACCGGGGAACCTAACCGATGGCATTGGGGTTTCGACGATCGGGGGGGCCGGGGAGGGGTGTGCGCACATGATGTGCGATGGGTGCTGGTATTTGGCCCTTAGATTGGCCCCCTATCCCTCATCAAACCTCGAGAACTCACACCCCTTAAAGAGCATTTGAGATTTTACAGGTTTGCTGCCAGTAGCCATTAAAGTGTCTGAAATGGGGACACTTTTTTCAAATGCTCACAAATCTTGTACACTTCAAGTTTTTAGCTAAATTGTTTTGTGCGTGCCAACAAAAATACAAGGATCACGTCTACCTAGTTTGGGGCCAAAACACCTTCCAAAAAAATTTTAAAAAATCTCGAACTGCAAAATGTTTCAAAATTCATGAAAAATAAAAAACAAGTCGTCTTGCCTTGAAACTTAACGTGAAGGCTTAATGGACCATTGTATGAATTTACAAGTCATAAAAATGGCATTGGCACATAGAAATATGAATATGTGACTAAACCCACCTACCACCCTATCGATCCACGGCTTGCGCATCCCGTGTGTCTGGCGGGCGTAGTGCCTGTCTGCCCGCTCGTTTCGTCGGTTGGCTTAGGCATACGGAGTTCATTCCCAGTCTGAGATTAGACCAGACTGAGGGTTGCGGTAGTAGGATCGGCAGCATGCAGAGGGGGACCCGACCGATCCCTAGCTTGCACATCCCGCCCCTCTGGTCGCTGAGCGCCTGCACGCTCATTTCATTGGTTGACTTAGGCATACGGAGTTCATTCCCAGTCTAAGCATACGGAGTTCATTCCCAGTCTAAAATCAGACCAGACAGAGGGATACGGTAGCACATCCTAGGCTCGGGCATGTGCTGGTGTCGCATTTTTCTTTGCCGGGGCACGATCACCGGAGAACCTGACCTGTGGCATTGGGGTTCCAGCGATCGGGGGGCCGCGGAGGTGTATGCGCACATGATGTGCGATGGGTGCTGGTACTTGGCCCTTATATTGGCCCCCTATCCCTCATCAAACCTTGAGAACTCACACCCCCTTAAAGAGCATTTGAGATTTTATAGGTTTGCTGCTAGTAGCCATTAAAGTGTCTTAAATGAGGACACTTTTTTCAAATGGTCACAATATCTTAGACGGCGTAGTGCCCACCCGCCTGTTCATTTCATCGGTTGGCTTAGGCATACAGAGTTCATTCCCAGTCTCAGATTAGACCAGATTGAGGGTTGCAGCAGTAGGATCGACAGCACATAAAGGGGGACCCGATCGATCCCCGTCTTGCTCATCCATTCCATCTGGCCGGTTAAGTTCATTCCCAGTCTTAGATCAGACCGAATCAAGGGTTGCAGTAGCAGGATCGACAGCACACAGAGGGGGACCCAACTGATCCCCGACTTGTGCATCTATCCCCTCTGGCCGGCTGAGCTCCCGCACGCTCGTTTCGTGGGATGACTTAGGCATATGGAGTTCATTCCCAGTCTAAGCATACAAAGTTCTTTCCCAGTCTAAGATCAGACCAGACCGAGGGTTACGACAGCACATGCTGGGCTCCAGCATATGCTGGTGCCGTATTTTTCTTTGTCAGGGGCACCATCGTTGGAGCATCGTCGAGGAACCTGACCGGTGGATTGGGGTTCCGACGATCGGGGGGGCCAGGGGGTGTGCACACATGATGTGCGATGGGTGCTGGTACTTGGCCCTTATATTGGCTGCCTATCCCTCATCAAACCTCAAGAACTCACACCCCCTTAAAGAGCATTTGAGATTTTACAGGTTTGCTGCCAGTAGCCACTAAAGTGTCCGAAATGGGGACACTTTTTCGAATGGTCACAAAATCTTGTACACTTTGAGTTTTTAGCTGAATATTTTTGTGTATGCCAAAAAAAATACAAGGATCACGTCTAAAAAGTTTGGGGCCAAAACTCCTTCCGAAAAAATTTTAAAAAATCCCGAACCGCAAAAAGTTTCAAAAATCGTGAAAAATAGAAAACGAGTCATCTTGCCATGAAACTTCACGTGATGGCTTAAGAGACCATTGCATGAATTTACAAGCCATAAAAATGGCATTGGCACACAGAAATATGAAGATGTACCTAAACCCACCTACCACCCTATCGATCCACGGCTTGCGTATCCAGTCTCTCTGGCCGGCGTAGAGCCCGCCCGCCCGCCCGCTCGTTTCGTCGGTTGGCTTTCGCATACAAAGTTCACTCCCAGTCTAAACGGAGTTAATTCCTAGTCTAAGATCGGATCGGACCGAAGGTTGTGGCAGCACATGCTAGGCTCGGGCATGTGCTGGTGCCCATTTTCCTTCACCAGGGCACCATCGCCGGAGAACTTGAACGGCGGCATTAGGGTTCCGACGATTGGGGTGGCCGGGGGGTGTGCGCACATGATGTGCAATGGGTGCTCGTACTTGGCCCTTATATTTGCCTGCTATCCCTCATCAAACCTCAAGAACTCACAGCCCCTTAAAGAGCATTTGAGATTTTACAGGTTTGCTGCCAGTAGCCATTAAAGTGTCTGAAATGGGGACACCTTTTTCAAATGGTCACAAAATCTTGTAGACTTCGAGTTTTTAGCTGAGTGTTTTTGTGCAAGCCAACAAAAATACAAGGATCACGTCTACCAAGTTTGGGGCCAAAACTCCTTCCGAAAAAATTTTAAAAATCTTGAACCGTAAAAAGTTTCAAAAATCATGAAAAATAGAAAACGAGTCGTCTTGCCGTGAAACTTCACGTGAAGGCTTAAGGGACCATTGTATGAATTTACAAGCCACAAAAATGGCATTGGCATGCAGAAATATGAAGATGTGCCTAAACCCACCTACCACCCTATCGATCCACGGCTTGCGCATCCCGTCTCTCTGGCCGGCGTAGTGCCCACCCGTTCGCCCGTTCGCCTGTTCATTTCGTCGGTTGGCTTAGGCATACGGAGTTCATTCCTAGTCTTGCGCATCCCAGGGTTACAGCAAACTGGACCGAGGGTTACAGCAATAGCATCGGCAGCACACTAGGGGAACCTGATCGATCCCCGGCTTGCGTATCCCGCCCCTCTAGCCGGCTGAGCACCCACATGCTCATTTCGTGGGTTGACTTAGGCATACGGAGTTCATTCCCAGTCCAAGTATACGGAGTTCATTCCCAGTCTAAGATCGGACCGGACCGAGGGTTGCGACAGCACATGCTGGGCTCGGGCATGTGCTGGTGCCGCATTTTTCTTCACTGGGACACTATCACCGGAGCATCGTCAGAGAACCTGACCGACGGTATTAGGGTTCTGACGATCAGGGGGGCCGGGGGGTGTGCGCGCATGATGTGCGATGGGTGCTAGTACTTGGCCCTTATATTTGCCCCTTATCCCTCATCAAACCTTGAGAACTAACACCCCCTTAAAGAGCATTTGAGATTTTACAAGTTTGCTGCCAGTAGCCTTTAAAGTGTCTGCAATGGGGACACTTTTTTCAAATGGTCACAAAATCTTGTACACTTCGAGTTTTAAGCTGAATTTTTTTGTCATGCCAAAAAAAATAAAAGGATCACATCTACCAAGTTTGGGGCCAAAACTCCTTTTGAAAAAATTTTTAAAAATCCCAAACCTCAAAAAGTTTTAAAAATCGTGAAAAATAGGAAACGAGTCGTCTTGCCATGAAACTTCACGTGAAGGCTTAAGGGACCATTGTATGAATTTACAAGCCATAAAAACGGCATTGGCACATAGAAATATGAAGATGTGCCTAAACCCACCTATCACCCTATCGATCCACGGCTTGCACATCCCATCTCTCTGGCCGGCGGCATTGGGTTTCCGACGATCGGGGGGGTCGGGGGGGTGTGCGCACATGATATGCGATGGGTGCTGGTACTTGGCCCTTATATTGGCCCCCTATCCCTCATCAAACCTCAAGAACTCACACCCCCTTAAAGAGCATTTGAGATTTTACAGGTTTGCTGCCAGTAGCCATTAAAGTGTCTGAAATGGGGACACTTTTTTCAAATGGTCACAAAATCTTGTACGCTTCGAATTTTTAGCTGAAGTTTTTTGTGCATGCCAACAAAAATACAAGGATCAGGTATACCAAGTTTGGGGCAAAACTCCTTCCGAAAAAATTTTAAAAAATCCTGAACCGTAAAAAGTTTTGAAAATCATGAAAAATAGAAAACAAGTCGTCTTGCCATGAAACTTCACGAGACGGCTTAAGGGACCATTGTATGAATTTACAAGCCATAAAAATGGCATTGGCACGTAGAAATATGAAGATGTGCCTAAACCCACCTACCAAACTATCGGTCCACGACTTAAGCATCCTGTCTCTCTGGCCGGCGTGGTGCCCACCCGCCCGCCCGTCCGCTCGTTTCGTCGATTGGCTTAGGCATACAGAGTTCATTCCTAGTCTAAGATTGGATCAGACTAAGGGTTGTAGCAGTAGGATTGGTAGCAGTAGGATCGGCAGCATGTAGAGGGGGACCTAGCCGATCCTCGGTTTACGTATCTCACCTCTCTTGCCGGCTTAGCGCCCGCACGCTCGTTTCGTGGGTTGACTTAGGCATACAGAGTTCATTCCCAGTCTAAGCATATGGAGTTCATTCCCAGTGTAAGATCAGACCAGACCGAGGGTTGCGACAGCACATACTGGGCTCGGGCATGTGCTGGTGCCACATTTTTCTTCGTCGGGGCACCATCATCGGAGCATCGCTGGAGAACCTGACCGGTGGCATTGGGGTTCTGACGATCGGGGGGGTCGGGGGGGTGTGCTCATAAGATGTGCGATCGGTGCTGGTACTTGGCCCTTATATTGGCCCTCTATCCCTCATCAAACCTCGAGAACTCACACCCCCTTAAAGAGCATTTGAGATTTTACGGGTTTGCTGCCAGTAGCCGTTAAATTGTCTGAAATGGGGACACTTTTTTCAAATGGTGACAAAATCTTGTACACTTTAAGTTTTTAGCTGAATTTTTTTGTGCATACCAACAAAAATACAAGGATCATGTCTGTGAAGTTTAGGGCCAAAACTAATTCCGAAAAAAATTTTAAAAAATCTCGAACCGCATAAAGTTTCAAAAATCATGAAAAATAGAAAACAAGTCGTCTTGCCATGAAACTTCATGTGAAGGCTTAAGGGACCATTGTATGAATTTACAAGCCATAAAATTGGCATTGGCATGCAGAAATATAAAGATGTGCCTAAACCCACCTACCACCCTATCAATCCATGGCTTGCGTATCCTGTCTCTCTGGCCGCCGTAGTGCCCGCCCATCCGCCCACCCGTTCGTTTCGTTGGTTAGCTTAGGCATACGGAGTTCATTCACAGTATAAGATCGAACCAGACCGAGGATTGTAGCAGCAGGATTGGCAGCACACAGAGGGGGACACGACCGATCCCCGGCTTGTGCATCCTGCCCTTCTGGCCGACTGAGCACCCGCACGCTTATTTTGTTGGTAGACTTAGGCATACGAAGTTCATTCCCAGTCTAAGCATACGGAGTTCATTCCCAGTCTAAAATCGGACCGGCCAAGGGTTACGGCAACATATGCTAGGCTCGGGCATGTGCTGGTTCCGTATTTTTCTTCGTCGGGGCACCATTGTCGGAGCATTGTCGGAGAACCTGATCGGCGGCATTGGGGTTCTGACGATCGGGGGGCCGGGGGGGTGTGCGCACATGATGTACGATGGGTGCTGCTACTTGGCCCTTATATTGGCCCCCTATCCCACAACAAACCTCGAGAACTCACACCCCCTTAAAGAGCATTTGAGATTTTACAGGTTTGCTGCCAGTAGCCATTAAAGTGTCTGAAATGGGGACACCTTTTCAAATGGTCACAAAATCTTGTACACTTCGAGTTTTTAGCTGAATTTTTTTGTGCATGCCAACAAAAATGCAGGCATCACGTCTACCAAGTTTAGGGCCAAAACTCCTTCTGAAAAAAATTTAAAAAATCCCGAACCGCAAAAGGTTTCAAAAATCGTGAAAAATAGAAAACGAGTCGTCTTGCCATGAAACTTCACGTGAAGGCTTAAGGGAGCATTGTATGAATTTACAGGCCATAAAAATGGCATTGGCATGCAGAAATATGAACACATGCCTAAACCCACCTACCACCCTATCGATCCACGGCTTGTGCATCCCGTCTCTCTGGCCGGCGTAGTGCCTGCCTGCTCGCCCAGTCGCTCGTTTCGTCGGTTGGCTTAGGCATACGAAGTTCATTCCAAGTCTAAGATCGGACCGGATCGAGGGATGCAGCAATAGGATTGGCAGCACACAGAGGGGGACCCGACCGATCCCCGGCTTGCACATCCCGCCCCTCTGGCCGGCTGAGCGCCCGTACATTCGTTTCGTGGGTTGACTTAGGCATACGGAGTTCATTCCCAGTCTAAGCATATGGAGTTCATTCCCAATCTAAGCTCCGATCGGACCAAGGGTGGCAGCAGCACATGTTGGGCTCGGGCATGTGCTGGTGCCGTATTTTTCTTCCTCGGGGCACCATCGCCGGAGCATCACCGGAGAACCTGACCGGCAACATTAGGGTTCCGGCGATCGGGGGGGCCGAGGGGGGTGTGCGCACATGATGTACGATGGGTGCTGGTACTTGGCCCTTATATTGGCCCCCTATCTCTCATCAAACCTCGAGAACTCACACCCCCTTAAAGAGCATTTGAGATTTTACAGGTTTGCTGCCAGTAGATATTAAAGTGTCTAAAATGGGGACACTTTTTTCAAATGGTCACAAAATCTTGTACACTTCGAGTTTTTAGCTGAATTTTTTTGTGCAAGAGAAAAAAAATACAGGGATCATGTCTACCAAGTTTGGGGCCAAAACTACTTTCGAAAAAATTTTAAAAAATCCCGAACCGTAAAAAGTTTCAAAAATCATGAATAATAGAAAACGAGTTGCATTGCCATGAAACTTCACGTGAAGGCTTAAGGGACCATTGTATGAATTTACAAGTCACAAAAATGGCATTGGCACGTAGAAATATGAAGATGTGCCTAAACCCACCTACCAACCTATCGATACACGGCTTGCGTATCCCGTCTCTCTGGCTGACTTAGTGCCCGCCCGCCCGCTTGCCCGCTGATTTCGTCAGTTGGCTTAGGCATGCGGAGTTCATTCCCAATCTAAGATCAGACCGGACTGAGGGTTGCAGCAGCAGGATTGGCTGCATGTAGAGGGGGACCCGATAGATCCCCGACTTACGCTTTCCGCCCCTCTGGCCGACTGAGTGCTCGTATTCTCATTTTGTGGGTTGACTTAGGCATACGGAGTTCATTCCAAGTCTAAGATCGGATCGGACTGAGGATTGCGATAGCAGGATCGACAGCACCCAGAAGGGGACTCGGCCGATCCTCAGCTTGGGCATCCCGCCCCTCTGGCCGGCTGAGCGCTCCTACGCTCGTTTCGTGGGTTGACTTAGGCATACAGAGTTCATTCTCGATCTAAGATCGGACTGGATCGAGGGTTACGGCAGCACATGCTAGGCTCGAGCAGGTGCTGGTGCCATATTTTTCTTCGTCGGGGCACCATCGTCGGAGCATCGTAGGAGAACCTGACCGGCGGCATCGGGGTTCCGACGATCGGGGGGCCGGGGGGTGTGCGCACAGGATGTGCGATGGGTGCTGGTACTTGGCCGTTATATTGGCTCCCTATCCCTCATCAAACCTCGAGAACTCACACCCCCTTAAAGAGCATTTGAGATTTTACAAGTTTGCCGCCAGTAGCTATTAAAGTGTCTGAAATGGTGACACTTTTTTCAAATGGTCACAAAATCTTGTGCACTTCGAGTTTTTAGCTGAATGTTTTTGTGCATGCCAAAAAAAATACAAGGATCACGTCTACAAAGTTTAGGGCCAAAACTCCTTCTGAAAAAATTTTAAAAAATCCTGAATCGTAAAAAGTTTTAAAAATCGTAAAAAACAAAAAATGAGTTATCTTGCCATGAAACTTCACGTGAAGGCTTAAGGGACCATTGTATGAATTTACAAGCCATAAAAATGGTATTGGCGCACAGAAATATGAAGATGTGCCTAAACCCACCTACCACCCTACCGATCCACGACTTGCCCATCCCGTCTCTCTGGTCGGCATAGTGCCCGCCCGCCTGCCCGCTCGCTTGTTTCGTCGGTTGGCTTAGGCATACGGAGTTCATTCCCAGTCTAAGATCAGACCGAACATAGGGTTATGACAGCAGCATTGGTAGCATCCAGAGGGGGACCAGGCCGATCCCCCGCTTAAGCATCCCTCCCCTCTGGCCGGCTGAGCGCCCGCACACTTGTTTCGTGGGTTGACTTAGGCATACGGAGTTCATTCCCAGCCTAAGCATACGCAGTTCATTCCCAGTCTAAGATCAGATCGGATCGAGGGTTGCAGTAGCACATGCTGGGCTTGGGCATGTGCTGGTGCCACATTTTTCTTCATCAGAGCACCATCGTCGGAGCATCGCCAGAGAACCTGACTGGCGGCATTGGGGTTCCGACGATCGGGGGGGCCGGGGGGTGGGGGTGTGTGCACATGATGTGTGATGGGTGCTGGTACTTGGCCCTTATATTGGCCCCTTATCCCTCATCAAAGCTTGAGATCTCACACCACCTTAAAGAGCATTTGAGATTTTACAGGTTTGCTGTCAGTAGCAATTAAAGTGTCTGGAATGGAGACACTTTTTTCAAATGGTCACAAAATCTTGTACACTTTGAGTTTTTAGCTGAATTGTTTTGTGCATGCCAACAAAAATACAAGGATCACGTCTACCAAGTTTGGGGCAAAAAATCCTTCCGAAAAAATTTTAAAAAATCCTGAACCGTAAAAAGTTTCAAAAATTGTGAAAAATAGAAAACGAGTCATCTTGCCATGAAACTTCACATGAAGGCTTAAGGGACCATTGTATGAATTTACAAGCCATAAAAATGGCATTGGAACATAGAAATATGAAGATGTGCCTAAACCCACCTACCACCCTATCGATCCACGGCTTGCGCATCCCGTCTCTCTGGCCAGCGTCGTGCCCGCCCGCCCGTCCGCCCGCTCGTTTCGTCAGTTGGCTTAGGCATACGAAGTTCATTCCCAGTCTAAGATCCGACCGGATTGAGGGTTGCAACAGCAGGATCGACAGCACGTAGAGGGGGACCCAGTCGATCCCCGACTTCTGCATCCCACCCCTCTGGCCGATTGAGCGCCTGCATGCTTGTTTCGTGGGTTGACTTAGGCATACGGAGTTCATTCCTAGTCTAAGATCAGACCGAACCGAGGGTTACGGCAGCACATGCTGGGCTCGGGCATGTGCTGGTGCCGTATTTTTGTTCGTCGAGGCACCGTCGCCGGAGAACTTGACTGACGACATTGGGGTTCCGACGATCGGGGGGACCAGGGGGTGCGCGCACATAGTGTGTGATGGGTGCTGGTTCTTGGCCCTCATATTGGCCCCCTATCCCTCATCAAACTGTGAGAACTCACACCCACTTAAAGAGCATTTGAGATTTTACAGGTTTGCTGCCAGTAGCCATTAAAGTGTCTGAAATAGGGGCACTTTTTTCAATTGGTCACAAAATCTTGTACACTTCAAGTTTTTAGCTGAATTGTTTTGTGCATGCCAACAAAAATACAAGGATCACGTCTACCAAGTTTAGGCCCAAAACTCCTTCCGAAGAAAGTTTAAAAAATCTCGAACCGTAAAAAGTTTCAAAAATCGTGAAAAATAGAAAACGAGTCGTCTTGCCATGAAACTTCACGTGAAGGCTTAAGGGACCATTGTATGAATTTACAAGCCATAAAAATGGCATGGGCATGCAGAAATATGAGGATGTGCCTAAACCCACCTACCACCCTATAGATCCACGACTTGCGCATCCCGTCTCTCTGGCCGACGTAATGCCAGCCCGCTCGTTTCGTCGGTTGGCTTAGGCATACGAAATTCACTCCCAGTCTAAGATTGAATCGGACTGAGGGATACGGTAGCAGGATCGACAGCATGCAGCGGGGGACCCGATCGATCCTCGACTTGCGCATCCCGTCCCTCTGGTCGGCTGAGTACCCGCACGCTCATTTCGTGGGTCGACTTAGGCATACAAAGTTCATTCCCAGTGTAAGCATACGGAGTTCATTCCCAGTCTAAGATCGGACTGGACCGAGGGTTGCGGCAACACATGCTGGGCTTGGGCATGTGCTGGTGCCATATTTTTCTTCGTCGGGGCACCATCGCCGGAGCATCGCCGGAGAACCTGATCGGCGGGATTTGGGTTCCGATGATCGGGGGGCCGGGAGGGGGTGTGCGCACATTATGTGCGATGGGTTCTGGTACTTGGCCCTTATGTTGGCCCCCTATCCCTCATCAAACCTCAGGAACTCACAACCCCTTAAAGAGCATTTGACTTAGGTAGATGGAGTTCATTCCCAGTCTAAGCATACGGAGTTCATTCCCAGTCTAAGATTAGATTGGACCAACAGTTGCGGCAGCACATGCTGGGCTCGGGCATGTGCTGGTGCCACATTTTTCTTCGTCGGGGCACCATCGCCTGAGAACATGACCGGTGGCATTGGGGTTCCGTCGGTCGGGGGGCCGAGGGGGTGTGCACACATGATGTGCGATGGGTGCTGCTACTTGGCCCTTATATTGGCCCCCTATCCCTTATCAAACCTCGAGAACTCACACCCCCTTAAAGAGCATTTGAGATTTTACAGGTTTGTTGCCAGTAGCCATCAAAATGTCTAAAATGTGGACAATTTCTTCAAATGGTCCCAAAATCTTGTACACTTCAAGTTTTTAGCTGAAGTTTTTTGTGCATGCCAACAAAAATACAAGTATCACATCTACCAACTTTGGGGCCAAAAGTCCTTCCAAAAAAATTTTAAAAAATCCTGAACCGTAAAAAGTTTCAAAAATCGTGAAAAATAGAAAACGAGTCGTCTTCCCATGAAACTTCACGTGAAGGCTTAAGGGACCATTGTATGAATTTATAAGCCATAAAAATGCCATTGGCACGTAGAAATATGAAGATATGCCTAAACCCACCTACCACCCTATCGATCCACGGCTTACGCATCCCGTCTCTCTGGCAAGCGTAGTGCCCGGCCGCCCGTCGGCTCGCTCGTTTTATCGGTTGGCTTAGGCATATGGAGTTCATTCCCAGTCTAAGATTTGACCGTACCGAGGGTTCCGGCAACAAGATCGATAGTACGTAGAGGAGGACCCGACCGATCATTGGCTTATGCATTCCGCCCCTCTGGCCGGCTGAGCGCCCGTACGCTTGTTTCGTTGGTTGACTTAGGCATACGGAGTTCATTCCCAGCCTAAGCATACGGAGTTCATTCCCAGTCTAAGAGCGGATCAGACCGCAGGTTGCGGCAGCACATGCTGGGCTCGGGCAAGCACTGGTGCCACATTTTTCTTCATCGGGGCACCGTCGCCAAAGCATCACCGGAGAACCTGACCGGCGGCATTGGGGTTCTGGTGATCGGAGGGGCCGGGGGGTGTGCGTAGATGATGTGCGATGGGTGCTGGTACTTGGCCCTTATATTGGCCCCCTATCCTTCATCAAACCTCGAGAACTCACACCCCCTTAAAGAGCATTTGAGATTTTACAGGTTTGCTGCCAGTAGCCATTAAAGTGTCTGAAATGGGGACACTTTTTTCAAATTGTCACAAAATCTTGTACACTTCGAGTTTTTAGCTGAATTGTTTTGTGCATGCCAAAAAAAATACAAGGATCACGTCTACCAAGTTTGGGGCCAGTAGTCCTTTCAAAAAAATTTTAAAAAATCTGAACCGCAAAAAGATTAGAAAATCGTGAAAAAAAGAAAACGAGTCGTCTTGCCATGAAACTTCACGTGAAGGCTTAAGGGACCATTGTATGAATTTACAAGCCATAAAAATGGCATTGGCATGCAAAAATATGAAGATGTGCCTAAACCCACCTACCACCCTATCGATCCACGGCTTACGCATCCCGTCTCTTTGGCCGGTGCAGTGCCAGCCTGCCCGCCCGCCCGCTCGTTTCGTCGGTTGGCTTAGGCATATGGAGTTCATTCCCAGTCTAAGAACAGACCGGATCGAGGGTTGCGGCAGCAGGATTGGCAGCACGCAGAGGGGGACCCGGTCAGTCCCCAACTTGCACATCCCGCCCCACTGGCCGGCTGAGAGCCCGCACGCTCGTTTTGTTGGTTAACTTAGGCATACAGAGTTTATTACCAGTCTAAGCAAACGGAGTTCATTCCCAGTCTAATATCGGGCTGGACCGAGGGTTGCGGCAGCACATGCTGGGCTCGGGTATTTGCTGGTGTTGCATTTTCCTTCGTCGGGTCACCATCACCGAACCATCGCCGGAGAACCTGACCCGCGGCATTGGGGTTCCGGCGATCGAGGTGGCCGGGGGGTGTGCGCACATGATGTGCGATGGGTGCTGGTACTTGGCCCTTATATTGGCCCCCTATCCCTCATCAAACCTCGAGAACTCACACCCCCTTAAAGAGCACTTGAGATTTTACAGGTTTGCTGCCAGTAGCCATTAAAATGTCTGAAATGGGGACACTTTTTTCAAATGGTGACAAAATCTTGTACACTTCGAGTTTTTAGCTGAATTTTTTTGTGCATGCCAACAAAAATACAAGGATCACGTCTACCAAGTTTGGGGCCAAAACTCCTTCCGAAAAAATTTTAAAAATTCCCGAACCGCAAAAAGTTTCAAAAATCATGAAAAATAGAAAACGAGTCGTCTTGGCATGAAACTTAATGTGAAGGCTTAAGGGACCATTGTATGAATTTACAAGCCATAAAAATGGCATTGGCATGCAGAAATATGAAGATGTGCCTAAACCCACCTACCACCCTATCGATCCACGGCTTGCGCATCCCGTCTCTCTGGCCGGCATAGTGCCCGCCCGTCCGCTCGTTTTGTCGGTTGGCTTAGTCATACGGAGTTCATTCCTAGTTTAAGATCAGACCAGACTGAAGGTTGCGGTAGCAGGCTCGGTAGCATGCAGAGGGGGACCCGGTCGATCCCCGGCTTGCGCATCCCGCCCCTCTGGCCGGCTGAGCGCCCGCACGTTCGTTTCATGGGTTGACTTAGGTATACAGAGTTGATTCCCAGTCTAAGATCAGATCGGACAGAGGGTTGCAGCAGCACATGCTGGGCTCAGGCATCTGCTGGTGCCACATTTTTCTTCGTCGGGGCACCATCGTCGGAGCATCGCCGGAGAACCTGACCGGCGGGATTGGGGTTTCGACGATCGGGGGGGCGAGTGGGGTCTGCGCACATGATTTGCGATGGGTGCTGGTACTTGGCCCTTATATTTGCCCCCTATCCCTCATCAAACCTCGAGAACTCACACCCCTTTAAAGAGCATTTGAGATTTTACAGGTTTGCTGCCAGTAGCCATTAAAGTGTTTGAAATGGGGACACTTTTTTCAAATGGTCCCAAAATCTTGTACACTTCGAGTTTTTAGCAGAATTTTTTTGTGCATGCCAACAAAAATACAAGGATCACGTCTAACAAGTTTGGGGCAAAAACTCCTTCCGAAAAAATTTTAAAAAATCCCAAACCACAAAATGTTTCAAAAATCATGAAAAATAGAAAACGAGTCGTCTTGCTATGAAACTTCACGTGAAGGCTTAAGGGACCATTGTATGATTTTAAAAGCAGCAAAAATGGCATTGGCACATAGAAATATGAAGATGTGCCTAAACCCACCTACCACCCTATCGATCCACGGCTTGCGCATCCCGTCTCTCTAGTCGGCGTAGTGATAGCCCGTCCGCCCGCTCGTTTCGTCGGTTGGCTTAGGCATACGGAGTTCATTCCCATTCTAAGATCGGACCAAACCGAGGGTTGCAGCAACAGGATCGGTAGCACGCAGAGGGGGACCCGATCGATCTCCGGCTTGTGCATCCTGCCCCTCTGGCCAGCTAAGCGCCCGCACGCTGGTTTCATGAGTTGACTTAGGCATACAGAGTTCATTCCCAGTCTAAGCATACAGAGTTCATTCCCAGTCTAAGATCAGACCGGACCGAGGGTTGTGGCTGCAAATGCTGGGCTCGGGCATGTGCTGGTGCCGTATTTATCTTTGTCGGGGCACCATCATCAGAGCATCACCGGAGGACCTGACCGGTGGCATTGGGGTTCTGGAGATCGAGGGGGCCGAGGGGTGTGAGCACATGATGTACGATGGGTGCTGGTACTTGCCCTTATATTGGCCCCCTATCCCTCATCAAACCTTGAGAACTCACACCCCCTTAAAGGGCATTTGAGATTTTACAGGTTTGCTCCTGGTAGCCATTAAAGTGTCTAAAATCGGGACACTTTTTTCAAATGGTCACAAAATCTTGTACACTTTGAGTTTTTAGCTGAATTGTTTTGTGCATGCCAACAAAAATAAATGGATCACGTCTACCAAGTTTGGGACCAAAACTCCTTCCGAAAAAATTTTAAAAAATCCCGAACCGCAAAAGGTTTGGAAAATTGTGAAAAATAGAAAACGAGTCGTCCTGCAATGAAACTTCACGTGAAGGCTTAAGGGACCATTGTATGAATTTAAAAGCCATAAAAATGGCATTGGCACGTAGAAATATGAAGAGGTGCCTAAACCCACCTACCACCCTATCGCTCCACAGCTTGCGCATCCCGTCTCTCTGGCCGGCGTAGTGCCCGCCCGCCCGCTCGTTTCATCGGTTGGCTTAAGCATAGACAGTTCATTCCCAGTCTAAGATCGAACCGAACTGAGGGTTGCGGCAGCAGGATCGACAGCACGCAGAGGGGGACCCGACCGATCCCCGGCTTGCGCATCCCGCCCCTCTGGCCGGTTGAGCACACGCATGCTCGTTTCGTGGGTTGACTTAGGCATACGGAGTTCTTTCCCAGTCTAAGCATACGGAGTTCCTTCCCAGTCTAAGATCGAAACAGACCGAGGGTTGCGACAGCACATGCTAGGCTCGGGCATGTGCTGGTGCCGCATTTTTCTTCGTCGGGGCACCATCGTCGGAAAATCGCCAGAGAACCTGACCGACGGAATTGGGGTTTCGATGATCGGGGGGCCGCGGGGGTGTGGGCACATGATGTACGATGGCTGCTGGTACTTGGCCCTTATATTGGCCCCCTATCCCTCATCAAACCTTGAGAACTGACACCCCTTTAAAGAGCATTTGAGATTTTACAGGTTTGCTGCCAGTAGCCATTAAAGTGTCTGAAATGGGGACACTTTTTTCAAATGGTCACAAAATCTTGTACACTTTGAGTTTTTAGCTGAATTTTTTTTCCATGCCAAAAAAATACAAGGATCACGTCCACCAAGTTTGGGGCCAAAAATCCTTCTGAAAAAATTTTAAAAAATCTTGAACTGCAAAAAGGTTCGAAAATCATGAAAAATAGAAAATGAGTCGTCTTGCCATGAAACTTCACGTGAAGGCTTAAGGGGACCATTTTATAAATTTAGAAGCCATAAAAATGGCATTGGCACGCAGAAATATGAATATGTACCTAAACCCACCTACTACCCTATTGATCCACGGCTTGCGCATCCCGTCTCTCTGGCCGACGTAGTACCCGCCTGCCCGACCGCTCGTTTCGTCGGTTGGCTTAGGCATACGGAGTTCATTCCTAGTCTGAGATCAGACCAAATAGAGGGTTATGGCAGTAGGATCGGTAGCACACAGAGGGGGACCCAGTCGATCCTCAGCTTGCGCATCCTGCCCCTCTGGCCGGCTGAGCGCCCGCACGCTCGTTTCGTGGGTTGACTTAGGCATACGGAGTTCATTCCCAGTCTAAGCATACGGAGTTCATTCCCAATCTAAGATCAGACCGGACTAAGGGTTGCAGCAGCACATGCTAGGCTCGGGCATGTGTTGGTGCCGCATTTTTCTTCGTTGGGGCACCATCGCCGGAGCATCGCCGGAGAACCTGACCGGCGGCATTGGGGTTCCGACGATCGAAGGGGCCGGGGGGTGTACGTAGAAGATGTGCGATGAGTGCTGGTACTTGGCCCTTATATTGGCCCCCTATGCCTCATCAAACCTCGAGAACTCACACCCCCTTAAAGAGCATTTGAGATTTTACAGGTTTGCTGCCAGTAGCCATTAAAGTGTCTGAAATGGGGAAACTTTTTTCAAATGGTCACAAAATCTTGTACACTTTGAGTTTTTAGCTCAATTTTTTTGTGCATGCCAACAAGAATACAAGGATCGTGTCCGTCGAGTTTGGGTCCTAAACTCCTTCTGAAAAAATTTAAAAAAATCCCGAACCAAAAAAAGTTTAAAAAATTGTGAAAAATAGAAAACCAGTCGTCTTGCCATGAAACTTCACGTGAAGGCTTAAGGGACCATTGTATGAATTTACAAGCCATAAAAATGGCATTAGAACGTAGAAATATGAAGATGTGCCTAAACCCACCTACCACCATATCGATCCACGGCTTGCGCATCCCGTCTCTCTGGCCGGGGTAATGCCCGCCCGCCTGCCCGCTCGCTCGTTTCGTCAGTTGGCTTAGGCATACAGAGTTCATTCCCAGCCTAAGATGGGATCGGACCGAGGGCTGGGGTAGTAGGATCGACAGCACGCGAAGGGGGACCCGACCGATCCCCATCTTGCGCATCCCACCCCTCTGGCCAGCTGAGTGCCCGCACGCTCATTTTGTGGGTTGACTTAGGCATACAGAGTTAATTCCCAGTCTAAGCATACAGAGTTCATTCCCAGACTAAGATCGGACCGGACCGAGGGTTTTGGCAGCACATGTTGGGCTCGGGCATTTTTCTGCTAGTAGCCATTAAAGTGTCTGAAATGGGGACACTTTTTTCAAATGTTCACAAAATCTTGTACACTTCAAGTTTTTAGCTGAATTGTTTTGTGCATGCCAAAAAAAATACAAGGATCACGTCTACCAAGTTTGGGGCCAAAACTCCTTCCAAAAAAATTTTAAAAAATCTCGAACCGTAAAAAGTTTCAAAAATCATGAAAAATAGAAAACGAGTTGTCTTGCCATGAAACTTCACATGAAGACTGAAGGGACCATTGTATGAATTTACCAGCCATAAAAATGGCATTGGCACACAAAAATATGAAGATGCGCCTAAACCCACCAACCACCCTATCGATCCATGGCTTGCGCATCCTGTCTCTCTGGCCGGCGTAGTGCCCGCCCGCCCGCATGCCCGCTCGTTTCATCGATTGGCTTAGGCATACGAAGTTCATTCCTAGTCTAAGATTAGATCAGACCGAGGGTTGCGGCAGTAGGGTCGGCAGCACGCAGAGAGGGACCCGGTCGATCCCTGGCTTGTGCATCCCGCCCCTCTGGCCGATTGAACGCCTGCACACTCGTTTCGTGGGTTGACTTAGGCATACGGAGTTCATTCCCAGTCTAAGATCAGACCAGACCAAGGGTTGCGGCACCACATGCTGGGCTCGGGCATGTGCTGGTGCCGCATTTTTCTTTGCTGGGGCATAATCGCTGGGGCGTCACCGGAGAACCTGACCGGTGGCATTGGGGTTCCGACGATCGGGGGAGCCGGGGGGGTGTGCGCACTAGATGTGCGATGGGTGCTGGTTCTTGGCCCTTATATTGGCCCCCTATCTCTCATCAAACCCTAAGAACTCACCCCTCTTCAAGAGCATTAGAGATTTTATAGGTTTGCTGCCAGTAGCCATTAAAGTGTCTGAAATGAGAACACTTTTTTCAAATGGTCACAAAATCTTGTACACTTCGAGTTTTTAGCTGAATTGTTTTGTGCATGCCAACAAAAATACAAGGATCACGCCAACCAAGTTTGGGGCCAAAACTCCTTCCAAAAAAATTTTAAAAATTCCCGAACTGCAAAAAGTTTCAAAAATCATGAAAAATAGCAAACGAGTCGTGTTGCCATGAAACTTCACGTGAAGGCTTAAGGGACCATTGTATGAATTTACAAGCCATAAAAATGGCATTGGCATGCAGAAATATGAAGATGTGCCTAAACCCACCTTCAACCCTATCGATCCACTGGCCGGCGTAGTGCCCGCCCGCCCTCTCGTTTCGTCGGTTGGCTTAGGCATACGGAGTTCATTCCTAGTCTAAAATTGGACCAGACCGAGGGTTGCAGCAGTAGGATTGGCAACACACAGAGGGGGACTCGGTCGATCCCCGACTTATGCATCCCGCCCCTTTGGCCGGCTGAGCGCCTGTACGCTCGTTACGTGGGTTGACTTAGGCATACGGAGTTCATTCCCCATCTAAGTATACGAAGTTCATTCCTAGTCTAAGATCAGACCGGACCGAGGGATGCGGTAGTAGGATCGGTAGCATGTAAAAGAAGACCCGATCGATCCCTGGCTTGCGCATCCCGCCCCTCTGGTCGGTTGAGTGCCCGCACACTCGTTTCTTGGGTTGACTTAGGCATACTGAGTTCATTCCCAGTCTAAGCATATGAAGTTCACTCCCAGTCTAAGATTGGACCAGACCAATGGTTGCGGCAGCACATGCTGGGCTCAGGCAAGTGCTAGCGCCGTATTTTTCTTTGACGGAGCATTGCCGGAGAACCTGACCGGCGGTATTCGGGTTTCGGCGATCGGGGGGGCCGGGGGGTGTGCGCACACGATGTACGATGGGATCTGGTTCTTGGCCCTTATATTGGCCCCCTATCCCTCATCAAACCTCAAGAACTCACACCCCCTTAAAGAGCATTTGAGATTTTACAGGTTTGCTGCCAGTAGCCATTAAAGTGTCTGAAATGGAGACAACTTTTTTCAAATAGTCACAAAATCTTGTACACTTCGAGTTTTTAGTTGAATGGTTTTATGCATGCCAACAAAAATACAAGGATCATGTCTACCAAGTTTGGGGCCAAAACTCCTTCCGAAAAAATTTTAAAAAATCCCGAACAATAAAAACTTTCAAAAATCGTGAAAAATAGAAAACGAGTCGTCTTGCCATGAAACTTCACGTGAAGGCTTAAGGGACCATTGTATGAATTTACAAGCCATAAAAATGGCATTGGCATGCAGAAATATGAAGATGTGCCTAAACCCACCTTCAACCCTATCGATCCACGACTTGCGCATCCCGTCTCTCTGGCCGGCGTAGTGCCCGCCCGCCCTCTCGTTTCGTCGGTTGGCTTAGGCATACGGAGTTCATTCCTAGTCTAAAATTGGACCAGACCGAGGGTTGCAGTAGTAGGATTGGCAACACACAGAGGGGGACTCGGTCGATCCCCGACTTATGCATCCCGCCCCTTTGGCCGGCTGAATGCCCGTACGCTCGTTACGTGGGTTGACTTAGGCATACGGAGTTCATTCCCTGTCTAAGCATACGAAGTTCATTCCTAGTCTAAGATCAGACCGGACCGAGGGATGCGGTAGTAGGATCGGTAGCATGTAAAAGAAGACCCGATCGATCCCTGGCTTGCGCATCCCGCCCCTCTGGTCGGTTGAGTGCCCGTACACTCGTTTCTTGGGTTGACTTAGGCATACTGAGTTCATTCCCAGTCTAAGCATACGAAGTTCACTCCCAGTCTAAGATTGGACCAGACCAATGGTTGCGGCAGCACATGCTGGGCTCAGGCAAGTGCTAGCGCCGTATTTTTCTTTGACGGAGCATTGCCGGAGAACCTGACCGGCGGCATTCGGGTTTCGGCGATCGGGGGGGTCGGGGGGTGTGCGCACACGATGTACGATGGGATCTGGTTCTTGGCCCTTATATTGGCCCCCTATCCCTCATCAAACCTCAAGAACTCACACCCCCTTAAAGAGCATTTGAGATTTTACAGGTTTGCTGCCAGTAGCCATTAAAGTGTCTGAAATGGGGCCAACTTTTTTCAAATAGTCACAAAATCTTGTACACTTCGAGTTTTTAGTTGAATGGTTTTATGCATGCCAAAAAAATACAAGGATCATGTCTACCAAGTTTGGGGCCAAAACTCCTTCCGAAAAAATTTTAAAAAATCCCGAACAATAAAAACTTTCAAAAATCGTGAAAAATAGAAAACGAGTCGTCTTGCCATGAAACTTCACGTGAAGGCTTAAGGGACCATTGTATGAATTTACAAGCCATAAAAATGGATTGGCATGCAGAAATATGAAGATGTGCCTAAACCCACCTACCACCCTATCGATCCACGGCTTGCACATCCCGTCTCTTTGGCCAACGTAGTGCCCGCCCGCCCGCTCGCTCGCTCATTTCGTCGGTTGGCTTAGGCATACAGAGTTTAGTCCCAGTCTAAGATCGGATTGGACCAAGGGTTGTGGCAGCAGGATCAGCAGCACATAGAGGGGGACCCGACCAATCCCCGGCTTACGCATCCCGCCCCTCTGTTTGGCTGAGTGCCCGCACGCTCGTTTCATGGGTTGGCATAGGCATATTGAGTTCATTCCCAGTCTAAGCATACGGAGTTCATTCCCAGCCTAAGATCAGACCAGACCGAGGGTTGCGGCAGCACATGCTGGGCTCGGGCATGTGCTGGTGCCGCATTTTTCTTCGCCGGGGCACCATCGTCGGATCATCGTCGGAGAACCTGACCGGCGACATTAGGGTTCCGACGATCGGGGGGGCCGAGGGGTTGGGTGTGCGCACATGATGTGCGATGGGTGCTGGTCTTGGCCCTTATATTGGCCCCCTATCCCTCATCAAACCTCGAGAACTCACACCCCCTTAAAGAGCATTTGGGATTTTACAGGTTTGCTGCCAGTAGCAATTAAAGTTTTGAAATGGGGACACTTTTTTCAAATGGTCACAAAATCTTGTACACTTCGAGTTTTTAGCTGATTTTTTTTTTGCATGCTAAAAAAAATACAAGGATCACGTCTACCAAGTTTGGCACCAAAAATCCTTCCAAAAAAATTTTAAAAAATCCCGGACCGCAAAAAGTTTCAAAAATCATGAAAAATAGAAAACGAGTCGTCTTGCCATGAAACTTCATGTGAAGGCTTAGGGGACCATTGTATGAATTCACAAGCCATAAAAATGCCATTGGCACCCAAAAATATGAACATCTGCCTAAGCCCACCTACCACCCTATCGATCCACGGCTTGCGCATCTCGTCTCTCTGGCTGGCGTAGTGCCCGACCGCCCGTCCGCCCGCTCGTTTCGTCGGTTGGCTTAAGCGTCAGAGTTCATTCCCTGTCTAAGATCAGACCAGACCGAGGGTTGCAGCAGCAGGATCGGTAGGCACATAGAGGGGGACCCGTCAAATCTTCAAGTTGTGCCTAAACTGACCAACCACCCTATCGATTCACGGCTTGCACATCCCGTCTCTTTGGCCGGTGTAGTGCCCGCCCGCCCACCCACTCGTTTCATCTGTTGGCTTAGGCATACGGAGTTCATTCCCAGTCTAAGATCGGACCGGATCGAGGGTTACGGCAGCAGGATCGACAGCACGTAGAGGGGGACCCGACCGATCCCCGGCTTGTGCATCCTGCCCCTATGGCTGGTTGAGCGCTCGCACGCTCGTTTCGTGGGTTAACTTAGGCAAGCGGAGTTCATTACCAGTCTAAGCATACGGCCTTCATTCCCAGTCTAAGATTGGACTGGACTGAGGGTTGCGGCAGCACATGCTGGGCTCGGGCATGTGCTGGTGCCACTTTTTTCTTCGCACGGGCACCATCACCGGAGTATCGTCGGAGAACCTGACTGGTGGCATTGGGGTTTCGGCGATCGGGGGGTCGGGGGGGTGTGTACACATGATGTGCGATGGGTGCTGGTACTTGGCCCTTATATTGGCTCCCTATCCCTCATCAAACGTTGAGAACTCACACCCCCTTAAAGAGCATTTGAGATTTTACAGGTTTGCTGCCAGTAGCCATTAAAGTGTCTGAAATGGGGACATTTTTTTCAAATGGTCACAAAATCTTGTACACTTTGAGTTTTAAGCTAAATTTTTTTTTGCATGCCAACAAAAATACAAGGATCAGGTCTACCAAGTTTGGGGCCAAAACTCCTTCCAAAAAATTTTAAAAACTCTCAAACCGTAAAAAGTTTTGAAAATCGTGAAAAACAGAAAACGAGTCGTCTTGTCATGAAACTTCACGTGAAGCCTTAAGGGACCATTGTTGGAATTTACAAGCCATAAAAATGGCATTGGCACGCAGAAATATGAAGATGTGCCTAAACCGACCTGCCACCCTATCGATCCACGGCTTGCGCATCCCGTCTCTCTGGCCGACGTAGTGCCCGCCCGCCCGCTCATTTCATCGGTTGGCTTAGGCATACAGAGTTCATTCCCAGTCAAAGATCGGACCAGACCGAGGGTTACGGTAGCAGGATCGGTAGCATGCAAAGGGGGACCCACCTGATCCCCAGCTTGCGCATCCCGCCCCTCTGGCCGGTTGAGCACCCGCACACTCGTTTCGTGCGTTGACTTAGGCATACGGAGTTCATTCCCAGTCCAAGCATACGGAGTTCATTCCCAGTCTAAGATCGGACCGGACCGAGGGTTGGGGCAGCACATGCTAGGCTCGGGCATGTGCTGGTGCCACATTTTTCTTTGTCGGGGCACCATCGCCGGAGAACCTGACCGACGGTATTGGGGTTTCGACGATCGGGCGGGCCGAGGGGGTGGGTGTGTGCACATGATGTGTGATGGGTGCTGGTACTTGGCCCTTATATTCGCCCCCTATCCCTCATCAAACCTCGAGAACTCAAACCCCCTTAAAGAGCATTTGAAATTTTACAGGTTTGCTGCCAGTAGCCATTAAAGTGTCTGAAATGGGGACACTTTTTTAAAATAGTCACAAAATCTTGTACACTTCGAGTTTTTAGCTGAATTTTTTGTGCATGCCAACAAAAATACAAGGATCACTTCTACCAAGTTTGGGACCAAAAATCCTTTCGAAAAAATTTTAAAAAATCGTGAACCCCAAAATGTTTCAAAAATTGTGAAAAATAGAAAACGAGTCATTTTGCCATGAAACTTCACGTGAAGGCTTAAGGGACCATTCTATGAATTTACAAGCCATAAAAATGGCATTGGCAAGCAGAAATATGAAGATGTACCTAAACCCACCTACCACCCTATCGATCCACGGCTTGCGCATCCCGTCTCTCTGGTCGGTGTAGTGCCCAGCCGCCCACCCACCCGCTCGTTTCGTCGGTTGGCTTAGGCATACAGAGTTCATTCCCAGTCTAAGGTCAGACCGGACTGACGATTGCGGCAACAGGATCGGCAGCACGCAGAGGGGGACTCGGCCGATCCCTAACTTGCGCATCGCGCCCCTCTGGCCGGCTGAGCGCCCGCACGCTCGTTTCGTGTGTTGAACGGAGTTCATTCCCAGTCTAAGATCAGAACGGACTGAGGGTTGCGGCAGCACATGATGGGCTCGGGCATGTGCTGGTGCCGCATTTTTCTTCACCGGGGCACCATCATCGGAGCATTGCCGGAGAACCTGACCGACAGCATTAAGGTTCCGGTGATCGGGGGGCCCGGGGGGTGTACGCACATGATGTGTGATGGGTGCTGGTACTTGGCCCTTATGTTGGCCCCCTATCCCTCATCAAACCTTGAAAACTCACACCCCCTTAAAGAGCATTTGACATTTTACAGGTTTGCTGCCAGTAGCAATTAAAGTGTCTAAAATGGGGACACTTTTTTCAAATGGTCACAAAATCTTGTACACTTCCAGTTTTTAGCTGAATTTTTTTGGGCGTGCCAACAAAAATACAAGGATCATGTCTACCAAGTTTGGGGCCAAAACTCCTTCCGAAAAAATTTTAAAAAATCCCGAACCGTAAAAAGTTTTAAAAATCGTGAAAAATAGAAAACGAGTCGTCTTGCCATGAAACTTCACGTGAAGGCTCAAGGGACCATTGTATGAATTTACAAGCCATAAAAATGGCATTGGCACACAGAAACATGATGATGTGCCTAAACCAACCTACCACCCTATCGATCCATGGCTTGCGCATCCCGTCTCTCTGGCCGGCGTAGTGCCCGCCCGCCCGCTCGTTTCTTCGGTTAGCTTAGGCATACAGAGTTCATTCCCAGCCTAGGATCAGACCGGACAAAGGGTTGCTGTAGCACAATTGGCAGCACGCAAAGGGGGACCCGGCCGATCCCCGGCTGAGCGCCCACACGCTCGTTTCATGGGTTGACTTCGGCATACGGAGTTCATTCCCAGTCTAATATAAGACCAGACCGAGGGTTGTGGCAGCACATGCTAAGCTCGAGCATGTGCTGGTGCCGTATTTTTCTTCACCGGGGCACCATCGTCGGAGCATCACCGGAGAACCTGACCGGTGGCATTGGGGTCCCGACGATCGGGGGGGCCGGGGGGGGTGTCCGCACATGATGTGCGATGGGTGCTGGTACTTGGCCCTTATATTGGCCCCCTATGCCTCATCAAACCTTGAGAACTCACACCCCCTTAAAGAGCATTTCAGATTTTACAGGTTTGCTACCAGTAGCCATTAAAGTGTCTGAAATAGGGATACTTTTTTCAAATGGTCACAAAATCTTGTACACTTCGAGTTTTTAGCTTAATTTTTCTGTGCATGCCAACAAAAATACAAGGATCACGTCTACCAAGTTTGGGGCAAAAACTCCTTCTGAAAAAATTTAAAAAAATCTCTAACCGTAAAAAGTTTTCAAAATCGTGAAAAATAGAAAATGAGTCGTCTTGCCATGAAACTTCACGTGAAGGCTTAAGGGACCATTGTATGAATTTACAAGCCATAAAAATGGCGTTGGCAGGCAGAAATATGAAGATGTGCCTAAACCCACCTACCACCCTATCGATCCACGGCTTGCGCATCCCGTCTCTCAGGCCGACATAGTGCCCGCCCGCCCGCCCGCTCGTTTCGTTAGTTGGCTTAGGTATATGGAGTTCATTACTAGTCTAAGATCAAATCGGACTGAGGGCTACGGTAGCAGGATCGACAGCACATAGAGGGGGACCCGACCGATCCCCGACTTGCGCATCCTGCCCCTCTGGCCGGCTGAGCACCCGCACGCTTGTTTCGTGGGTTGACTTAGGCATACAGAGTTCATTCCCAGTCTAAGCATACGGAGTTCATTCCCAGTCTAAGATCGGACCAGACCAAGGGTTGCGGCAGCACATGCTAGGCTAGGGCATGTGCTGGTGCCGCATTTTTCTTCGCCGAGGTTCCATCACCGGAGTATCATCGGAGAACCTGACCAGTGGCATTTGGGTTCCGACGATCGGGGGCCGGGGGGTGTGCGCACATGACGTACGATGGGTGCTGGTACTTGGCCCTTATATTGGCCCCCTATCCCTCATCAAACCTCGAGAACTCACACCCCCTTAAAGAGCATTTGAGATTTTACAGGTTTGCTACCAATAGCCATTAAAGTGTTTGAAATGGGGACACTTTTTTCAAATGGTCACAAAATCTTGTACACTTCGAGTTTTTAGCTTAATTTTTTTGTGCATGCCAACAAAAATACAAGGATCACGTCTACCAAGTTTGACGCCAAAACTCCTTCCGAAAAAATTTTAAAAAATCTCAAACCGTAAAAAGTTTCAAAAATCATGAAAAATAGAAAATGAGTCGTCCTGGCATGAAACTTCACGTGAAGGCTTAAGGGACCATTGTATGAATTTACAAGCCATAAAAATGGCATTGGCATGCAGAAATATGAAGATGTGCCTAAACCCACCTACCACCCTATCGATCCACGGCTTGCGCATCCTGTCTCTCTGGCTGACGTAGTGCCCGCCCGCCGGCCCGATCGTTTAGTCGGTTGGCTTAGGCATACGGAGTTCATTCCCAGTCTAAGATCGGACCGGATTGAGGATTGCGGTAGCAGGATCGGCAGCACGTAGAGGGGGACCCGATCAATCCTCGACTTGCGCATCCCGTCCTTCTGCCCAGTTGAGCGCCCGCACGCTTGTTTCGTGGGTTGACTTAGGCATACGGAGTTCATTCCCAGTCTAAGATCGGACCAGACCGAGGGTTCTGGTAGCACATGCTGGGCTCAGGCATGTGCTGGTCCCGCATTTTTCTTTGCCGGGGCACCATCACTGGAGCATCGCTGGAGAACCTGACCGGCGGCCCTTGGGTTCAGGCAATCGGGGGGCCAGGGGGGTGTGCGCACATAATTTGCGATGGGTGCTGGTACTTGGCCCTTATATTGACCCCCTATCCCTCATCAAATCTGGAGAACTCACACCCCCTTAAAGAGTATTTGAGATTTTACAGGTTTACAGCCAGTAGCCATTAAAGTGTCTGAAATGGGGACACTTTTTTCAAATGGTCACAAAATCTTGTACACTTCGAGTTTTTGGCTGAATTTTTTTATGCATTTCAAAAAAAATGCAAGGATCATGTCTACCAAGTGTGGGACCAAAACTCCTTCCAAAAAAATTTTAAAAAATCCCGAACCGCAAAAAGTTTTGAAAATTGTGAAAAATAGAAAATGAGTTGTCTTGCCATGAAACTTCACGTGAAGGCTTAAGGGACCATTATGTGAATTTACAAGCCATAAAAATGGCATTGGCATGCAGAAATATGAAGATGTGCCTAAACCCACCTACCACCCTATCGATCCACAGCTTGCGCATCCCGTCTCTCTGGCCGGTGTAGTGCCCGCCTGCCCGTCTGCCCGCTCGTTTCGTCAGTTGGCTTAGGCATACAGAGTTCATACCCAGTCTAAGCATACGAAGTTCATTCCCAGTCTAAGATCAGACCGGACTGAGGGTTGTGGCAGCACATACTGGGCTTCGGCATGTGCTGGTGCTGTGTTTTTCTTCACCAGGTCACCATCACCGGAGAACATGATCGGCGGCATTGGGGTTCCGACGATCGGGGGGGCCGGGGGGTGAGCGCATATGATGTTCGGTGGCTGCTGGTACTTGGCCCTTATATTGGCCTCCTATCCCTCATCAAACCTCGAGAACTCACACCCCCTTAAAGAGCATTTGAGATTTTACAGGTTTGCTGCCAGTAGCCATTAAAGTGCTGAAATGGGGACACTTTTTTCAAATGGTAACAAAATCTTGTACACTTTGAGTTTTTAGCTAAATTGTTTTGTGCATGCCAACAAAAAAACAAGGATCACGTCTACCAAGTTTGGGGTGAAGACTCTTTCAGAAAAAATTTTAAAAAATCCCGAGCCGTAAAAAGTTTAAAAAATCGTGAAAAATAGAAAATGAGTCGTCTTGCCATGAAACTTCACGTGCAGGCTTAAGGGACCATTGTATAAATTTACAAGCCATAAAACTGGCATTGGCATGCAGAAATATGAAGATGTGCGTAAACTCACCTACCACCCTATCGATCCATGTCTTGCGCATCCCGTCTCTCTGGCCGGCGTAGTGCCCGCCCGCCCACCCGCCCTTTCGTTTCGTCGGTTAGCTTAGGCATACGGAGTTCATTCGCAGTCTAAGATCGGATCGGATTGATGATTGTGGCACAGGATCGGCAGCACGCAGAGTGGGACCCAGTCGATCCCCGGCTAGCGCATCCCGCCCCTCTGGCCGACTGAGTGCCCGTACGCTCGTTTCATGGGTTGACTTAGGCATACGGAGTTCATTCCCAGTCTAAGCATGCGGAGTTCATTACCAGTCTAAATCAGCTCGGAATGAGGGTTACGGCAGCACATGCTGGGCTCAGCCATGTGCTGGTGCCGCATTTTTCTTCGTCGGGGCACCATCGCCGGAGCATCGTTGGAGAACCTGACCGGCGGCATTGGGGTTCTGGCGATCGGGGGGGCCAGGGGGTGTTCGCACATGATGTGCGATGGGTGCTGGTACTTGGCCCTTATATTGGCCCCCTATCCCCCATCAATCCTCGAGAACTCACACCCCCTTAAAGAGCATTTAAGATTTTATAGGTTTGCTGCCAGTAGCCATTAAAGTGTCTGAAATGGGGACACTTTCTTCAAATGGTCACAAAATCGTGTACACTTCGAGTTTTTAGCCAAATTTTTTTGTGCCTGCCAAGAAAGATACAAGGATCATGTCTACCAAGTTTGGGCCAAAACTCCTTCCAAAAAAATTTTAAAAAATCTCGAACCACAAAAAGTTTCAAAAATCGTGAAAAATAGAAAACAAGTTGTCTTGCCATGAAACTTCACGTGAAGGCTTAAGGGACCATTGTGTGAATTTACAAGCCATAAAAATGGCATTGGCATGCAGAAATATGAAGATGTGCCTAAACCCACCTACCACCCTATCGATCCACGGCTTGCGCATCCCGGCTCTCTGGTCGGTGTGGTGCCCGCCTGCCCACCTGCCCGTTCATTTTATCGGTTGGCTTAGGCATACGGAGTTCATTCCCAGTCTAAGCATACGAATTTCATTCCCAGTCTAAGATCAGACCAGAGCGAGGGTTGCGGTAGCACATGCTGGGCTCGGGCATGTGCTGGTGCCGCATTTTTCTTCGTCGGGGCACCATCGTCGAAGCATCGTTGGAGAACCTGACCGGCGGCATTGGGGTTCCGGCGATCGGGGGGGGCTGGGGGGTATGCGCACATGATGTGCGATGGGTGCTGGTACTTGCCCTTATATTGGCCCCCTATCCCTCATCAAACCTCAAGAACTCACACCCCCTTAAGGAGCATTTGAGATTTTACAGGTTTTCTTCCAGTAGCCATTAAAGTGTCTGAAATGGGGACACTTTTTTCAAATGGTCACAAAATCTTGTACACTTCGAGTTTTTAGCTGAATTTTTTTGTGCATACCAACAAAAATACAAGGATCACGTCTACCAACTTTGGGGCCAAAACTGCTTCCGAAAATATTTTAAAAAATCTCAAACCGAAAAAGTTTCAAAAATCATGAAAAATAGAAAACGAGTAGTCTTGCCACAAAACTTCATGTGAAGGCCTAAGGGACCATTGTATGAATTTACAAGCCATAAAAATGGCATTGGCACGCAGAAATATGAAGATGTGCCTAAACCCACCTACCACCCTATCGATCCACGGCTTGCGCATCCCGGCTCTCTGGTCGGCGTGGTGCCCGCCTGCCCACCTGCCCGTTCATTTTGTCGGTTGGCTTAGGCATACGGAGTTCATTCCCAGTCTAAGCATACGAATTTCATTCCCAGTCTAAGATCAGACCAGAGCGAGGGTTGCGGTAGCACATGCTGGGCTCGGGCATGTGCTGGTGCTGCATTTTTCTTCGTCGGGGCACCATCGCCGGAGCATCGCCGGAGCATCGCCAGAGAACCTGACCGGCAGCATTGGGGTTCCTGCGATCGAGGGGGCCTGGGGGGTGTGCGCACATGATGTGTGATGGATGCTGGTACTTGGCCCTTATATTGGCTCCCTATCCCTCATCAAACCTCGAGAACCCACACACCCATAAAGAGCATTTGAGATTTTACAGGTTTGCTGCCAGTAGCCAATAAAGTGTCTGAAATGGGGACACTTTTTTCAAATGGTCACAAAATCTTGTACACTTCGAGTTTTTAGCTGAATTTTTTGTGCATGCCAAGAAAAATAAAAGGATCATGTCTACCAAGTTTGGTTCCAAAACTCCTTCCGAAAAAATTTTAAAAAACCCCGAACTGTAAAAAGTTTCAAAAATTGTGAAAAATAGAAAACGAGTCGTCTTGCCATGAAACTTCACGTGAAGGCTTAAGGGACCATTGTATGAATTTACAAGCCATAAAAATGGCATTGGCACGTAGAAATATGAAGATGTGCCTAAACCCACCTACCACCCTATCGATCCACGGCTTGCGCAACCCGTCTCTCTGGCCGGCGTAGCGCCCGCCCGCCCGCCCACCCGCCCATTTCGTCAATTGGCTTAGGCATAAGGAGTTCATTCCCAATCTAAGATCAGACCAGACCGAGGGTTGTGGTAGTAGGATCGACAACACGGAGTGGGGGACCCGGCCGATCCCTGGCTTGCGCATCCCGCCCCTCTGGCCAGCTAAACGCCCGTACGCTCGTTTCATGGGTTGACTTAGGCATACAAAGTTCATTCCTAGTCTAAGCATACAGAGTTCATTCCCAGTCTAAGATCAGACCAGACCGAGGGTTACGGCAGCACACCCATTTTTCTTCGCCGGGGCACCATCACCAGAGCATCGTCGGAGAACCTGACCGGCGGCATTAGGGTTCCGGCGATCGAGGGGGCTGGGGGGGTTGTGCATACATGATGTACGATGGGTACTAGTACTTGGCCCTTATATTGGCCCCCTATCCCTCATCAAACCTCGAGAACTCACACCCCCTTAAAGAGCATTTGAGATTTTACAGGTTTGCTGCCAGTAGCCATTTAAGTGTCTAAAATGGGGACACTTTTTTCAAATGGTCACAAAATCTTGTACACTTTGAGTTTTTATTTGAATTTCTTTTTGCATGCCAACAAAAATTCAACGATCACGTCTACCAAGTTTGGGGCCAAAACAGCTTCCGAAAAAATTTTAAAAAATCCCGAACCGTAAAAAATTTTTGAAAATCATGAAAAATAGAGAACGAGTCGTCTTGCCATGAAACTTTACGTGAAGGCTTAAGGGACCATTGTTTGATTTTACAAGCCATAAAAATGGCACTGGCAAGCAGAAATAAGAAGATGTGCCTAAACCCACCTACCATCCTATCGAACCACAGCTTGCGCATCCCGTCTCTCTGGCCGGCATACTGCCCGCCCGTCCGCCCGGTTGTTTCCTCGGTTGGCTTAGGCATACGGAGTGCATTCCCACTCTAAGATCGGACCAGACCAAGGGTTGCAGTAGAAGGATTGGCAGCACGCAGAGGGGAACCCAACCGATCCCCGACTTGCGCATCCCGCCCCTCTGGCCGGCTGAGCGCTCGTAGGCTCGTTTCGTGGGTTGACTTAGCCATACAGAGTTCATGCCCAGTCTAAGCATACGGAGTTCATTCCCAGTCTAAGATCAGACCGGACCAAGGGTTACGGCAACACATGCTGGGCTCGGGCATGTGCTGATGCCGTATTTTTCTTCGCCGGGGCACCATCGTCGGACAACCTGACCGACAGCATTGGGGTTCCGACGATCGAGGGGGCCGGGGGGTGTGCGGACATGATGTGCGATGGGTGCTGGTACTTGGCCCTTATATTGGTTCCCTATCCCTCATCAAACCTCGAGAACTCACACCCCCTTAAAGAGCATTCGAGATTTTACAGGTTTGCTGCCAGTACCCATTTAAGTGTCTGAAATGGGGACACTTTTTTCAAATGGTCACAAAATCTTGTACACTTCGAATTTTTAGCTGAATTTTTTTGTGCATGCCAAAAAAAATACAAGGATCACGTCTAACAACTTTGGGGCCAAAATGCCTTCCAAAAAAATTTTAAAAAATCCCGAACCGCAAAAAGTTTCAAAAATCATGAAAAATAGAAAACGAGTCGTCTTGCCTTGAAACTTCACGTAACGGCTTAAGGGACCATTGTATGAATTTACAAGCCATAAAAATGGAATTGGCACCCAGAAATATGAAGATGTGCCTAAACCCACCTACCACCCTATCGATCCACGGCTTGCGCATCCCGTCTCTCCGGTCGACGTAGTGCCCGCCCGCCCGCTCGTTTCGTCAGTTGGCTTAGGCATACGGAGTTCATTCCCAGTCTAAGATCAGACCAGACTAAGGGTTGCGGCAGCACATGCTGGGCTCGGGCATGTGCTGGTGCCGTGTTTTTCTTCGCCGGGGCACCATCGCCGGAGAACCTGACCGGCGGCATTGGGGTTTCGACGATCGGGGGGGCCGGCGGGGTGTGCGCACATGATGTGCCATGGGTGCTGGTACTTGGCCCTTATATTGGCCCCCTATCCCTCATCAAACCTCGAGAACTCACACCCCCTTAAAGAGCATTTGAGATTTTACAGGTTTGCTGCCAGTAGCCATTTAAGTGTCTAAAATGGGGACACTTTTTTCAAATGGTCACAAAATCTTGTACACTTTGAGTTTTTAGCTGAATTTTTTTTTGCATGCCAACAAAAATTCAACGATCATGTCTACCAAGTTTGGGGACAAAATAGCTTCCGAAAAAATTTTAAAAAATCCCGAACCGTAAAAATTTTTGAAAATCATGAAAAATAGAAAACGAGTCGTCTTGCCATGAAACTTCACGTGAAGGCTTAAGGGACCATTGTATGAATTTATAAGCCATAAAAATAGCATTGACACGTAGAAATATGAAGACGTGCCTAAACCCACCTACCACTCTATCGATCCACGGCTTGCGCATCCCGTCTCTCTGGCCGGCATAGTGCCCGCCCACCCGTCCGCCCTCTCGTTTCATCGGTTGGCTTAGGCATACGGAGTTCATTCCGAGTCTAAGATCAGACCGGATCGAGGGTTGTGGCAGTAGGAACAGCAGCACGTAGAGGGGGACCCGGCCGATACCCGGCTTGCGCATCGCACCCCTCTGGCCGGTGGAGCGCCCGCACGTTCGTTTCATGTGTTGACTTAGGCATACGGAGTTCATTCCCAGTGTAAGCATATGGAGTTCATTGCTAGTCTAAGATTGGACAGGACCGAGGGTTGCAGTAGCACATGCTGGGCTCGACCATGTGCTGGTGCCGCATTTTTCTTCGTCGGGGCACCATCGTCGGAGCATCATCGGAGAACCTGACCGGCGGCATTGGGGTTACAACGATCGGGGGCGCCGGGGGGTGTGTGCACATGATGTGCGATGGGTGCTGGTACTTGGCCCTTATATTGGCCCCCTGTCCCTCTTCAAACCTTGAGAACTCACGCCCCTTAAAGAGCATTTGAGATTTTACAGGTTTGCTGCCAGTAGCCATTAAAGTGTCTTAAATGGGGACATTTTTTTCAAATGGTCACAAAATCTTGTACACTTCGAGGTTTTAGCTGAATTTTTTTGTGCATGCCAAAAAAAATACAAGGATCATGTCTACCAAGTTTGGGCCAAAACTCCTTCCGAAAAAATATGAAAAAATCCTGAACCGTAAAAAGTTTCAAAAATCGTGAAAAATAGAAAACGAGTCGTCTTGCCATGAAACTTCACGTGAAGGCTTAAGGCACCATTGTATGAATTTACAAGCCATAAAAATGGCATTGGCACGTAAAAATATGAAGATGTGCCTAAACCCACCCACCACCCTATCGATCCACGGCTTGCAGATCCCGTCTCTCTGGCCGACGTAGTGCCCGCCCACCCGCCCGCCCGCTTACTCGTTTTGTCGGTTGGCTTAGGCATACGAAGTTCATTCCCAGTCTAAGATCAGACCAGACCAAGAGTTGTGCCAGTAGGATCGGTAGCACCCAGAGGGGGACCCGACGGATCCCCGGCTTGCGCATCTCTCCCCTCTGGCCGGCTGAGCGCCCGGACGCTCGATTCATGGGTTGACTTAGGCATATGGAGTTCATTCCCAGTCTAAGCATACGGAGTTCATTCCCAGCCTAAGATTGGACCAGACCGAGGGTTGTGGCAGCACATGCTAGGCTCGGGCACCATCGTCGGGGCATCGTCGAAGAACCTGACCGACGATATTGGTGTTCTGACAATCGAGGGGGCCGGCGGGGGTGTGCGCACTTGATGTGTGATGGGTGCTGGTACTTGGCCCTTATATTGGCCCCCTATCCCTCATCAAACCTCGAGAACCCACACCCCCATAAAGAGCATTTGAGATTTTACAAGTTTTCTGCCAGTAGCCATTAAAGTGTCTGAAATGGGGACACTTTTTTCAAATGGTCACAAAATCTTGTACACTTCAAGTTTTTAGCTAAATTTTTTTGGTGCATGCCAACAAAAATACAGGGATCCCGTCTACCAAGTTTGGGGCCAAAACTCCTTCCAAAAAAATTTAAAAAAAATCTCGAATCGCAAAAAGTTTCAAAAATTGTGAAAAATAGAAAATGAGTCGTCTTGCCATGAAACTTCACGTCAAGGCTTAAGGGACCATTGTATGAATTTACAAGCCATAAAAATGGCATTGGCATGCAGAAATATGAATATGTGCCTGAACCCACCTACCACCCTATCGATCCACGGCTTGCGCATCCCGTCTCTCTGGCCGGTATAGTGCCGACCCGTCCGCCCGCCTACTCATTTCGCCGGTTGGCTTAGGCATACGGAGTTCATTCCCAGTCTAAGATCAGACCAGACCTAGGGTTGGGGTAGTAGGATCGGCAGCATGCAGAGGTGGACCCGACCAATCCCCGGCTTGCGCATCCCGCCCCTCTGGCCAGTTGAGTGCCCGCACACTCGTTTCGTGGGTTGACTTAGGCATACGGAGTTCATTCCCAGTCTAAGCATAAGGAGTTCATTCCCAGTCTAAGAACGGATAGGACCGAGTGTTGCAGCAGCCCATGCTGGGCTCGGGCATGTGCTGGTGCCGCATTTTTCTTCGCTGGGGGCACCATCGTCGGAGCATCGTCGGAGAACCTGACCGACGGCATTGGGGTTGTAGCGATCGAGGTGGCCAGGGGGGCGTGCACACATGATGTGTGATGGGTGCTGGTACTTGGCCTTATATTGGCCCCCTCTCCCTCATCAAACCTCTAGAACTCACACCCCCTTAAAGAGCATTTGAGATTTTACAGGTTTGCTGCCAGTACCCATTAAAGTGTCTGAAATGGGGACACTTTTTTCAAATCGTCACAAAATCTTGTACACTTCGAGTTTTTAGCTGAATTTTTATGTGCATGCAAAGAAAAAAATAAGGACCAAGTTTGGGGCCAAAACACCTTGCGAAAAAATTTTAAAACATCCCGAACCGTAAAAAGTTTAGAAAATTGTGAAAAATAGAAAACGAATCGTCTTGCCATGAAACTTCATGTGAAGGCTTGAGGGAACATTGTATGAGTTTACAAGCCATAAAAAAGGCATTGGCACGTAGAAATATGAAGATGTGCCTAAACCCACCTACCACCCTATCGATCCACGGCTTGCGCATCCCGTCTCTCTGGCCGGCATAGTGCCCGCCCTCCCGCCCGCTCGTTTTGTCGGTCGACTTAGGCATACGGAGTTCATTCCAAGTCTAAGATCAGACCAGACTGAGGGTTGTGACAGCAGGATCGGTACCACATAGATGGGGACCCGACCGATCCCTAGCTTGTGCATCCCGCCCCTCTAGCCGGCTGAGCGGCCGCACGGTCATTTCATGGGTTAACTTAGGCATACGGAGTTCATTCCCTGTCTAAGATCGAACCAGATCGAGGGTTGCGGTAGCACATGATGGGGTCGGGCATGTGCTGGTGCCACATTTTTCTTCGTCGGGGCACCATCGCCGGACCATCCTCGGAGAACCTGACCGACGGCATTGGGGTTTCGACGATCGGGGCGGCCGGTGGGGGTGTGCGCACATGATGTGCGATGGGTGCTGGTACTTGGCCCTTATATTGGCCCCCTATCCCTCATCAAACCTCGAGAACTCACACCCCCTTAAAAGCATTTGAGATTTTACAGGTTTGCTGCCAGTACCCATTAAAGTGTCTGAAATGGGGACACTTTTTTCAAATCGTCACAAAATCTTGTACACTTCGAGTTTTTAGCTGAATTTTTATGTGCATGCAAAGAAAAAAATAAGGACCAAGTTTGGGGCCAAAACACCTTGCGAAAAAATTTTAAAACATCCCGAACCGTAAAAAGTTTAGAAAATCGTGAAAAATAGAAAACGAATCGTCTTGCCATGAAACTTCATGTGAAGGCTTGAGGGAACATTGTATGAGTTTACAAGCCATAAAAAAGGCATTGGCACGTAGAAATATGAAGATGTGCCTAAACCCACCTACCACCCTATCGATCCACGGCTTGCGCATCCCGTCTCTCTGGCCGGCATAGTGCCCGCCCGCTCGCTCGTTTCGTCAGTTGGCTTAGGTATACGGAGTTCATTCCCAGTCTAAGATTGGATCGGACCAAGGGTTGCGGCAGCAGGATTAGCAGCATCCAGAGGGGCACCCGCACGCTCGTTTTGTGGGCTGACTTAGGCATACGGAGTTCATTCCCAGTCTAAGATCGGACCGGATCGAGGGTTACGACAGCACATGCTGGACTCAGGCATGTGCTGGTGTCGCATTTTTCTTCGTCGGGGCACCATCGCCGGAGAACCTGACCGGCGGCATTGGGCTTCCGATGATCGGGGGGCCGAGGGGGTGTGCGCACATGATGTGCGATGGGTGCTGGTACTTGGCCCTTATATTGGCCCCCTATCCCTCATCAAACATCGAGAACTCACACCCCCTTAAAGAGCATTTGAGATTTTACAGGTTTACTGCCAGTAGCCATTAAAGTGTCTAAAATGAGGACACTTTTATGAAATGGTCACAAAATCTTGTACACTTCAAGTTTTTAGCTAAATTGTTTTATGCGTGCCAACAAAAATACAAGGATCACGTCTACCAAGTTTGGGGCCAAAACAGCTTGCGAAAAAATTTTAAAACATCCCGAACCGTAAAAAGTTTAGAAAATCGTGAAAAATAGAAAACGAATCGTCTTGCCATGAAACTTCATGTGAAGGCTTGAGGGAACATTGTATGAGTTTACAAGCCATAAAAAAGGCATTGGCACGTAGAAATATGAAGATGTGCCTAAACCCACCTACCACCCTATCGATCCACGGCTTGCGCATCCCGTCTCTCTGGCCGGCGTAGTGCTCGCCCGCTCGCTCGTTTCGTCAGTTGGCTTAGGTATACGAAGTTCATTCCCAGTCTAAGATTGGACCGGACTGAAGGTTGCGGCAGTAGGATCAGGAGCATACAGAGGGGCACCCGTATGCTCGTTTTGTGGGCTGACTTAGGCATACGGAGTTCATTCCCAATCTAAGATCGGACTGGATCGAGGGTTACGACAGCACATGCTGGGCTCGAGCATGTGCTGGTGTCGCATTTTTCTTCGTCGGGGCACCATCCCCGGAGCATCGCCGGAGAACCTGACCGGCGACATTAGGCTACCGATGATCGGGGGTCGGGGGGTATGCGCACATGATGTGTGATGGGTGCTGGTACTTGGCCCTTATATTGGCCCCCTATCCCTCATCAAACCTCAAAAACTCACACCCCCTTAAAGAGCATTTGAGATTTTACAGGTTTGCTACCAATAGCCATTAAAGTGCCTGAAATAGGGACATTTTTTTCAAAAGGTCACAAAATCTTGTACACTTGGAGTTTTTAGCTGAATTGTTTTGTGCATGCCAAAAAAAATACAAGGATCAGGTCTACCAAGTTTGGGGCCAAAACTCCTTCCAAAAAAATTTTAAAAAATCTCGAATCGAAAAAAGTTTCGAAAATCATGAAAAATAGAAAAGGAGTCGTCTTGCCATGAAACTACACCTGAAGGCTTAAGGGACCACTGTATGAATTTAGAAGCCATAAAAATGGCATTGGCACAGAGAAATATGAAGATGTGCTTAAACCCACCTACAACCCTATCGATCCACGGCTTGCGCATCCCGTCTCTCTGACCGGTATAGTGCCCGCCCGCCCGCCCGCCCGTCTGCTCGTTTCGTCAGTTAGCTTAGGCATACGGAGTTCATTCCCAGTCTAAGATCAGACCGGACTGAGGGTTACGATAGCAGGATCGGCAGCACGCAGAGGGGGACTCGATCGATCCCCAGCTTGTGCATCCCGCTCCTCTGGCCGACTGAGCGCCCGCACGCTCGTTTCGTGGGTTGTCTAAGCATACGGAGTTCATTCTCAGTCTAATATCGGACCGGACCAAGGGTTGCGACAGCACATGCTGGGCTCAAGCATATGCTGGTGCCGTATTTTTCTTCACCGGGGCACCATCGTCGGAGCATCGTCGGAGAACCTGACCGGCGGCATTGGGGTTTTGGTGATCAGGGGGGCCGGGGGGTGTGCGCACATGATGTGCGATGGGTGCTGGTACTTGGCCCTTTTATTGGCCCCCTGTCCCTCATCAAACCTCAAGAACTCACACCCCCTTAAAGAGCATTTGAGATTTTACAGGTTTGCTGCCAATAGCCATTAAAGTGTCTGAAATGGGGACATTTTTTTCAAATGGTCACAAAATCTTGTACACTTCGAGTTTTTAGCTGAATTTTTTTATGCATGCCAAGAAAAATACAAGGATCACGTCTACCAAGTTTTGGGTGAAAACTCCTTCCGAAAAAATTTTGAAAAATCCCGAACCGCAAAAAGTTTTGAAAATCTTGAAAAATAGAAAATGAGTCGTCTTGTCATGAAACTTCACGTGAAGGCTTAAGGGACCATTGTATGAATTTACAAGCCATAAAAATGGCATTGGCACACAGAAATATGAAGATGTGCCTAAACCCACCTACCACTCTATCAATCCACGGCTTGCGCATCCCATCTCTCTGGCCGGCGTAGTGCCCGCCCGCTTGTTTCGTCTGTTGGCTTAGGCATACGGAGTTCATTCGCAGTCTAAGATCAGACCAGACTGAGGGTTGTGGTAGTAGGATCGGTAGCACGTAGAGAGGGGACCCGATCGATCCCCAACTTGCACTTTCTGCCCCTCTGGTCGGCTGAGTGCCTGCACGCTCGTTTCGTGGGTTGACTTAGGCATACGGAGTTCCTTCCCGGTCTAAGATCGGACCAGACTGAGGGTTACGGTAGCACATGCTAAGCTTGGGCATGTGTTGGTGCCGCATGTTTCTTCGCCGGGGCACCATCGCCGGAGCATCGTCGGAGAACCTGACCGGCGGCATTGGGGTTCCGGCGATCAGAGGGGCCGGAGGGGGGTGTGCGCACATGATGTGCGATGGGTGCTAGTACTTGGCCCTTATATTGGCCCCCTATCCCTCATCAAACCTCAAGAACTCACACCCCCTTAAAGAGCTTTTGAGATTTTACAGGTTTGCTACCAGTAGCTATAAAAGTGTCTGAAATAGGGACAGTTTTCTCAAATGGTCACAAAATCTTGTACACTTCGAGTTTTTAGCTGAATTTTTTTATGCATGCCAAAAAAAATACAAGGATCACGTCTACCAGGTTTGTGGCCAAAACTCCTTCTAAAAAAATTTTAAAAAATCCCGAACCGTAAAAAGTTTCAAAAATCATGAAAAATAGAAAACGAGTCGTCTTGCCATGAAACTTCACATGAAGGCTTAAGGGACCATTGTATGAATTTGCCAACCATGCAAATGGCATTGGCACACAAAAATATGAAGATGTGCCTAAACCGACCTACCACCCTATCGATCCACGGCCTGCGCATCCCCTCTCTCTAGCCGGCGTAGTGCCCGCCCATCCGCCCAGCCGCTCGTTTCGTCGGTTGGCTTAGGCATACAGAGTTCATTCCCAGTCTAAGATCAGATCGGACTGAAGGTTATGGCAGTAGGATTGGTAGCACTCAGAGGGGGACCCGACCGATCTTCGGCTTGCGCATCCCGCCCCTCTGGCCGACTGAGCGCCCGCATGCTCGTTTCATGGGTTGACTTAGGCATACGGAGTTCAGTCCCAGTCTAAGCATATGGAGTTCATTCCCAGTCTAAGATCGGACTGGACCGAGGGTTGCGGCAACATATGCTGGTCTTGGACATGTGCTGGTGCCATATTTTTCTTCGTCGGGGCACCATCACCGGAGCATCGCCGGAGAACCTGACCGACGACGTTGGGTTTCGATGATCGGGGGGGCCAGGGGGGTGTGTGCACACGATGTGCGATGGGTGCTTGTACTTGGCCCTTATATTGGCCCCCTATCCCTCATCAAACCTCAAAAACTCACACCCCCTTAAAGAGCATTTGAGATTTTACAGGTTTGCTACCAGTAGCCAGTAAAGTGCCTGAAATAGGGACACTTTTTTCAAAAGGTCACAAAATCTTGTACACTTGGAGTTTTTAGCTGAATTATTTTGTGCATGCCAAAAAAAATACAAGGATCAGGTCTACCAAGTTTGGGGCCAAAACGCCTTCCGAAAAAATTTTAAAAAATCTCGAATCGAAAAAAGTTTCGAAAATCATGAAAAATAGAAAACTAGTCGTCTTGCCATGAAACTACACCTGAAGGCTTAAGGGACCACTGTATGAATTTAGAAGCCATAAAAATGGCATTGGCACAGAGAAATATGAAGATGTGCTTAAACCCACCTAAAACCCTATCGATCCACGGCTTGCGCATCCCGTCTCTCTGACCGGTATAGTGCCCGCCTGCTCGCCCGTCCGCTCGTTTCGTCGGTTAGCTTAGGCATACAGAGTTCATTCCCAGTCTAAGATCAGACCAGACTGAGGTTTATGGTAGCAGGATCGACAGCATGCAGAGGGGGACACGACCGATCCCTGGCTTGTGCATCCCGTCCCTCTGGCCAGCTGAGCGCCCGCACGCTTGTTTCGTGGGTTGACTTAGGCATACGGAGTTCATTCATAGTCTAAGCATACGGAGTTCGTTCCCAGTCTATGATCGAATCGAAATGAAGGTTGCGGCAGCACATGCTTGGCTCCAGCAGGTGCTGGTGCTACATTTTTCTCCGCTGGGGCACCATCGTCGGAGCATCGTCGGAGAACCTGATCGGTGGCATTGGGGTTTCGACGATTGGGGGGGCCGGGGGGGTGTGCGCACATGATGTGTGATGGGTGCTTGTACTTGGCCCTTATATTGGCCCCCTATCCCTCATCAAACCTCGAGAACTCACACCCCTTTAAAGAGCATTTTAGATTTTACAGGTTTGCTGCCAGTAGCCATTAAAGTGTCTAAAATGGGGACACTTTTTTCAAATGGTCACAAAATCTTGTACACTTGGAGTTTTTAGTTGAATTTTTTTTTGTATGCCAACAAAAATACAAGGGTCATGTCTACCAAGTTTGGGGCCAAAACTCCTGTCGAAAAAATTTTAAAAAATCTCGAATCGTAAAAAATTTAGAAAATCATGAAAAATAGAAAACGAGTCGTCTTGCCATGAAACTTCATGTGAAGGCTTAAGGGACCATTATATGAATTTACAAGTCATAAAAATGGCATTGGCATGTAGAAATATGAAGATGTGCCTAAACCCACCTACCACACTAACGATCCACGGCTTACGTACCCGTCTCTCTGGCCGACGTAGTGCCCGCCGCCCGTCCGTTCATTTCGTCGGTTGGCTTAGGCATACGGAGTTCATTCCCAGTCTAAGACCGAACTGGACCGAGGGTTGCAATAGCAAGATCGGTAGCACGCAGAGGGGGACCCGATCGATCCCCAGCTTGCGCATCCTGCCCCTCTGGCCGGCTGAGCGCCCGCACGTCATTTCGTTGGTTGACTTATGCATACGGACTTCATTCCTAGTCTAAGCATATGGAGCTCATTCCTAGTCTAAGATCGGAATGGACCGTGGTTTACGGCAGGACATGCTGGGCTTGGGCATGTGCTGGTGCCGTATTTTTCTTCGCTGGGACACCATCGTCGGAGCAACGTCGGAGAACCTGACCGGCGGCATGGGGTTCCAGTGATCAGGGGGGCCGGGGGGTGTGCGCACATGATGTACGATGGGTGCTGGTATTTGGCCCTTATATTGTCCCCCTATCCCTCATCAAACGTCGAGAACTCACACCCTCTTAAAGAGCATTTGAGATTTTACAGGTTTGCTGCCAGTAGCCATTAAAGTGTCTGAAATGGGGACTCTTTTTTCAAATGGTCAAAAAATCTTTTTTCAAATGGAGTTCATTCCCAGTTTAAGATCGAATCAGACCAAGGATTACGGCAGTAGGATCGACAGCATGCAGAGTGGGATCCGACCAATCCCCGGCCTGTGCATCCCACCCCTCTGGTCGACTGAGCGCCCGCACGCTCATTTCGTGGATTGACTTAGGCATACGGAGTTCATTCATACTCTTAGCATACGGAGTTCATTCCCAGTCTAAGATCGGATCAGAACGAGGGTTGCGGTAGCACATGCTTGGCTCGGGCATGTGCTGGTGCCGCATTTTTCTCCACTGGGGCACCATCGTCGGAGAACCTGACTGGTGGCATTAGGGTTCTAACGATCAGGGGGCTGGGGGGGTGTGCACGGATGATGTGCGATGGGTGCTAGTACTTGGCCCTTATATTGGCTCCCTATCCCTCATCAACCCTTGAGAACTCACACCCCCTTAAAGAGCATTTGAGATTTTACAGGTTTGCTGCCAGTAGCCATTAAAGTGTTTAAAATGGGGACACTTTTTTCAAATGGTCACAAAATCTTGTACACTTGGAGTTTTTAGTTGAATTTTTTTTTGTATGCCAACAAAAATACAATGATCTCGTCTACCAAGTTTGGGCCCAAAACTCTTTCAAAAAAATTTAAAAAAATCCTGAAATACAAAAAGTTTCAAAAATCGTGAAAAATAGAAAACGACTCGTCTTGCCATGAAACTTCACGTGAAGGCTTAAGGGTCCATTGTATGAATTTACAAGCCATGAAAATGGCATTGGCATGCAGAAATATGAAGATGTGCCTAAACCCACCTACCACCCTATCGATCCACGGCTTGCGCATCCCGTCTCTCTGGCCGGCGTAGTGCATGCCCACCCGCCCGCCCGCCAGCCTGCTCGTTCCGTCGGTTGCCTTACGCATACAGAGTTCATTCTCAGTCTAAGATCGGACTGGATCAAGGGTTGCGGCAGCAGGATCGATAGCACACAGAGGTGGACCCGGCCGATCCCCGGCTTCCGCATGCCGCCCCTCTGGCCAGCTGAGCACCCGCACGCTCGTTTCGTGGGTTGACTTAGGCATACGGAGTTCATTCCCAGTCTAAGCGTACGGATTTCATTCCCAATGTAAGATCGGATTGGGCCGAGGGTTGCTGCAGCACATGCTGGGCTCAGGCATGTGCTGGTGCTGCATTTTTCTCTACCGAGGCACCATCGTCAGAGCATCGTCGGAAAACCTGATCGGCGGCATTCGGGTTCGGCGATCGGGGGGGCCGGGGGGGTGTGCGCACATGATGTGCGATGGGTGCTTGTACTTGGCCCTTATATTGGCCCCCTATCCTTCATCAAACCTCAAGAACTCACACCCCCTTAAAGAGCATTTGAGATTTTACAGGTTTGCTGCCAGTAGCCATTAAAGTGTCTGAAATGGGGACACATTTTTCAAATGGTCACAAAATCTTGTACACTTTGAGTTTTTAGCTGATTTTTTTTATGCATGCTAAGAAAAATACAAGGATCACGTCCGCTAAGTTTGGGCCCAAAACTCCTTTCGAAGAATTTTAAAAAATCTGGAACCGCAAAAAATTTTGAAAATCTTGAAAAATAGAAAACGAGTCGTCTTGCCATGAAACTTCACGTGTAGGCTTAAGGGACCATTGTATGAATTTACAAGACATAAAAATGTAATTGGCATTCAGAAATATGCAAATGTGCCTAAACCCACCTATCACCCTATCGATCCACGACTTGCGCATCCCGTCTCTCTGGCCGGCGTAGTGCCTGCCTGTGCGCCCACCCACCCGCTTGTTCCGTCAGTTGGCTTAGGCATATGGAGTTCATTCCCAGTCTAAGATCAGACCAGACTGAGGTTTATGGTAGCAGGATCGACAGCATGCAGAGGGGGACACGACCGATCCCTGGCTTGTGCATCCCGTCCCTCTGGCCAGCTGAGCGCCCGCACGCTTGTTTCGTGGGTTGACTTAGGCATACGGAGTTCATTCATAGTCTAAGCATACGGAGTTCGTTCCCAGTCTATGATCGAATCGAAACGAAGGTTGCGGCAGCACATGCTTGGCTCCAGCAGGTGCTGGGGCTACATTTTTTCTCCGCTGGGGCACCATCGTCGGAGCATCGTCGGAGAACCTGATCGGTGGCATTGGGGTTTCGACGATTGGGGGGGCCGGGGGGGTGTGCGCACATGATGTGTGATGGGTGCTTGTACTTGGCCCTTATATTGGCCCCCTATCCCTCATCAAACCTCGAGAACTCACACCCCTTTAAAGAGCATTTTAGATTTTACAGGTTTGCTGCCAGTAGCCATTAAAGTGTCTAAAATGGGGACACTTTTTTCAAATGGTCACAAAATCTTGTACACTTTGAGTTTTTAGCTGAATTTTTTTGTGCATGCCAACAAAAATACAAGGATCACGTTCACCAAGTTTGGGCCCAAAACTCTTTCAAAAAAATTTCAAAAAATCCCGAACTACAAAAAGTTTCAAAAATCGTGAAAAATAGAAAATGCGTTGTCTTGCCATGAAACTTCACGTGAAGGCTTAAGGGACCATTGTATGAATTTACAGGCCATAAAAATGGCATTGGCATGCAGAAATATGAAGATGTGCCTAAACCCACCAACCACCCTATCGATCCACGGCTTGCACGTCCCGTCTCTCTGGCCGACGTAGTGCCCGCCTGCCCGCCCGCCCACCCGCTCGTTTCGTCGGTTGGCTTAGGCATACGGAGTTCATTCCCACTCTAAGATCAGACCAAACCAAAGGGTTGCGAAAGCAGATCGATAGCACACAGAGGAGGGACCGGGCGATCCCCGACTTGCCGCATCCTGCCCCTCTAGCCGGCTGAGCGCCCGCCACGCTCGTTTCGTGGGTTGACTTAGACATACGGGAGTTTCATCCTAGTTTAAGCATACGGAGTTCATTCCCAGTCTAAGATCGGAACAGACTGAGGGTTACGGTAGCACATGCTGGGCTCGGGCATGTGCTGGTGCTGCATTTTTCTTCGTCGAGGCACCATCACCGGAGCATCGTCGGAGAACCTGACTGACGGCCTTGGGGTTCTGGCGATCGGGGGGCCGGCGGGTGTGCGCACATAATGTACGATGGGTGCTGGTACTTGGCCCTTATATTGGCCCCCTATACCTCATCAAACCTCAAGAACTCACACCCCCTTAAAGATCATTTGAGATTTTACTGGTTTGCTGCCAGTAGCCATTAAAGTGTCTGAAATCGGGACACTTTTCTCAAATGGTCACAAAATCTTGTACACTTCGAGTTTTTAGCTGAAATATTTTGAGCATGCAACAAAAATACAAGGATCACGTCTACCAAGTTTGGGGCCAAAACTCCTTCCGAAAAAATTTTAAAAAATCCCAAATCGTAAAAATTTTAAAAATCGTGAAAAATAGAAAACGAGTCGTCTTGCCATGAAACTTCACGTGAAGGCTTAAGGGACCATTATATGAATTTACAAGCGATACAAATGGCATTGGCACGTAGAAATATGAAGATGTGCCTAAACACACCTACCACCCTATCGATCCACGGCTTGCGCATCCCGTCTCTCTGGCCGGCATAGTGCCCGCCCGCCCTTCCGCCTGCCCGCTCGTTTCATCGGTTGGCAGAGGCATACGGAGTTCAGTCCCAGTCTAAGATTGGACCAGACTGAGGGTTGCGGCAGCAGGATCGGCAGCACACAAAGGGGCACCCGGTCGATCCCCGGCTTTCGCATCTCGCCCCTCTGGCCGGCTGAGCGCCCGCGCGCTCGTTTCGTGGGTTGACTTAGGCATACGGAGTTCATTCCCAGTCTAAGCATACGGAGTTCTTTCCCAGTCTAAGATCGGACCGGACCGGGGGTCGCGACAGCACATGCTGGGCTCGGGCATGTGCTGGTGCCGTATTTTTCTTCGCTGTGGCGTTGTCGTCGGAGCATCTTCCGAGAACCTGAGCGACGGCATTAGGGTTCCGACGATCGGGGGGCCAAGGGGTGTCCGCACATGATGTGCGATGGGTGCTGGAACTTGGCCCTTATACTGGCCCCCTATCCCTCACAAACCTTGAGAACTCACACCCCCTTAAAGAGCATTCGAGATTTTACAGGTTTGCTGCCAGTAGCCATTAAAGTGTCTGAAATGGGGACACTTTTTTCAAATGATCACAAAATCTTGTACACTTTGAGTTTTTAGCTGAAATTTTTTTTGCATGCCAAAAAAAATACAAGGAGCACGTCTAACAAGTTTGGGGCTAAAAATCTTTCCGAAAAAATTTTAAAAAACCATAAACCGAAAAAAGTTTTGAAAATCGTGAAAAATAGAAAACGAGTCGTCTTGCCATGAAACTTCACGTGAAGGCTTAAGGGACCATTGTATGAGTTTACAAGCCATAAAAATGGCATTGGCACACAAAAATATGAAGATGCGCCTAAACCCACCTACCACCCCACCGATCCACGGCTTGTGCATCCCGTCTCTTTGGCCGGCGTGGTGCCCGCCCGCCCCGCCCGATCGTTTCGTCGGTTGGCTTAGGCATACGGAGTTCATTCCCAGTCTAAAATTGGACCAGACCGAGGGTTGTGGCAGCAGGATCGACAGCACACAGAGGGTGAACCGACCGATCCCCGGCTTGCGCATCCCGCCCCTCTGGCCGACTGAGCGCCCGCACGCTCGTTTCGTGGGTTGACTTAGGCATACGGAGTTCATTTCCAATCTAAGCGTACGGAGTTCATTCCCAGTCTAAGATCGGACCGAACCAAGGGTTGCAGCAGCACATGCTGGGCTCGGTCATGTGCTGGTGTCACATTTTTCTTCGTCGGGGCACCATCGCCGGAGCATCGCCGGAGAACCTGACCAGCGGCATTGGGGTTCTGACGATCGGGGGGGCCAGGGGGTATGTGCACATGATGTGCGATGGGTGCTGGTACTTGGCTATTATATTGGCCCCCTATCCCTCATCAAACCTCGAGCACTCACACCCCCTTAAAGAGCGTTTCAGATTTTACAGGTTTGCTGCCAGTAGCCATTAAAGTGTCTAAAATGGGGACACTTTTTTCAAATGGTCACAAAATCTTGTACACTTCGAGTTTTTAGCTGAATTTTTTTATGCATGCCAACAAAAATAGAAGGATCACGTCTAAAAAGTTTGGGACCCACACTCCTTTTGAAAAAATTTAAAAAAATCCCGAACCGAAAAAAGTTTCAAAAATCGTGAAAAATAGAAAACGAGTCGTCTTGCCATGAAACTTCACGTGAAGGCTTAATGGACCATTATATGAATTTACAAGCCATAAAAATGGCATTGGCACGCAGAAATATGAAGATGTGCCTAAACCCACCTACCACCCTATCGATCCACGGCTTGCGCATCCCGTCTCTCTGGCCGGCGTAGTGCCCGCCTGCCCGCTCGTTTCGTCAGTTGGCTTAGGCATACAGAGTTCATTCCCAGTCTAGGATCAGGCCGGACTAAGGGTTGCGGCAGCAAGATCAACACCACGTAGAAGGGGACCCGACCGATCCCTGGCTTGTGCATCCCGCCCCTCTGGCCGGTTGAGCACCCGCACGCTCGTTTTGTGAGTTGACTTAGGCATACGGAGTTCATTCCCAGTCTAAGCATATGGAGTTCATTCCCAGTCTAAGATCAGAACTGGACCGAGGGTTGCGGCAGCACATCCTGGGCTCAGGCATGTGCTGGTGCAACATTTTTCTTCGTCGGGGCACCATCGCCGAAAATCCTGATCGACGGCATTGGGGTTCCGACGATCGGGGGGTCCGGGGGGTGTGTGCGCACACGATGTGTAATGGGTGCTGGAACTTGGCCCTTATATTGTCACCCTATCCCTCATCAAACCTTGAGAACTCGTACCCCCTGAAAGAGCATTTGAGATTTTACAAGTTTGCTGCCAATAGCCATTAAAGTGTCCGAAATGGGAACACTTTTTTCAAATGGTCACAAAATCTTGTACACTTTGAGTTCTTAGCTGAATTTTTTTGTGCAAGTCAACAAAAATACAATTATCATGTCTACCAAGTTTGGGGTCAAAACTCATTCCGAAAAAATTTTAAAAGATCCTGAACCGCAAAAAGTTTTAAAAATCGTGAAAAATAGAAAACGAGTCATCATGCCATGAAACTTCACATGAAGGCTTAAGGGACCATTGTATGAATTTACAAGCCATAAAAATGGCATTGGCACGCAGAAATATGAAGATGTGCCTAAACCCACCTACCACCCTATCGATCCACGGCTTGCGCATCCCATCTCTCTGGCCGACGTAGTGCCCGCCCGCTCGTTTCGTCGGTTGGCTTAGGCATAAGGAGTTCATTACTAGTCTAAGATTGATCCGAAATGAGGGTTACGGCCGCAGGATTGGTAGCACACAAAGGGGGACCTGACTGATCCCTAGCTTGCGCATCCCGCCCCTCTGGTCGGCTGAGCGCCCGCACGCTCGTTTCGTGGGTTTACTTAGGCATACCGAGTTCATTCCCTGACTAAGCATACGGAGTTCATTCCCAGTATAAGATCGGACCGGACCGAGGGTTGCGGCATGGGCATGCGCTGGTGCCGCATTTTTCTTCGTCGGGGCACCATCGCCGGAGCATCGCCGGAGAACCTGACAGGCGGCATTGGGGTTCCGGCGATCGGGGGGGCTGGGGGGGTGTGCGCACATGATGTGTAATGGGTGCTGGTACTTGGCCCTTATATTGGCCCCCTATCCCTCATCAAACCTTGAGAACTCACACCCCCTTAAAGAGCATTTGAGATTTTACAGGTTTGCTGCCAGTAGCTATTAAAGTGTCTAAAATGGGGACACTTTTTTCAAATGGTCACAAAATCTTGTACACTTCGAGTTTTTAGCTGAATTTTTTTGTGCATGCCAAAAAAAATACAAGGATCACATCTACCAAGTTTGGGTCCAAAACTCTTTCTAAAAAAATTTTAAAAAATCCCGAACCGTAAAAAGTTTCAAAAATCGTGAAAAATAGAAAACGAGTCGTGTTGCCATGAAACTTCATGTGAAGGCTTAATGGACCATTGTATGAATTTACAAGCCATAAAAATGGCATTGGCATGCAGAAATATGAAGATGTGCGTAAACCACCTACCACCCTATCGATCCACGGCTTGCGCATCCCGTCTTTCTGGCCGGCGTACTGCCCACCCGCCCGCCTGCCCGCCCGCTCGTTTCGTCGGTTGGCTTAGGCATACGGAGTTCATTCCCAGCCTAAGATCGGAATGGACTGAGGGTTGCGGTAGTAGGATCGGCAGCATGCAGAGGGGGACCCGATTGATCCCCGGCTTGCGCATCCCGCCCCTCTGGCTGGCTGAGCTCCCGCACGCTCGTTTCGTGGGTTGACTTAGGCATACGGAGTTCATTCCTAGTTTAAGCATGCGGAGTTCATTCCCAGTCTAAGATCGGACCGGGCCAAGAGTTGCAGTAGCACATGCTTTGCTCGGGCATGTGCTGGTGCCGCATTTTTCTTCGCCAGGGCACCATCGTCGGAGCATCGCCGGAGAACCTGACCGGCGGCATTGGGGTTCCGACGATCGGGGGGGCCGGGGGGGGTGTGCGCACATGATGTGCGATAGGTGCTGGTACTTGGCCCTTATATTGGCCCCCTATCCTCATCAAACCTCGACAACTCACACCCCCTTAAAGAGCATTTGAGATTTTACAGGTTTGCTGCCAGTTGCCATTAAAGTGTCTGAAATACGGACATTTTTTTCAAATGGTCACAAAATCTTGTACACTTCAAGTTTTTAGCTGAAGATTTTTGTGCATGCCAACAAAAATACAAGGATCACATCTACCAAGTTGGGGCCCAAAACTCCTTCCAAAAAAATTTTAAAAAATCCCGAACCTAAAAAGTTTTAAAAATCATGAAAAAGAGAAAACGAGTCACCTTGCCATGAAACTTCCCGTAAGGCTTAAGTGACCATTGTATGAAGTGACAAGCTATAAAAATGGCATTGGCACATAGAAATATGAAGATGTGCCTAAACCCACCTACCACCCTATCGATGCACGGCTTGCACATCCCGTCTCTCTGGGGGCGTAAAGCTCGCCCGCCCGCCCGCTCGCTTCGTCAGTTGGCTTAGGCATACGGAGTTCATTCCCAGTCTAAGATCAGACCGGACTGAAGGTTACGGCAGCAGGATCGGCAGCATGCAGATGGGGAACCGATCGATCCCCGGCCAAGTGCTGGTGCTGCATTTTTCCTCATCGGGGCACCATCGTCGGAGCATCACCGGAGAACCTGATCGGCGGCATTGGGGTTCCAGCGATCGGGGGGGCCGGGGGGGGTGTGCGCACATGGTGTGCGATGGGTCCTGGTACTTGGCCCTTATATTGGCCCCTATATTGGCCCCCTATCACTCATCAAACCTTGAGAACTCAGACTCCCTTATAAAGCATTTGAGATTTTACAGGTTTGCTGCCAGTAGCCATTAAAGTGTCTGAAATAGTGACACTTTTTTCAAATGGTCACAAAATCTTGTAGACTTCGAATTTTTAGCTGAATTTTTTTATGGATGCCAACATAAATGCAAGGATCACGTCTACCAAGTTTGGGGAAAAAATCCTTCCGAAAAAATTTAAAAAATCCCGAACCACAAAAAGTTTCAAAAATCTTAAAAAATAGAAAACGAGTCGTCTTGCCATGAAACTTCACGTGAAGGCTTAAGGGACCATTGTATGAATTTACAAGCCATGAAAATGGCATTGGCATGCAAAAATATGACGATGTGGCTAAACCCACCTACCACTCTATCGATCTACGGCTTGCGCATCCCGTCTCTCTGGCCAGCGTAGCGCCCACCCGCCCGTCCGCCCGCTCATGTCATCAGTTGGCTTAGGCATACGGAGTTCATTCCCAGTCTTAGATCAGACCAGATCGCGGGTGACGGTAGCAGGATCAGCAACACACAGAGGGGGACCCTACCGATCCCAGCTTACGCATCCCACCCCTCTGGCCGGCTGAGCGCCGGCATGCTCGTTTCGTGGTTTGACTTAGGCATACGGAGTTCATTCCCAGTCTAAGCATACAGAGTTCATTCCCAGTCTAAGATCAAACCAGATCGAGGGTTACGGCAGCACATGCTGGGCTCGGGCATGTGCTGGTGCCTAATTTTTCTCCGTCGGGGCACCATCGTCGGAGCATTGCCGGAGAACCTGACGGACGGCATTGGGGTTCCGACGATCGGGGGGGCCGGGAGGGGGGTGTGCGCACATGATGTGCGATGGGTGCTGGTTCTTGACCCTTATATTGGCCCCCTATCACTTATCAAACCTTGAGAACTCACACCACCTTAAAGAGCATTTGAGATTTTACAGGTTTGCTGCTAGTAGCCATTAAAGTGTCTGAAATGGGGACACTTTTTTCAAATGGTCACAAAATCTTGTACACTTCGAGTTTTTAGCTGAATTTTTTTATACATGCCAACAAAAATACAAGGATCACGTCTACCAAGTTTAGGGCCAAAACACTTTCCAAAAAAATTTTAAAAAATCCCGAATCACAAAAAGTTTCAAAAATCATGAAAAATAAAAAATGAGTCATTTTGCCATGAAACTTCACGTGAAGGCTTAAGGGACCATTGTATGAATTCACATGCCATAAAAATGGCATTCGCACATAGAAATATGAAGATGTGCCTAAACACACTTACCACCCTATCGATCCACGGCATGCGCATCCCGTCTCTCTGGCTGACGTAGTGCCCGCCCACTCGCCCGCCCGCTCATTTCCTCGGTTGGCTTAGGCATACGGAGTTCATTCCTAGTCAAGATCGGACCAGACCGATGGTTCCGGTGGCAAATGCTGGGCTCGGCCATGTGCTGGTGCCGTATTTTTCTTCGCTGGGGCACCATCGCCGGAGCATCACCGGAGAACCTAACTGGCTGCATTGGGGTTCCGACGAACGGGGGGGCCGGGGGGTGTGCGCACATGATGTGCGATGGGTGCTGGTACTTGGCCCTTATATTGGCCCCCTATCCCTCATCAAACCTCAAGAACTCACACCCCCTTAAAGAGCAATTGAGATTTTACAGGTTTGCTGCCAGTAACCATTAAAGTGTCTGAAATGGGGACACTTTTTTGAAATGGTCACAAAATCTTGTTCACTTCAACTTTTTAGCTGAATGTTTTTGTGAATGCCAACAAAAATACAAGTATCTTGTCTACCAATTTTGGGGCCAAAAATCCTTCCGAAAAAATTTTAAAAAATCTCGAACCGTAAAAAGTTTTAAAAATCGTGAAAAATAAAAAACGAGTCGTCTTGCCATGAAACTTCACGTGAAGGCTTAAGTGACCATTGTATGAATTTACAAGCCATAAAAATGGCATTGACACGCAGAAATATGATGATGTGCCTAAACCCACCTACCACCCTATCGATCCACGGCTTACGCATCCGTCTCTCTGGGCGGCGTAGTGCCCGCCCGCCTGCCCGCCTGCTCGTTTCATCGGTTGGCTTAGGCATACGAAGTTCATTCCCAGTCTAAAATCAGATCGGACGGAGGGTTATAGCAGCAGGATTGACAGCATGTAGAGGGGGACCCGGCCAATCCCTGGCTTGCGCATCCCGCCCCTCTGGCCGGCTAAGCGCCCGCACGCTCGCTTTGTGGGTCGACTTAGGCGTACGGGGTTCATTCCCAGTCTAAGAATACGGAGTTCATTCCCAGTTGAAGATCAGACCGGACCGAGGGTTGTGACAGCACATGCTGGGCTCGGGCATGTGCTGGTGCCGCATTTTTCCTCGCCGAGGCACCATCGTCGGAGTATCACCGGAGAACCTGACCGGTGGCATTGGTGTTCCGACGATTGGGGGGGCTGGGGGGTGTGCGCATATGATGTCCGATGGGTGCTGGTACTTGGCTCTTATATTGGCCCCCTATCCCTAGCCAAACCTTGAGAACTCACACCCCCTTAAAGAGCATTTGAGATTTTACAGGTTTGCTGCCAGTAGCCGTTAAAGTGTCTGAAATGGGGACACATTTTTTAAATGGTCACAAAATCTTGTACACTTGGAGTTTTTAGCTGAATTTCTTTGTAAATGCCAACAAAAATACAAGGATCACGTCTACCAAGTTTGGGGCCAAAACTCCTTTCGAAAAAATTTTAAAAATCCCAAACCGTAAAAAGTTTTAAAAATCGTGAAAAATAGAAAATGGGTCGTCTTGCCATGAAACTTCACGTGAATTTACAAGCCTCTAAAATGACATTGGCATGTAGAAATATGAAGATGTGCCTAAACTCACCTACCACCCTATTGATCCACGGCTTGCGCATCCCGTCTCTCTGGCCGACGTAGTGCCTACCCGCCCGCTCATTTCATCGGTTGGCTTAGGCATACGGAGTTCATTCCCAGTCAAGATCGGATCGGACCGACGGTTGCGGCGGCAAATGCTGGGCTCGGGCATGTGCTGGTGCCGCATTTTTATTCGTTGGGGCACCATCGCCGGAGTATCGCCGGAGAACCTGACCGGTGGCATTGGGGTTCTGGCGATCGAGGGGGCCGGGGGGTGTGCAAACATGATGTGTGATGGGTGCTGCTACTTGGACCTTATATTGGCCCCCTATCCCTCATCAAACCTCGAGAACTCACACCCCCTTAAAGAGCTTTTGAGATTTTACAGGTTCACCGCCAGTAGCCATTAAAGTGTCTGAAATGGAGACACTTTTTTCAAATGGTCACAAAATCTTGTACACTTCGAGTTTTTAGCTGAATTTTTTTTGTGCATGCCAACAAAAAAACAAGGATGACGCCTAGTTTGGGGTCGAAACTCCTTCCGAAAAAATTTTCAAAAATCTTGAACCACAAATAGTTTCAAAAATCGTGAAAAATAAAAAATGAGTCGTCTTGCCATGAAACTTCACATGAAGGCTTAAGGGACCATTGTATGAATTAACAAGGCATAAAAATGGCATTGGCATGCAGAAATATGAAGATGTTCCTAAACCCACCTACCACCCTATCGATCCACGGCTTGCACATCCCGTCTCTTTGGCCGGTGTAGTGCCCGTCCGCCCGCCCGCCCGCTCATTTCGTCGGTTGGCTTAGGCATACAGGTTCATTGCCAATCTAAGATCAGACCAGACCGAGGGTTGTGGTAGCAGGATCGACAGCACGCAGAGGGGGACCCGATCGATCCCTGTCTTGCGCATCCCGCGCCTCCGACCGGTTGAGCGCTCGCATGCTCGTTTCGTGGGTTGACTTAGGCATACGGAGTTCATTCCCAGTCTAAGCATACAGAGTTCATTCCCAGTCTAAGATTGGACCAGACCGAGGGTTATGGCAGCACATGCTGGGCTCAAACATGTGCTGGTGCCGTATTTTTCTTCACCGGGGCACCATCGTCGGAGCATCGTCGGAGAACCTGACCGGCGGCATTGGGGTTCCGGCGATCGGGGGGCCAGGGGGTGTGCGCACATGATGTGCGATGGGTACTGGTACTTGGCTCTTATATTGGCCCCCTATCCCTCATCAAACCTCGAGAACTCACACCCCCTTAAAGTGCATTTGAGATTTTACAGGTTTGCTGCCAGTAGCCATTAAAGTGTCTGAAATGGGGACACTTTTTTCAAATGGTCACAAAATCTTGTACACTTCGAGTTTTTAGCTGAATTTTTTTATGCATGCCAACAAAAATACAAGAATCACGTCTACCAAGTTTAGGGCCAAAACACTTTCCGAAAAAATTTTAAAAAATCTCGAACCACAAAAAGTTTCAAAAATCATCAAAAATAAAAAACGAGTAATTTTGCCACGAAACTTCACGTGGAGGCTTAAGGGACCATTGTATGAATTCACATGCCATAAAAATGGCATTCACACGTAGAAATATGAAGATGTGCCTAAACCCACCTACCACCCTATCAATCCACGGCTTGCACATCCCGTTTCTCTGGCCGACATAGTGCCCGTCCGTCCGCCCGCTTGCTCGTTTCGTCGGTTGGCTTAGGCATACGGAGTTCATTCCCAGTCTAAGAAGAGACCGGACTGAGGGTTGCGGTAGCAAGATCGGCAGCACGCATAAGGAGACCCGACCGATCCCTGACTTGCGCATCCCACCCCTCTGGCCGGCTGAACGGCCGCATGCTCATTTCGCGGGTTGACTTAGGCATACGGAGTCCATTCCCAGTCTAAGCATACGGAGTTCATTCCCAGTCTAAGATCGGACCGGACCGAGGGTTGCGGTAGCACATGCTGGGCTCGAGGCATGTGATGGTGCCACATTTTTCTTCACCGGGGCACCATCTTCGGAGCATCATCGGAGAACCTAACCGGCGGCATTGGGGTTCTGATGATCGGGCGGGCCTGGGGGGTGTTCGCACATGATGTGCGATGAGTGCTGGTACTTGGACCTTATATTGGCCCCCTATCCCTCATCAAACCTCGAGAACTCACACCCCCTTAAAGAGCATTTGAGATTTTACAGGTTTGCTGCCAATAGCCATTAAAGTGTCTTAAATGGGGACACTTTTTTGAAATGGTCACAAAATCTTGTACACTTCGAGTTTTTAGCTGAATTTTTTTGTACATGCCAGCAAAAATACAAGGATCACGTCTACCAAGTTTGAGGGCCAAAACTCCTTCCGAAAAAATTTTAAAAAATCCCGAACCGTAAAATTTTTAAAAATCATGAAAAATAGAAAATGAGTCGTCTTGCCATGAAACTTCACGTGAAGGCTTAAGGAACCCTTGTATGAATTTACAAGCCATAAAAATGGCATTTGCACATAGAAATATGAAGATGTGCCTAAACCCACCTACACCCTATTGATCCATGGCTTGCGCATCCCGTCTCTCTGGCCGGTGCAGAGCCCGCCCGCCCGCCCGCCCGCTCGTTTCATCGGTTGGCTTAGGCATACAGAGTTCATTCCCAATCTAAGATTAGATTGAACTGAGGGTTGCGGCAACAGGATCGATAGCACGCAAAGGGGGCCCCGGCTGATCTCTGTCTTGCGCATCCCGCCCCTCTGGCCGGCTGAGCGCCCGCACGCTCGTTTCGTGGGTTGACTTAGGCATACGGATTTCATTCCCAGTCTAAGATCGGACCGGACCGAGGGTTGTGGCTGCACATGCTGGTGCCGCATTTTTCTTCGTCGGGGCACCATCATCGGAGCATCGTCAGAGAACCTGACCGGCAGCATTTGGGTTCCGGCGATCGGGGGGGCCGGGTGGGGTGTGCGCACATAATGTGCGATGGGTGGTGGTACTTGGCCCTTATATTGGCCCCCTATCCCTCATCAAACCTCAAGAACTCACACCCTCTTAAAGAGCATTTGAGATTTTACAGGTTTGCTGCCAGTAGCCATTAAAGTGTCTTAAATGGGGACACTTTTTTCAAATGGTCACAAAATCATGTACACTTCGAGTTTTTAGCTGAATTTTTTTGTGCATGCCAACAAAAATATAAGGATCACGTCTACCAAGTTGGGGCCAAAACTCCTTGCGAAAATATTTTAAAAAATCCTGAACAGTAAAAAAGTTTCAAAAATTGTGAAAAATAGAAAACGAGTCGTCTTGCCATGAAACTTCACGTGAAGGCTTATGGGACCATTGTATGAATTTACAAGCCATAAAAATGGCATTGGCATGCAAAAATATGTGGATGTGCCTAAAGCCACCTACCACTCTATTGATCCACGGCATGTGCATCTCGTCTCTCTGGCCGACGTAGTGCCCGCCCGCCCGCCCGTTCGTTTCATCGGTTGGCTTAGGCATACGGAGTTCATTCCCAGTCTACGATCAGGCTGCATCGAGGGTTGTGGCAGTAGAATCGGCAGCACGTAGATGGGGACTCGATCGATCCCCGGCTTGTGCATCCCGCCCCTCTGGCCGGCTGAGCGCGCGCACGCTCGTTTCATGGGTTGACTTAGGCATACGGAGTTCATTCCCAGTCTAAGCAAATAGAGTTCATTCCCAGTCTAAGATCAGATCAGACCGAGAGTTACGGTAGCACATGCTAGGCTCGGGCATGTGCTGGTGCCGTATTTTTCTTCACCGAGGGACCAACGCCTGAGCATGCCGGAGAACCTTATCGGCGGCATTGGGGTTCCGGCGATCGGGGGGCCTGGGGGGTGTGCACACAAGATGTGCGAAGGGTTCTGGTACTTGGCCCTTATATTGGCCCCCTATCCCTCATCAAACCTCGAGAACTCACACCCCCTTAAAGAGCATTTGAGATTTTACAGGTTTGCTGCCAGTAGCCATTAAAGTGTCTAGAATGGGGACACTTTTTTCAAATGGTCACCCAATCTTGTACACTTCGAGTTTTTAGCTGAATTTTTTTGTGCATGCCAGCAAAAATACACGGATCACATCTGCCATGTTTTGGGCCAAAACTCCTGTCGAAAAAATTTTAAAAAATCCCGAACCGTAAAAAGTTTCAAAAATCGTGAAAAATTGAAAACGAGTCGTCTTGCCATGAAACTTCACGTGAAGGCTTAAGGGACCATTGTATGAATTTACAAGCCATAATAATGGAATTGGAATGCAGAAATATGAAGATGTGCCAAAACCCACCTACCACCCTATCGATCCACGACTTGCGCATCCCATCTCTCTGGCCAACGTAGTGCCCACCCGTCCGTCCGCCTGCTCGTTTCATCGGTTGGCTCAGGCATACGAAATTCATTCCCAGTCTAAGATTAGATCGAACTGAGGGTTGTGGCAGCAAGATCGACAGCACGCAAAGGGGGACCCGATCGATCCTTGGCTTACGCATCCCGGCCCTTTGGCCGGCTGAGCGCCCGCACGCTCATTTTGGGGGTTGACTTAGGCATACAGAGTTCATTCCCAGTCTAAGCATACGGAGTTCATTCCCAGTCTAAGATCAGACCGGATAGAGGTTTACGACAGCACAAGCTAGGCTTGGGCATGTGCTGGTGTCGTATTTTTCTTCGTCGGGCACGATCACCGGAGCATCGCCAGAAAACCTGACTGCCGACATTAGGGTTCCGACGATCGGGGGGGCCGGGGGGGTGTGCGCACATGATGTGCGATGGGAGCTGGCACTCGACCCTTATATTGGCCCCCTATACCTCATCAAACCTCGAGAACTCACACCCCCTTAAAAAGCATTTGAGATTTTACAGGTTTGCTGCCAGTAGCCATTAAAGTGTCTGAAATAGGGACATTTTTTTCAAATCGTCACAAAATCTTGTACACTTCGAGTTTTTAGCTGAATTTTTTTTCCATGAAAAAAAATATACAAGGATCACGTCTACCAAGTTTGGGGCCAAAACTCCTTCTGAAAAAAATTTTAAAAAATCTTGAACCGTAAAAAGTTTCAAAAATCGTGAAAAATAGAAAACAAGTCGTCTTGCCATGAAACTTCACGTGAAGGCTTAAGGGTCCATTGTGTGAATCTACAAGCCATAAAAATGGTATTGGCACGCAGAAATATGAAGATGTGCCTAAACCCACCTACCACCCCATCGATCCACAGCATGCGCATCCCGTCTCTCTGGTCGGCATGATGCCCGCCCGCCCGCCCACCCGCTCGTTTCGTTGGTTGGCTTAGGTATACGGAGTTCATTCCCGGTCTAAGATTGGACTGGACCGAAGGTTGCGGCAGCAGGATCAGCAGCACACAGAGGGTGACCCGACCGATCCCTGGCTTGCGCATCCCTCCCCTCTGGCCAGCTGAGCGCCCGCACGCTCGTTTCGTGGGTTGACTTAGGCATACGGAGTTCTCTCCCAGTCTAACATCGGACTGGACCAAGGATTGTGGCAGCACATGCTAGGCTCGGGCATGTGCTGGTGCCGTATTTTTCTTCGTCGGGGCACCACCGACGGAGCATCACCGGAGAACCTGATCGACGGCATTGACGTTCCGGCGATCGGGGGGGCTAGCGGGTGGTGTGCACACATGATGTGCAATGGGTGCTGGTACTTGGCCCTTATATTGGCCCCCTATCCCTCATCAAACCTCGAGAACTCACACCCCCTTAAAGTGCATTTGAGATTTTACAGGTTTGCTGCCAGTAGCCATTAAAGTGTCTCAAATGGAGACAGTTTTTTCAAATGCTCACAAAATCTTGTACACTTCGAGTTTTTAGCTGAATTTTTTTGTGCATGCCAACAAAAATACAAGGATCACATCTACCAAGTTTGGGGCCAAAATTCCTTCTGAAAAAATTTTAAAAAATCCCTAACAGTAAAAAGTTTCAAAAATCGTGAAAAATAGAAAACGAGTTGTCTTGCCATGAAACTTCACATGAAGGCTTAAGGGACCATTGTATGAATTTACAAGCCATAAAAATGGCATTCGCACGTAGAAATATGAAGATGTGCCTAAACCCACCTACCACCCTATCGATCCACGACTTGCGCATCCCATCTCTATGGCCGACGTAGTGCCCGCCCGCCCGTTCACCCGCCTACTCGTTTCGTCGATTGGCTTAGGCATACGGAGTTCATTCCCAGTCTAAGATCAGACCAGACCAAGGGTTGCGGTAGAAGGATCAGCAGCACACAGAGGGGAACCTGGTCGATCCCCGACTTGCGCATCCCGCCCCTCTAGCTGGCTGAGCGACCGCACGCTCGTTTCGTGGGTTGACTTAGGCATACGGAGTTCATTCCCAGTCTAAGCATACGGAGTTCATTCCTAGTCTAAGATCGGACCAGACCGAGGGTTACGATAGCACATGCTGGGCTCGAGCATGTTCTGGTGCCACATTTTTCTTCGTCGGAGCACCATCATTGGAGCATCATCGAAGAACCTGACCGACGGCATTGGGTTTTCGACGATCGGGGGGGTCGGAGGGGTGTGCGCACATGATGTGAGATGGGTTTTGGTACTTGGCCCTTATAATGGCCCCCTATCAGTCATAAAACCTGGAGAACTGATACCCCCTTAAAGAGCATTTGAGATTTTACAGGTTTGCTGCCAGTAGCCATTAAAGTGTCTGAAATGGGGACTCTTTTTTCAAATGGTCACAAAATCTTGTACACTCTGAGTTTTTAGCTGAATTTTGTTTTGCATGCCAACAAAAATACAAGGATCATGTCTACCAAGTTTGGGGCCAAAACTCCTTCTGAAAAAATTTTAAAAAATCTTGAACCGTAAAAAGTTTCAAAAATCGTGAAAAATAGAAAACAAGTCGTCTTGCCATGAAACTTCACGTGAAGGTTTAAGGGGCCGTTGTATTAATTTACAAGCCATAAAAATGGCATTGGCACGCAGTATATGAAGATGTACCTAAACCCACCTACCACCCTATTGATCCACGGCTTGCGCATCCCGTCTCTCTGGCCGGCGTATTGCCTGCCCGTCTGCCTGCCCACTTGTTTCGTCGGTTGGCTTAGGCATACGGAGTTCATTCCTAGTCTAAGATCAGACCAGACCGAGGGTTGCAGCAGTAGGATCGGCAGCACGTAGAGGGGGACCCGGCCGATCCCCGGCTTGCGCATCCTGCCACTCTGGCCGGCTGAGCGACCGTACGCTAGTTTCATGGGTTGACTTAGGCATACGAAGTTCATTCCCAGTCTAAGCATATAGAGTTCATTCCCAGTCAAAGAACGGACCGGATCAAGGGTTGCAGCAGCACATGCTGGGCTCGGGCATGTGCTGGTGCTGCATTTTTCTTCATCAGGGCACCTCACCGGAGCATCGTCGGAGAACCTGACCGACGGTATTGGGGTTCTGGCGATCGGGGGGGCCGGGGGGTGTCCGCACATGATGTGCGATGGGTGTTGGTACTTGGCCCTTATATTGGCCCACTATCCCTCATCAAACCTTGAG
>NW_019167971.1:379673-616674 GCF_002303985.1 Durio zibethinus | reverse complement strand
TAGCTACTGGCAGCAAACCTATAAAATCTGAAATGCTCTTTAAGGGGGTGTGAGTTCTCAAGGTTTGATGAGGGATAGGGGGCCAATATAAGGGCCAAGTACAAGCACCCATCGCACATCATGTGCGCACACCCCCCGGCCCCCCGATCGTTGGAACCCCAATGTCGCCGGTCAGGTTCTCTAACGATGCTCCGACGATGGTGCCCCGACGAAGAAAAATGCACCACCAGCACGTGCTCGAGCCCAACATGTGCTGCCGCAACCCTCAATCCAGTCCGATCTTAGACTGGGAATGAACTCCATATGCCTAGACTAAGAATGAACTACGTATGCCTAAGTCAACCAACGAAATGAGCGTGCAGCGCTCAGCCAGCCAGAGGGGCGAGATGCACAAGTCGAGGATCGGCTGGGTCCCCCTCTGTGTGCTGTCGATCCTGCTACTGCAACCCTCAGTCCGATCTGATCTTAGACTGGGAATGAACTCCGTATGCCTAAGCCAATCGACGAAACGAGTAGGCGGGCGGGCGGGTGGGCTCTACGCTGGCCAAAGAAATGGGATGCGCAAACCATGGATCGATAGGGTGGTAGGTGGGTTTAGGCACATCTTCATATTTCTACGTGCCAATGCCATTGTTATGGCTTGTAAATTCATACAATGGTCCCTTAAGCCTTCACGTGAAGTTTCATGGCAAGACAACTCGTTTTCTATTTTTCATGATTTTCAAAATGTTTTGCGGTTCGGAATTTTTTAAAATTTTTTTGGAAAGAGTTTTGGCCTCGAACTTGGTAACGTGATCCTTGTATTTTTGTTGGCATGCAAAAAAAAATTCGGCTAAAAACACGAAGTGTACAAGACTTTATGACCATTTGAAAAAAGTGTCCCCATTATAGACACTTTAATGGCTACTGGCAGCAAACCTGTAAAATCTCAAATGCTCTTTAAGGGGGTGTGAGTTCTCAGGTTTGATGAGGGATAGGGGCCAATATAAGGGCCAAGTACCAGCACCCCATCGCTACATCATGTGCGTACACCCCCCACGCCCCCCAGTCGCCAGAACCCTCGGTCCCGATCCGATCTTAGTCTGGGAAGAACTCCGTATGCTTAGACTGGGATTGAACTTTGTATGCCTAAGTCAACCCATGAAACAAGTGTGCGGGTGCTCAGTCGGCCAGAGGGGAGGGATGTAGAAGCTGGGGATCGGCCGGGTCCCCCTCTGTGTGTTGCGAATCCTGCTGTCGCAACCCTCGGTCCGGTCGATCTTAGACTGGGAATGAACTCCGTATGCCTAAGCCAACCGACGAAACGAGCGGGGGGGCGGGCGGGCGGGCACTACGACGGCCATAGGGTGGCAGGTGGGTTTAGGCACATCTTAATATTTCTGCATGCCAATGCCATTTTTATGGCTTGTAAATTCATACATGATCCCTTAAGCCTTCACGTGAAGTTTCATGGCAAGAAGGCTCGTTTTCTATTTTTCATGATTTTTGAAACTTTCTGCTGTTCGGGATTTTTTGAAATTTTTTCAGAAGGAGTTTTGGCCCCAAACTTGGTAGACGTGATCCCTTTATTTTTGTTGGCATGCACAAAAAAATTCAGCTAAAAACTCAAAGTGTACAAGATTTTGTGACCATGTGAAAAAAGTGTCCGCATTTCAGAAACTTTAATTGCTACTAGCAACAAACCTGTAAAATCTCAAATGCTTTTTAAGGGGGTGTGAGTTCCCGAGGTTTGATGAGGGATAGGGGCCAATATAAGGGCCTAGTACCAGCACCCATCACACATCATGTGCGCAACCCCCCGGCCCCCCCAATCTCCGAAACCCCAATGCCGTCGTTCAGGATTCTCCGATGATGCTCCGGCGATGGTGCCCCGACGAAAAAAATGCGGCACCAACACATGCCCGTGCCCAGCATGTGCTGCCACAACCCTCGGTCTGGTCCGATCTTAGACTGGGAATGAACTCCATATGCTTAGACTAGGAATGAACTCCGTATGCCTAAGTCAACCCACGAAACGAGCGTGCGAGCGCTCAATTGGCCAGAGGGGCGGGATGCGCAAGCCGGAGATCGGTCGGGTCCCCCACTGCGTGTTGTCGATCCTACTGTCGCAACCCTCGGTCCGATCCAATCTTAGACTGGGAATGAACTCCGTATGCTTAAGCCAACCGATGAAACGAGCGAGCGGGCGGGCGGGCGGGCCGGCGATACGCCGGCCAGAGAGAGACAGGATGCGGAAGCCGTGGATCGATAGGGTGGTAGGTGTGTTTAGGCACATCTTCATATTTCTACGTGCCAATGCCATTTTTATGGCTTGTAAATTCATACAATGGTCCCTTAAGCCTTCACGTGAAGTTTCATGGCAAGACGACTCGTTTTCTATTTTTAATGATTTTTGAAACTTTTTGCTGGTAGGGATTTTTTAAAATTTTTTCGGAAAGATTTTTTGGCCCCAAACTTGGTAGACGTGATCCTTGTATTTTTGTTGGCATGCACAAAAAAAATTCAGCCAAAAACTCAAAGTGTACAAGATTTTGTGACCGTTTGAAAAAAGTGTCCCTATTTCAGACACTTTAATGGCTACTGGCAACAAACCTGTAAAATCTCAAATGTTGTTTAAGGGGTTGTGAGTTCTCGAGGTTTGATGAGGCATACGGGGCCAATATGAGGGCCAAGTACCAGCACCCATCGTACATCATGTGCGCACAACCCCCCCCGGCCCCCCCAATCGCTGGAACCCCAATGCTGCCGGTCAGGTTCTCCAACGATGCTCCGACGATGGTGCACCGACGAAGAAAAATGCGGCACCAGCACATGCCCAAGCTGGAGATTGGTCGAGTCCCCCTCTGCGTGCTGTCGATCCTACTGCCGTAACCCTGGATTCGATTAGATTTTACACTGGGAATGAACTCCGTATGCCTAAGCCAACTGATGAAACGAGAGGGCGGGTGGGCGAGTGGGCACTACGTCAGCCAGAGAGACGGGATAAGGAAGCCGTGGATCGATAGGGTGGTAGGTGGTTTAGGCACATCTTCATATTTCTGTGTGCCAATGCCATTTTTATGGCTTGTAAATTCATACAATGGTCCCCTAAGCCTTCACGTGAAGCTTCATGGCAAGACGACTCGTTTTCTATTTTTCATGATTTTCAAAACTTTTTACGGTTCGGGATTTTTTAAAATTTTTTTGGAAGGATTTTTGGCCCCAAACTTGGTAGGCATGATCCTTGTATTTTTGTTGGCATGCACAAAAAAATTCAACTAAAAACTCGAAGTGTACAAGATTTTGTGACAATTTGAAAAAAGTGTCCCCATTTCAGACACTTTAATAGCTACTGGCGGCGAACCTGTAAAATCTCAAATGCTCTTTAAGGGGGTGTGAGTTCTTGAGGTTTGATGAGGGATAGGGGGCCAATATAAGGGCCAAGTACTAGCACCCATCGCAGATCATGTGCGCACACCCCCCGGCCCCCCTGATCGTCAGAACCCCAACGCCATCGTTCAGGTTCTTCGGCGATGGTCCGGCGATGGTGCCTCGACGAAGAAAAATGTGGCACCAGGACCTGCTCGAGCCCTGCATGTGCTGCCGCAACCCTCGGTCTGGTCCAATCTTAGACTGGGAATGAACTCCGTATGCTTAGACTAGGAGTGAACTCCGTATGCCTAAGTCAACTCACAAAACGAGCGTACGGGTGCTCAGCCGGCCAGAGGGGCGGGATACGCAAGCCGGGGATCAGTCGGGTCCCCCTCTGCATGCTACCGATCCTGCTACTGTAATCCTTGGTCTGGTCCAATCTTAGACTGGGAATGAACTCCGTATGCCTAAGCCAACCGACGAAACGAGCGGGCGGGCGAGCGAGCGGGCACTACATCGGCCAGAGAGACGAGATGTGCAAGCCGTGGATCGATAGGGTGGTAGCTGGGTTTAGGCACATCTTCATATTTTTGCTTGCCAATGCCGTTTTATGGCTTGTAAATTCATACAATGGTCTCTTAAGACTTCACGTGAAGTTTCATGGCAAGACGACTCATTTTCTATTTTTCACGATTTTGAAACTTTTTCCGGTTCGGGATTTTTTAAAATTTTTCGAGAGGATTTTTGGCCCCAAACATGGTAGACGTGATCCTTGTATTTTTTTTGGCATGCACAAAAAAATTCAGCTAAAAACCTGAATTGTACAAGATTTTGTGACCATTTGAAAAAAATGTCCCCATTTTAGACACTTTAATGGCTACTGGCAGCAAACCTGTAAAATCTCAAATGCTCTTTAAGGGGTTGTGAGTTCTCGAGGTTTGATGAGGGATTGGCGGCCAATATAAGGGCCAAGTACCAACACCCATCGCACATCATGTGCGCACACCCCCCCGACCCCCCGATCGTCAGAACCTCAATGCCGCCGGTCAGGTTCTCCGACAATGCTCCGATGATGGTGCCCCGGTGAAGAAAAATGCAACACCAGCACATGCCCAAGCCCAGCATGTGCTACCACTACCCTCTGTTTAGTTCGATCTTAGACTGGGAATGAACTCCGTATGCTTAGACTGGGAATGAACTCCGTATGCATCAGTCAACCCACAAAACGAGCGTGCGAGTGCTCAGTCGGCCAGAGAGGCGGGATGCGTAAGCCGAGGATCAGCCAGGGCCCCCTTTGCGTGCTGTCGATCCTACTGCTGTAACCATCAATTTGGTCTGATCTTAGACGGGGAATGAACTCCGTATGCCGAGCCAACAGATGAAATGAGCGGGCGGGCGGGCGGGCAGTACGTAGGCCAGAGAGACGAGATGCGCAAGCCATGGATCGATAGCGTGGTAGGTGGGTTTAGGCACATCTTCATATTTCTGCATGCCAATGAAATTTTTATGGCTTGTAAATTCATACAATGTTCCTTTAAGCATTCACGTGAAGTTTCAAGGCAAGACAACTCGTTTTCTATTTTTCACGATTTTTAAAACTTTTTCCGGTTCAGGATTTTTTAAAATTTTTTCGAAAGGATTTTTGGCCCTAAACTTGGTAGACATGATCCTTGTATTTTTTTTGGCATGCACAAAAAAACTTCAGCTAAAAACTCGAGGTGTACAAGATTTTGTGACCATTTGAAAAAAAATCCCCATTTTAGACACTTTAATTGCTACTGGTAGCAAACCTGTAAAATCTCAAATGCTCTTTTAGGAGGTGCGAGTTCTCGAGGTTTGATGAAGGATAGGGGGGCCAACATAAGGGCCAAGTACCAGCACCCATCGCACATCATGTGCGCACACCCCCACGACCCCCCGATCGTCGGAACCCCAATGTCGTCGGTCAGGTTCTCCGACGATGGTGCCTGGTGAAGAAAAATGCGACACCAGCACATGCCCAAGCTCAACATGTGCTGCCGCAACCCTCGGTCCGGTCTGATCTTAGACTGGGAATGAACTCCATAAGCTTAGACTAGGAATGAACTCCGTATTCCTAAGTTAACCCACGAAACAAGCGTGCGAGCGCTCAGCCGACCAGAGGGGCGAGATGCGCAAGCAGGAGATCGATCGGGTCCCCCTCTGCGTGCTGCCGCACCTGCTGCTGTAACCCTTGATCTGGTTCAATCTTACACTGGGATTGAACACCGTATGCCTAAGCCAACCGACGAAATGAGCGGGAGGGCGGGCGGGCACTACGTCGGCCAGAGAGACAGGACACGCAAGCCGTAGATCGATAGGGTGGTAGGTGGGTTTAGGCACATCTTCATATTTTTGCATGGCAATGCCATTTTTATGGGTTGTAAATTCATACAATGGTCCCTTAAGCCTACATGTGAAGTTTCATCGCAAGATGACTCGTTTTCTATTTTTCATGATTTTTGAAACTTTTTACCGTTCGGGATTTTTTAAAATTTTTTCGGAAGAATTTCTGGCCCCAAACTTGGTAGACCTGATCCTTGTATTTTTTTTGGCATGCACAAAAAAATTTAGCTAAAAACTCGAAGTGTACAAGATTTTGTGACCATTTGAAAAAAGTGTCCCCATTTCAGACACTTTAATGGCTACTGGCAGCAAACCTATAAAATCTCAAATGCTCTTTAAGGGGGTGTGAGTTCTCAAGGTTTGATGAGGGATAGGGGGCCAATATAAGGGCCAAGTACCAGCACCCATCGCACATCATGTGCGTACACCCCCCGGCCCCCTGGCCCCTCGATCAGCGGAACCCCAATGTCGCCGGTCGGGTTCTCCGACGATGGTCTAGCGATGGTGACCCAGTGAAGAAAAATGCGGCACCAGCACATGCCTAAGCCCAGCATGTGCTGCCGCAACACTCGATGGTCCGATCTTAGACTGGGAATAAACTTCGTATGCGTAAGTCAACCCACGAAACGAGCGTGCGAGCGCTCAACCGGCCAGAGGGGCGGGATGCGCAAGCCGGGGATCGACCGAGTCCCCCTCTACGTGCTGCCAATCCTGCTACCGCAACCCTCGGTCCGGTCCAATCTTAGACTGGGAATGAACTCCGTATGCCTAAGCTAACCGACGAAACAAGCGGACGGACGGGCAGGCGGGCACTACGTCGACCAGAGAGATGGGATGCGCAAGCCGTGGATCGATAGGGTGGTAGGTGGGTTTAGGCACATCTTCATATTTCTGCATGCCAATGCCATTTTTATGGCTTGTAAATTCATACAATGGTCCCTTAAGCCTTCACATGAAGTTTCATGGCAAGACGACTCGTTTTCTATTTTTTCTGATTTTCAAAACTTTTTACGGTTTGAGATTTTTTAAAATTTTTTCGGAAGAAGTTTTGGCCCCAAACTTGGTAGACGTGATCCTTGCATTTTTTTTTGCATGCACAAAAAAATTCAGCTAAAAACGCGAAGTGTACAAGATTTTGTGACCATTTGAAAAAAGTGTCCCCATTTCAGACACTTTAATGGCTACTGGTAGGAAACCTGTAAAATCTCAAATGCTCTTTAAGGGGGTTTGAGTTCTTGAGGTTTGATGAGGGACAGGGGCCAATATAAGGACCAAGTACCAGCACCCATCGCACATCATGTGCGTACACCCCCCGGCCCCCCGGCCCCTCGATCACCGGAACCCCAATGCCGCCGGTCAGGTTCTCCGACGATGGCCTGGCGATGGTGACCCGATGAAGAAAAATGTGGCACCAGCACATGCCTGAGCCCAGCATGTGCTGTCGCAACACTCGGTGGTCCGATCTTAGACTGGGAATGAACTTCGTATGCATAAGTCAACCCACGAAACGAGCGTGCGAGCACTCAACCGGCCAGAGGGGCGGGATGCGTAAGCCGAGGATTGACCGAGTCCCCCTCTACGTGCTGCCAATCCTACTACCGCAACCCTCGGTCTGGTCCAATCTTAGACTGGGAATGAACTCCATATGCCTAAGCTAACCGACGAAATGAGCGGACGGGCAGGCGCGGGCGGGCACTACGTCGACCAGAGAGACGGTATGCGCAAGCCGTGGATCGATAGGGTTGTAGGTGGGTTTAGGCACATCTTCATATTTCTCCATGCCAATGCCATTTTTATGGCTTCTAAATTTATACAATGGTCCCTTAAGCCTTCACGTGAAGTTTCATGGCAAGATGACTCATTTTCTATTTTTCACTATTTTCAAAACTTTTTACGGTTCAGGATTTTTTAAAATTTTTTCGAAGAGAGTTTTGGCCGCAAACTTGGTAGACGTGATCCTTCTATTTTTATTGGCTTGCACAAAAAAATTCAGCTAAAAAATCAAAGTGTACAAGATTTTGTGACCATTTGAAAAAAGTGTCCCCATTTCGGACACTTTAATGGCTACTGGCAGCAAACCTATAAAATCTCAAATGCTCTTTAAGGGGGTGTGAGTTCTCAAGGTTTGATGAGGGATAGGGGGCCAATATAAGGGCCAAGTACCAGCACCCATCGCACATCATTTGCGCACACCCCCTGCCCCCCCGATCGCCGAAACCCCAATGCCGTCGGTCAGGTTCTCTGGCGATGTCCGACGATGGTGCCCCGATGAAGAAAAATGCGGCACCAGCACATGCCCGAGCCCAGCATGTGCTGCCGCAACCCTCGGTCCAATCCGATCTTAGACTGGGAATGAACTCTGTATGCTTCGACTGGGAATGAACTTCGTATGCCTAAGTCAACCCACGAAATGAGCGTGCGGGCGCTCAGCCGGCCAGAGGGGCGGGATGCGCAAGCCGGGGATTAGCCGGGTCCCTCTCTGCATGCTACCAATCCTGCTACCACAACCATCGGTCTGGTCTGATCTCAGACTAGGAATGAACTCCATATGCCTAAGCCAACTGACAAAACGAGCGGGTGGGCGGGCGGGCACTACGTCGGCCAGAGAGACGGGATGCGCAAGCCGTTGATCGATAGGGTGGTAGGTGGGTTTAGGCACATCTTCATATTTCTACGTGCCAATTCCATTTTTATGGCTTGTAAATTCATACAATGGTCCCTTAAGCCTTCACGTGAAGTTTCATAGCAAGACGACTCGTTTTTTATTTCTCATGATTTTTGAAACTTTTTGCAGTTTGAGATTTTTTAAAATTTTTTCGGCAGGAGTTTCGAGCCCAAACTTGGTAGACGTGATCCTTGTATTTTTGTTGGCATGTACAAAAAAATTCAGCAAAAAACTGGAAGTGTACAAGATTTTGTGACCATTTGAAACAACTATCCCCATTTCAGCCACTTTAATGGCTACTGGCAGCAAACCTGTAAAATCTCAAATGCTCTTTACGGGGGGCTGAGTTCTCGAGGTTTGATGAGGGATGGGGGGCCAATATAAGGGCCAAGTACCAGCACCCATCACACATCATGTGCACACACCCCCCCGGCCCCCACGATTGCCTGAACCCCAATGCCGTCCATCAGGTTCTCCGACGATGCTCTGACCATGGTGCCCCGGTGAAGAAAAATGCGGCACCAGCACATGCCCGAGCCCAGCATGTGCTGCCATAACCCTCGGTCTGGTTCGATCTTAGATTGGGAATGAACTTCATATGCTTAGACTGGGAATGCACTCCGTATGCCTAAGTCAACCAACTAAACGAGCATACGGGCGCTCAGCCGGCCAGAGAGGCGGGATGCGCAAGTCGGGGAACGACCGGGTCCCCCTCTATGTGCTGCTGATCCTAGTGCCACAACTCTCGGTCCAGTATGATCTTAGACTGGGAATGATCTTCGTATGCCTAAGCCAACCGATGAAGCGAGTAGGCGGGCAGGCGGGCGAGCACTACGCCGACCAGAGAGACGGGATGCGCAAGCCGTGGATCGATAGGGTGGTAGGTGGGTTTAGGCACATCTTCATATTTCTGTGTGCCAATGCCATTTTTATGGCTTGTAAATTCATACAATGGTCCCTTAAGCCTTCACGTGAAGTTTCATGGCAAGACGACTCATTTTCTATTTTTCATGATTTTCAAAACTATTTGCTGTTCGGGATTTTTTAAAATATTTTTAAACGGAGTTTTGCCCCAAACTTGGTAGACGTGATCCTTGTATTTTTGTTGGCATGCAAAAAAAAATTCAGCTAAAAACTCGAAGTGTACAAGATTTTGTCACCATTTGAGAAAAGTGTCCCCATTTCAGACACTTTAATGGCTACTGGCAGCAAACCTATAAAATCTCAAATGCTCTTTGAGGGGGTGTGAGTTCTTGAGGTTTGATGATGGACAAGGGGACAAGGGGCCAATATAAGGGCCAAGTACCAGCACCCATCTTACATCATGTGCGCACACCCCTCCCGGCCCCCCGATCATCGGAACCCCAATGCCACCGGTCAGGTTCTCCAACGATGCTCCGGTGATGGTGCCCGGATGAAGAAAAATGCGGTCCAGCACATGCCCGATCCCAACATGTGCTGCCACAACCCTTGGTCCGGTCTGATCTTAGACTGGGAATGAACTGCGTATGCTTAGACTGGGAATAAACTTTGTATGCCTAAGTCAACCCACGAAACGAGTGTGCCGGCGCTCAGCCGGCCAGAGGGCAGGATGCACAAGCCGAGGATCGACCGGGTCCCCCTATACGTGCTACCGATCCTGCTGCCGTATCCCTCGGTCCAGTTTGATCTTAGACTGGGAATGATCTCCGTATGCCTAAGCCAACCGACGAACCGAACGGGCGGGCGGGCGGGCAGGCACTGCGCCGACTAGAGAGACGGGATGCGCAAGCCATGGATCGATAGGGTGGTAGGTTGGTTTAGGCACATCTTCATATTTCTGTGTGCCAATGCCATTTTTATGGCTTGTAAATTCATACAATGGTCCCTTAAACCTTCACGTGAAGTTTCATGGCAAGACGACTCGTTTTCTATTTTTCATGATTTTTGAAACTTTTTACGGTTTGAGATTTTTTAAAATTTTTTTGAAAGGAGTTTTGGGCCCAAACTTAGTAAACATGATCTTTGTATTTTTTTTGGCAAGCGAAAAAAAAATTCAGCTAAAAACTCGAAGTGCACAAGATTTTTTGATCATTTGAAAAAAGTGTCCCGATTTCAGACACTTTAATGGCTACTGGCAGCAAACCTATAAAATCTGAAACGCTCTTTAAGGGGGTGTGAGTTCTCGAGGTTTGATGAGGGATAGGGCGCCAATATAAGGGCCAAGTACCAACACCCATCCCACATCATGTGCACACCCCCCGGCCCCCCCGATCGTCAAAACCCCAATGCCACCGGTCAGGTTCTCCGACGATGCTCCGACGATGGTGCCCCGACGAAGAAAAATGCGGCACCAGCACATGCCCGAGCCCAGCATGTGCTACCGTAACCCTCGGTCAGGTCCGATCTTAGACTGTGAATGAACTCCATATGCTTAGACTGGGAATGAACTCCATATGCCTAAGTCAACCCACGAAATGAACGTGCGGGCGCTCAGCCGGCCAGAGGGGCAGGTTGCGTAAGCCGGGGATCAGTCGGGTCCTCTTCTGCATGCTGCCGATCTTGCTGCCACAACCCTCAGTTCAGTCCGATCCTAGCTAGGAATGAAGGCTGTATGCCTAAGCCAACCGACAAAACAAGCAGGCGGGCGAGCGGGCATTACGCCGACCAGAGACAAGGGATGCGCAAGCCGTGGATCAATAGGGTGGTAGGTGGGTTTAGGCACATCTTCATATTTCTGTGTGCCAATGCCATTTTTATGGCTTGTAAATTCATACAATGGTCCCTTAAGCCTTCACGTGGAGTTTCATGGCAAGACGACTCGTTTTCTATTTTTCATGATTTTCAAAACTATTTGCTATTCGGGATTTTTTAAAACATTTTTGAAAGGAGTTTTGGCCCCAAACTTGGTAGATGTGATCCTTGTATTTTTGTTGGCATGCACAAAAACATTCAGCTAAAAACTCGAAGTCTACAAGATTTTGTGACCATTTGAAAAAAGTGTCCCCATTTCAGACACTTTAATGGCTAGTGGCAACAAACCTGTAAAATCTCAAATGCTCTTTAACGGGGTGTGAGTTCTCGAGGTTTGATGAGGGATAGGGGGCCAATATAAGGGCCAAGTACCAGCACCCATCGCACATCATGTGCACACACCCCCCCGGCCCCCCGATCGTCGGAACCCCAATGCCGCTGGTCAGCTTCTCTGATGATGCTCTGGTGATGGTGCCCCAGGGAAGAAAAATACGGCACCAGCACATGCCCGAGCCGAGCATGTGCTGCCGCAACCCTCGGTCCGGTCCAATCTTAGACTGGGAGTGAACTCCCTATGCGTAGATGGGGAATGAACTCCGTATGCCTAAGTCAACCCACAAAATGAGCGTGCAACCGCTCAGCCGGCCAGAGGGGCGGGATGCGCAAGCCGAGGATCGATCGCGTCCCCTTCTACGTGCTACCGATCCTGCTGCTGTAACCCTCAGTCCGATCCCATCTTAGACTGGGAATGAACTCCGTATGCCTAAGATAAACTGATGAAACGAGCGGGCAGGCGGGCAGGCACTACGCCGGCCAGAGAGACGGGATGCGCAAGCCTTGGATCGATAGGGTGGTAGGTAGGTTTAGGCATATCTTCATATTTCTATGCGCCATTGCCATTTTTATGGCATGTAAATTCATACTCTGGTCCCTTAAGCCTTCACGTGAAGTTTCATGGCAAGACGACTCGTTTTTTATTTTTCAGGATTTTCAAAAATTTTTACGGTTCAGGATTTTTTAAAATTTTTTCGAAAGGAGTTTTGGCCCCAAACTTGGTAGACGTGATTCTTGTATTTTTGTTTGCATGCACAAAAACATTTAGCTAAAAACTCGAAGTCTACAAGATTTTGTGACCATTTGAAAAAAGTGTCCCCAATTTAGAAACTTTAATAGCTACTGGCAGCAAACCTGTACAATCTCAAATGCTCTTTAAGGGGTGTGAGTTCTCAAGGTTTGATGAGGGATAGGGGGCCAATATAAGGGCCAAGTACCAGCACCCATCTCACATCATGTGCGCACACCCCTCGGCCCCCCCGATCGTCGGAAAGCCAATGCCGCTGGTTAAGTTCTCCGATGATGATCCGGTGATGGTGCCCTGACAAAGAAAAATGCGGCACCAGCACATGCCCGAGACCAGCTTGTGCTGTCGTAACCCTCGGTCCGGTCTGATCTTAGACTAGGAATGAACTCCGTACGCTTAGACTGGGAATGAACTCCGTATGCCTAAGTCAACCAACGAAACAAGCGTGCGGGCTCTCAGTCGGCCAGAGGGGCGGGATGTGTAAGTCGCGGATCGGTCAGGTCCCCCTCTACGTGCTACCGATCCTGCTGCCGTAACCCTTGATCCGGTCCGATCTTAGACTTGGAATGAACTCCGTATGCCTAAGCCAACCGACGAAATGAGCGGGCGAGCGGGCGGGTACTACACTGGCCAGAGAGACAGGATGCGTAAACCAACCGATCGATAGGGTGGTAGGAGGGTTTAGGCACATCTTCATATTTCTACATGCCAATGCCATTTTTATGGCTTGTAAATTCATACAGTGGTCCCTTAAGCCTTCACGTGAAGTTTTATGGCAAGACGGCTCGTTTTCTATTTTTCATGATTTTTGAAACTTTTTACGGTTCAAGATTTTTAAAAATTTTTTTGGACAGAATTTTTGCCCCAAACTTGGTAGACGTGATTCTTGTATTTTTGTTGGGATGCACAAAAAAATTCAGCTAAAAAATTGAAGTGTACAAGATTTTGTGACCATTTGAAAAAAGTGTCCCCATTTCAGACAGTTTAATGGCTACTGGCAGCAAACCTGTAAAATATCAAATGCTCTTTAAGGGGGTGTGAGTTCTCGAGGTTTGATTAGGGATAGGGGGCCAACATAAGGGCCAAGCACCAGCACCCATCGCACATCATTTGCGCACCCCCTGACCCCCTCGATCGCCGGAACCCCAATGCCGCCGGTCAGGTTCTCCGACGATGCTCCGACGATGGTGACCCGACGAAAAAAATGCGACACCAGCAAATACTCGAGCCCTGCATGTGCTGCTGCAACCCTCGGTTCGATCTGATCTTAGATTGGGAATCAACTCCGTATGCTTAGACTGGGAATGAACTTCGTATGCTTCAGTCAACCCACGAAACGAGCGTGCAGGTGCTCAACCGGCCAGAGGGGCGAGATGCGCAAGCTGGGGATCGACCGAGTCCCCCTCTGCATGCTGTCGATCTTGCTACTGCAACCCTCGATCTGATCCGATCTTAGACTGGGAATGAACTCCGCATGCCTAAGCCAATCGACGAAACGAGCGGGCGGGCGGATGGGCGAGCACCACGTCGGGTAGAGAGACGGGATGCGCAAGCCGTGGATCGATAGGGTGGTAGGTGGGTTTAGGCACATCTTCATATTTCTGCATGCCATTGCCATTTTTATGGCTTGTAAATTCATACAATGGTCCCTTAAGCCTTCACATGAAGTTTCATGGCAAGACGACTCGTTTTCTATTTTTCACGATTTTTGAAACTTTTTACGGTTCGGGATTTTTTAAAATTTTTTCGAAAGGATTTTTGGACCCAAACTTGGTAGACGTGATCCTTGTATTTTTGTTGGCATGCACAAAACAATTCAGGTAAAAACTCGAAGTGTACAAGATTTTGTGACCATTTGAAAAAAGTGTCCCCATTTCAGACAGTTTAATGGCTACTGGCAGCAAACCTGTAAAATCTCAAACGCTCTTTAAGGGGGTGTGACTTCTCGAGGTTTGCTGAGGGATAGGGGGCCAATATAAGGGCCAAGTACCACCACCCACCGCACATCATGCGCTCAGACCCCCCAGCCCCCCGATCGTCGGAACCCCAATACCGCCGGTCAAGTTCTCCGGGGATGCTCCGACGATGGTGCCTCGGCGAAGAAAAATGCGACACCAACACATGCCCGAGCCCATCATGTGCTGCCGCAACACTCAGTCCGATCCGATCTTAGACTGGGAATGAACTCCGTATGCTTAAGTCAACCCACGAAACGAGCGTGCAGGCACTCAGACGACCAGAGGGGCGGAATGCGCAAGCCGGGGATCGATAGGGTGGTAGGTGGGTTTAGGCACATCTTCATATTTTTGCATGCCAATGCCATTTTTATGGGTTGTAAATTCATACAATGGTCCCTTAAGCCTTCACATGAAGTTTCGTGGCAAGACCACTCGTTTTCTATTTTTCACGATTTTTGAAACTTTTTGCGGTTAGAGATTTTTTTAAATTTTTTCAGAAGGAGTTTTGGCCCCAAACTCGGTAGACATGATCCTTGTATTTTTTTTGGCATGCACAAAAAATTCAGCTAAAACCTCGAAGTGTACAAGATTTTGTGACCATTTGAAAAAAATGTACAAGATTTTGTGACCAATTTGAAAAAAGTGTCCCCATTTCAGACACTTTAATGGCTATTGGCTGCAAACCTGTAAAATCTCAAATGCTCTTTAAGGGGGTGTGAGATCTCGAGGTTTGATGAGGGTTAGGGGGCCAATATAAGGGCCAAGTACCAGCACCCATCGCACATCATGTGCGCACACCCCCCAGGGCCCCCGATCGTCGGAACCCCAATGCCACCGGTCAGGTTCTCCGGCGATGGTCCGATGATGGTGCGCAAGTCGGGGATCGGCCAGGTCCCCCTCGATGTGCTATCGATCCTACTATCGCAACCCTCAGGCTGGTTCGATCTTAGACTGGGAATGAACTTTGTATGCCTATGCCAACTGACAGAACGAGCGGGCGGGCGGGCGGGCAGGCATTACGTGGCTAGAGAGACGGGATGCGCAAGCCATGGATCAATAGGGTGGTAGGTGCGTTTAGGCACATCTTCCTATTTCTACGTGCCAATGCCATTTTTATGGCTTGTAAATTCATACAATGGTCTTTTAAGCCTTCACGTGAAGTTTCATGCCAAGACGACTCGTTTTCTATTTTTCATGATTTTCAAAATTTTTTGCGGTTTGGGATTTTTTTAAATTTTTTCGAAAGGATTTTTGGCCCCAAACTTGGTAGACGTGATCCTTGTATTTTTGTTGGCATGCACAAAAAAATTCAGCTAAAAACTCGAAGTCTACAAGATTTTGTGACCCTTTGAAAAAAGTGTCGCCAATTCAGACACTTTAATTGCTACTGTCAGCAAACCTGTAAAATCTCAAATGCTCTTTAAGGGGGTGTGAGTTCTCAAGGTTTTGATGAGGGATAGGGGGCCAATATAAGGGCCAAGTACCAACACCCATCGCACATCATGTGCCCACACCCCCCGGCCCCCCCGATCGTCGTAACCCAAATGCCGCCGGTCAAGTTCTCCAGTGATGCTCCGACGATGGTGCCCCGACAAAGAAAAATGTGGCACCAGCACTTGCCCGAGCCCAGCATGTGCTGTTGTAACACTTGGTCCGATCCGATCTTAGACTGGGAATGAACTCTGTATGCTTAGAATGGGAATGAACTCCGTATGCTTAAATCAACAAACGAAATGAGCGTGCAGGCGCTCAGCCGGCCAGAGGGGCGGGATGTGCAAATCGGGGATCGGTCGGGTCCCCCTCTATGTGCTGTCGATCCTACTGTCGTAAGCCTCAGTCCACTCTGATCTTCATATTTCTGTGTGCCAATGCCATTTTTATGGCTTCTAAATTCATACAATGGTCCCTTAAGCCTTCACGTGAAGTTTCATGGCAAGACGACTCGTTTTCTATTTTTCATGATTTTTGAAACTTTTTGTGGTTCGAGATTTTTTAAAATTTTTTAGGAAGGATTTTTGGCCCCAAACTTGGTAGGTGTGATCTTGTATTTTTTTCGGCATGCACAAAAAAAATTCAGCTAAAAACTCGAAGTGTACAAGATTTTGTGACCATTTGAAAAAAGTGTCCCCATTTCATACACTTTAATTGCTACACGCAGCAATCCTGTAAAATCTCAAATGCTCTTTAAGGGGATGTGAGTTCTTGAGGTTTGATGAGGGATAGGGGGCCAATATAAGGGCCAAGTACCAGCACCCATCGCACATCATGTGGGCACACCCCCCCTGGCACCCCCTATCGCCGGAACCCCAATGCAGCCGGTCAGGTTCTCCGGTGATGCTCCGACGATGGTGCCCCGGCAAAGAAAAATGCGGCACCAGCACATGCCCGAGCCTAGAATGTGCTGTTGCAAGCCTCGGTCCGGTCCGATCTTAGACAGGGAACGAACTCCGTATGCCTAAGTCAATCCACGAAACGAGCGGGTGGGCGCTCAGCCGGCCAGAGGGGCGGGATGCGCAAGTCGAGGATCAACCGGGTCCCCCTCTATGTGTTGTCGATTCTGCTACCGCAACCCTCGATCTGGTCCAATCTTAGACTGGGAATGATCTCCGTATGCCTAAGACAACCGACGAAACAAGCGGGTGGGCGGGCGTGCACTACGTCGGCCAGAGAGACAGGATGCGAAGCCGTGGATCGATAGGGTGATAGGTGGCTTTAGGCACATCCTCATATTTCTGCGTGCCAATGCCATTTTTATGGCTTGTAAATTCATACAATGGTCTCTTAAGCCTTCACGTGAAGTTTCATGGCAAGACGACTCATTTTCTATTTTTCATGATTTTTGAAACTTTTTGGGGTTCGAGATTTTTTAAAATTTTTTCGGAATGATTTTTGTCCCCAAACTTGGTAGACGTGATCCTTTTATTTTTGTTGGCATGCACAAAAAATTTCATCTAAAAACGCGAAGTGTACACGATTTTGTGACCATTTGAAAAAAGTGTCCCCATTTCGGACACTTTAATGGCTACTGGCAGCAAACCTGTAAAATCTCAAATGCTCTTTAAGGGGGTGTGAGTTCTCAAGGTTTGATGAGGGATAGAGGGCCAATATAAGGGCCAAGTACCAGCACCCATCGCACATCATGTGCGCACACCCCCCCGGCCCCCCCGATCGTCGAAACCTCAATGCCGTCTGTCAGGTTCTCCTGCGATGCTCCCGCGATGGTGCCCCGGCAAAGAAAAATGTGGCACCAGCACATGCTCGAGCCCAGCATGTGCTGCCGTAAACCTCTATCAGGTCCGATCTTAGACTGGGAATGAACTCCATATGCTTAGACTGGGAATGAACTCCGTATGCCTAGGTCAACCGATGAAATGAGCGTGCGGGCGCTCATCCGGCCAGAGGGGCGGAATGTGCAATCCGGGGATCGACCGGGTCACCCTCTGCATGCTGCCGATCCTGCTGCAGCAACCCTCGGTCCGGTCCGATCTTAGACTGGGAATGAACTCCGTATGCCTAAGCCAACCGACGAAACGAGCGGACGGGCGGGCGGGCGGGCACTACGCCGGCCAAAGAAACGGGATGCACAAGCCGTGGATCGATAGGGTGGTAGGTGGGTTTAGGCACATCTTCATATTTCTGCATGCCAAACCCATTTTTATGGCATCTAAATTCATACAATGATCCCTTAAGCCTTCACGTGAAGTTTCATGGCAAGACGACTCGTTTTCTATTTTTCACGATTTTTGAAACTTTTTACGGTTCGAGGTTTTTTAAAATTTTTTCGGAAGGAGTTTTGGCCCTAAACTTAGACGTGATCCTTGTATATTTGTTGGCTTGCACAAAAAAATTCATTTAAAAACTCGAAGTGTACAAGATTTTGTGACCATTTGAAAAAAGTGTCCCCATTTCAGACACTTTAATGGCTACTGGCAGCAAACCTGTAAAATCTCAAATGCTCTTTAAGGGGGTGTGAGTTCTCGAGGTTTGATGAGGGATAGGAGGCCAATATAAGGGCCAAGTACCAGCACCCATCACACATCATGTGCGCACATCCCCCCCGGCCTCCCGATCGTCGAAACCTCAATACCGCCGGTCAGGTTCTTCGGCGATGCTCTCGCGATGGTGCGCCGGTGAAGAAAAATGCATCACCAGCACATGCCCGAGTCCAGCATGTGCTGCCATAAACCTCTGTCCGGTCCGATCTCAGATTGGGAATGAACTCCATATGCTTAGATTGGGAATGAACTCCGTATGCTAAGTTAACCGACGAAATGAGCATGCGGGCGCTCAGTCGGCCAGAGGGGCAGGATGCGCAAGCCAGCGATCGATCGGGTCACCCTCTATGTGCTATCGATCCTGCTGCCGCAACCCTTGGTCCGGTCCGATCTTAGACTGGGAATGAACTCCGTATGCCTAAGCCAATTGACGAAACGAGCGGGCAGGCAGGCGGGCACTACGTCGGCCAGAGAGACGGGATGTGCATGCCGTGGATCGATAGGGTGGTAGGTTGGTGTAGGCACATCTTCATATTTCTGCATGACAATGCCATTTTTATGGCTTCTACATTCATACAATGGTCCCTTAAGCCTTCACGTGAAGTTTCATGGCAAGATGACTCGTTTTCTATTTTTCACGACTTTTGAAACTTTTTGCGGTTCGAGGGTTTTTAAAATTTTTTCGGAAGGTGTTTTGGCCCCAAACTTAGACGTGATCCTTGTATTTTTGTTGGCATGGACAAAAAAATTCATTTCAAAACTCGGAGTGTACAAAATTTTGTGACCATTTGAAAAAAGTGTCCACATTTCAGACACTTTAATGGCTGCTGGCAGCAAACCTGTAAAATCTCAAATGCTCTTTAAGGGGGTGTGAGTTCTCGAGGTTTGATGAGGGATAGGAGGCCAATATAAGGGCCAAGTACCAGCACCCATCGCACATCATGTGCGCGCATCCCCCCCGGCCCCCCGATCGCTGAAACCTCAATACCGCCGGTCAGGTTCTTCGGCGATGCTCTCGCGATGGTGCCCCGACGAAGAGAAATGCGTCACCAGCACATGCCCGAGTCCAGCTTGTGCTGCCATAAACCTCTGTCCGGTCCGATCTCAGATTGGGAATGAACTCCATACGCTTAGACTGGGAATGAACTCCGTATGCCTAAGTTAACCGACGAAATGAGCGTGCGGGTGCTCAGTCGGCCAGAGGGGCGAGATGCTTAAGCCAGTGATCGGTCGGGTCGCCCTCTGCGTGCTACCCATCCTGCTGCCGCAACCCTTGGTCCGGTCTGATCTTAGACTGGGAATGAACTTCGTATGCCTAAGCCAACCGGCAAAATGAGCGGGCGGGCGGGCACTACGTCGGCCATAGAGACAGGATACGCAAGCCATGGATCGATAGGATGGCAGGTGGGTTTAGGCACATCTTCATATTTATATGTGCCAATGCCATTTTTATGGCTTGTAAACTCATACAATGGTCCCTTAAGCCTTCACGTGAAGTTTCATGGCAAGAAGACTGATTTTCTATTTTTCATGATTTTTGAAACTTTTTGCGTTCTGGATTTTTTAAAACTTTTTCAGAAGGATTTTTGGCCCCAAATTTGGTAGACTTGATCATTGTATTTTTGTTGGGACGCACAAAAAAATTCAGCTAAAAACTTGAAGTTTACAAGATTTTGTGACCATTTGAAAAATGTTTCCCCATTTCGAACACTTTAATGGCTACTGGCAGCAAACCTGTAAAATCTCAAATGCTTTTTAAGGGGGTGTGAGTTCTCGAGGTTTGATGAGGGATAGGGGGCCAATATAAGGGCCAAGTACCAGCACCCATCGCACATCATGTGCACACACCCCCCGGCACCCCCGATCGTCGGAACCCTAATGCCGCCGGTCAGGTTCTCGCGCGATGGTGCCCCGACGAAGAAAAATGCGGCAGCAGCACATGCCTGAGCCCAGCATGTGCTGCACAACCCTCGATCCAGTCTAATCTTAGACTGAGAATGAACTACGTATGCTTAGAATGGGAATGAACTCCGTATGCCTAAGTCAACCCACGGAATGAGCGTGCGGGCACTCTGCCGGCTAAAGGGGTGGAATGCGTAAGTCGAGGATCGACCGGGTCCCCTTCTGTGTGCTACCGATCCTGCTGCTGTAACCCATGGTCTGGTTCGATCTTAGACTGGGAATGAACTCCGTATGCCTAAGCCAGTCGACGAAACGAGCGGGCAGGCGGGCGGGCACTACGCAGGCCAGAGAGACGGGATGTGCAAGCCGTGGATCGATAGGGTGGTAGGTGGGTTTGGGCACATCTTCATATTTCTGCATGCCAATGCAATTTTTATGGCTTGTAAATTCATACAATGGTCCCTTAAGCCTTCACGTGAGGTTTCATGGCAAGATGACTCGTTTTTTATTTTTTGTGATTTTTGAAATTTTTTGCAATTCGAGATTTTTTTAAAATTTTTTGGAAGGGGTTTTGGCCCCAAACTTGGTAGACGTGATCCTTGTATTTTAGTTGGTATGCATAAAAAAAAGTCAGCTAAAAACTCGAAGTGTACAACATTTTGTGACGATTTGAAAAAAGTGTCCCCATTTCAGACACTTTAATGGTTTACTGGCAGCAAACCTGAAAATCTCAAATGCTCTTTAAGGGGTGTGAGTTCTCGAGGTTTGATGAGGGATAGGGGCCATACAAGGGCTAGTACCAGCACCCATCGCACATCACGTGCGCACACCCCCCGACCCCCCGATCGTCGAAACCCCAATACCGCCTGTCAGGTTTTCTGGCAATGGGCAGGCGATGGTGCCCCGACGAAGAAAAATGCGACACCGGCACATGCGACCCGCATGTGCTACCACAACCCTCGTCTGGTTCGATTTAGACTGGGAAAGAAGTCCGTATGCTTAGAATGGAATGAACTCCGCATGCCTAAGTCAACCCACGAAATGAGCGTGCGCGCGCTAAGGCCAGAGGGGCGGGATGTGCAAGCCAGGGATCAGTCGGGTCCCCCTCTGTGTGCTGTCGATCCTACTATGTAACCCTCGGTCTGGTCTGATCTTAGACTGGGAATGAACTCCGTATGCCTAAGCCAATCGATGAAATGACCAGGCGGACGGGCCGGCACTACGCCGGCCAGAGAGACGGGATGCGCAACCCGTGGATCGATAGGGTGGTAGGTGGGTTTAGGCACATCTTCATATTTTTGTGTGCCAATGCCATTTTTATGGCTTGTAAATTCATACAATGGTCCCTTAAGCCTTTACATGAAGTTTCATGGCAAGACGACTCGTTTTCTATTTTTCATAATTTTTGAAACTTTTTTCGGTTCAGGAGTTTTTAAAATTTTTTCAGAAGGAGTTTTGGCCCCAAACATGGTAAACATGATTGTTGTATTTTTTTTGGCATGCACAAAAAAATTAAGCTAAAAATTTGAAGTGTGCAAGATTTTGTGACCGTTTGAAAAAGTAACCCCATTTCAGACACTTTAATGGCTACTGGCAGCAAACCTGTAAAATCTCAAATGCTCTTTAAGGGGGTGTGAGTTCTCAAGGTTTGATGAGGGGTAGGGGGCCAATATAAGGGCCAAGTACCAGCACCCATCGCACATCATGTGCGCACACCCCCCGGCCCCCCTGATCGCCGAAACCCCAATGCCGTCGGTCAGGTTCTCCGACGATGCTCCGACGATGGTGCCCCGACGAAGAAAAAAACGGCACCAGCATGTGCTGCCGCAACCCTTAGTCCGGTTCGATCTTAGACTGGGAATGAACTTCGTATGCTTTGACTGGTAATGAACTCCGTATGCCTAAGTCAACCCACGAAACGAGCGTGCGGGCGCTCAGCCGCTAGAGGGGCGGGATACGCAAGTCGGGGATCGGTCGGGTCCCCCTTTGCATGCTGCTGGTCCTGCTGGCACAACCCTAGGTCTCGTCCAATCTTAGACTCGAAATGAACTGCGTATGCCAAAGCAAGCCGACGAAACGAGCGGACGGGCGGGCACTACGTCGGCTATAGAGACGGGATGCGCAAGCTATGGATCGATGGGGTGGCAGGTGGGTTTAGGCACATCTTCATATTTCTAAGTGCCAATACCATTTTTATGGCATGTAAATTCATACAATTGTCCCTTAAGCCTTCACATGAAGTTTCATGGCAAGACGACTCGTTTTCTATTTTTCACGATTTTCAAAACTTTTTATGGTTTGAGATTTTTTAAAATTTTTTCAGAAGGATTTTTGTCGCCAAACTTTGTAGTCGTGATCCTTGTATTTTTGTTGGCATGCACAAAAAAATTCAGCTAAAAACTCGAAGTGTACAAGATTTTGTGACCCTTTGAAAAAGGTGTCGCCATTTCAGACACTTTAATTGCTACTGTCAGCAAACCTGTAAAATCTCAAATGCTCTTTAAGGGGGTGTGAGTTCTTGAGGTTTTATGAGGGGTAGGGGGCCAATATAAGGGCCAAGTACCAGCACCCATCGCACATCATGTGCCCACCCCCCGGCCCCCCGATCGCCGGAACCCTAATGCAGCTGGTCAGGTTCTCCGGTGATGCTCCGGCGATGGTGCCCCGACGAAGAAAAATGCGACACCAGCACATGCCCGAGCCTAGCATGTACTGCCGCAACCCTCAGTCTGGTCCGATCTTAGACTGGGAATGAACTCTGTATGCCTAAGCCAGAGGGGCGGGATGCGCAAGCCGGGGATCGGTCGGGTCCCCTTCTGCGTGCTACCGATCCTATTGTCGCAACCTCAGTCCAGTCCAATCTTAGACTGGGAATGAACTCCGTATGCCTAAGCCAACCGATGAAACGAGCGGATCGGCAGGCACTACGCCGGCCAGAGAGACGGGATACGCAAGCTATAGATCGATAGGGTGGTAGGTGGGTTTAGGCACATCTTCATATTTTTGCGTGCCAATGCCATTTTTATGGCGTGTAAATTTATACAATGCTCCCTTAAGCCTTCATGTTAAGTTTCAAGGCAAGACGACTCGTTTTCTATTTTTCATGATTTTTGAAACTTTTTATGGTTCGGGATTTTTTAAAATTTTTTCAAAAGGAGTTTTGGCCCCAAACTTGGTAGACATGATGCTTGTATTTTTGTTGGCGTGCACAAAAAATTTCATCTAAAAATGCGAAGTGTACACGATTTTGTGACCATTTGAAAAAAGTGTCACCATTTCAAAAACTTTAATTGCTACTGTCAGCAAACCTGTAAAATCTCAAATGCTCCTTAAGGGGGTGTGAGTTCTCGTGGTTTGTTGAGGGATAGGGGGGCCAATATAAGGGCCAAGTACCAGCACCCATCGCACATCATGTGCGCACACCACCCCCGGCCCCCCGATCGCCGGAACCCTAATGCCTTTGGTCAGGTTCTCCGGCGATGGTGCCCTGATGAAGAAAAATGCAGCACCAGCAAATGTCCGAGCCCAGCATGTGCTGCCGCAACCCTCTATCCGGTCCGATCTTATACTGGGAATGAACTCCGTATGCCTAAGTCAACCCACGAAACGAGCGTGCGGGAGCTCAGCCGGCCAGAGGGGCGGGATGCGCAAGCCGGGGATCGGCCAGGTCCCCCTCTGCGTGCTGCCGATCTTGCTACCACAACCCTCAGTTCAGTCCGATCTTAGACTGGGAATGAACTCCGTATGCCTAAGCCAACCAACAAAACGAGCGGGTGGGCGGGAGGGCGGGCACTACGTCAGTTAGAGAGACGGGATGCACAAGCCATGGATCGGTAGGCTGATAGGTGGGTTTAGGCACATCATCATATTTCTATGTGCCAATGCCATTTTTATGGCTTGTAAATTCATACAATGGTCCCTTAAGCCTTCACGTGAAGTATCATGGCAAGGCAAGATGACTCGTTTTCTATTTTTCACGATTTTCAAAACTTTTTGTGTTTCAAGATTTTTTAAAATTTTTTCGGAAGGAATTTTGGTCCCAAACTTGGTAGACGTGATCCTTGTATTTTTGTTGGCATGCACAAAAAGATTCAGCTAAAAACTCGAAGTGTACAAGATTTTGTGAGCATTTGAAAAAAGTGTCCCCATTTCAGACACTTTAATGGCTACTGGAAGCAAACCTGTAAAATCTCAAATGCTCTTTAAGGGGATGTGAGTTCTTGGGGTTTGATGAGGGATAGGGGGCCAATATAAGGGCCAAGTACCAGCACCCATCGCACAACTTGTGCGCACACCCCCCCGGCCCCCCGATCGTCGAAACCCCAATGCCGCCGGTCAGGTTCTCCGGCGATGCTCAGGTGATGGTGCCCCGGCGAAGAAAACTGTGGCACCAGCACATGCTCGAGCCCAGCATGTGCTAGTGCAACCCTCGGTTCGGTCCGATTTTATACTAGGAAAGAACTACGTATGCTTAGACTGGGAATAAACTCTGTATGCCTAAGTCAACCCACGAAATGAGTGTGCGGGCGCTCAGCTAGCCAGAGGGGCAGGATGCGCAAGCCGGGGATCGACTAGGTCCCCCTCTGTGTGCTGCTGATCCTGCTGCCGCAACCCTCAGTCTGGCCCGATCTTAGATTGGGAATGAACTCCATATGCCTAAGCCAACCAACGAAACGAGCGAGCGGGCGGGCGGACGGGCACTACGCTGGCCAGAGAGACGGGATGCACAAGCCGTGGATCGGTAGGGTGGTAGGTGGGTTTAGGCACATCTTCATATTTCTGCGTGCCAATGCCATTTTTATGGCTTGTATATTCATACAATGGTCCCTTAAGCCTTCACGTGAAGTTTAATGGCAAGACGTCTCGTTTTCTATTTTTCATGATTTTCAAAACTTTTTGCTGTTTGGGATTTTTTAAAATTTTTTCGGAAGGAGTTTTCACCCCAAACTTGGTAGGCGTGATCCTTGTATTTTTTTTGGCATGCACAAAAAATTTGAGCTAAAAACATGAAGTGTACAAGATTTTGTGACCATTTGAAAAAAGTGTCCCCATTTCAGACACTTTAATGGCTACTGGCAGCAAACCTGTAAAATCTCAAATGCTGTTTAAGGGGCTGTGAGTTCTTGAGGTTTGATGAGGGATAGGGGACCAATATAAGGGCCAAGTACCAGCACCCATTGCACATCATGTGCGCACACACCCCCCCGCACCCCCCGATCGTCGGAACCCAAATTCCACCGGGCAGGTTCTCCGGCGAAGCTTCGGCGATGGTGCCCCGGTGAAGAAAAATGCACCACCAGCACATTCCCGAGCCCACATGTGCTGCCAAAGCCCTCGTTCTGGTTCGATCTTAAACTGGGAATGAACTCCGTATTCTTAGACTGGGAATGAACTCTGTATGCCAAAGTCAACCCACGAAACGAGCATGCGGCCGCTCAGCCGGCCAGAGGGCGGGATGCGCAAGTCGGGGATCGGTTGGGTCCCCCTCTACGTGCTCCAGATCCTTCTACCATAACCCTTGGTTCAGCCTGATCTTAGACTAGGAATGAACTCCGTATGCCTAAGCCAACCAACGAAACAAGCGAGCAAGCGGGTGGACGGGTGGGCACTACATCGGCCAGAGAGACAGGATGCGCAAGCCGTGGATCGATAGGGTGGTAGGTGGTTTTAGGCACGTCTTAATATTTCTACATGCCAATGCCATTTTTACGGCTTGTAAATTCATACAATGGTCCCTTAAGCCTTCACGTGAAGTTTCATGGCAAGACGACTCGTTTTCTCTTTTTCTCGATTTTCAAAACTTTTTGCTGTTCGGGATTTTTTAAAATTTTTTCGGAAGGAGTTTTGGCCCCAAACTTGGTAGACGTGATCCTTGTATTTTTGTTGGCACGTAAAAACAATTCAGCTAAAAACTCTAAGTGTACAAGATTTTGCGACCATTTGAAAAAAGTGTCCCCATTTCAGACACTTTAATGGCTACTGGCAGCAAATGTGTAAAATCTCAAATGCTCTTTAAGGGGGTGTGAGTTCTCGAGATTTGATGAGGGATAGGCGGCCAATATAAGGGCCAAGTACCAGCACCCATCGCACAACATGTGCGCGCCCCCCCCGGCCCCCCGGATCGTCGAATCTCCAATGCCGCCGGTCAGGTTCTCCGACGATGCTCCGACGATGGTGCCCCGGTGAAGAAAAATGCAGCACCAGCACTTGTCCAAGCCCAGCATGTGCTGCCACAACCGTGGATCCGATCCGATCTCAGACTGGGAATGAACTCCGTATGCCTAAGTCAACCCACGGAACGAGCATACGGGCGCTCAGTCGGCCAGAGGGGCGAGTGCGCAAGCCGGGGATCGATCGGGTCTCCCTCTGCGTGCTGTAGATCTTGCTACAGCAACCCCCAGTCCGATCTGATCTTAGACTGGAATGAACTCCGTATGCCTAAGCCAACCGATGAAATGAGCGGGCGGGCGGGTGGGCGGGCACTATGCCGGCTAGAGAGATGGGATGCGCAAGCCGTGGATCGATAGGGTGGTAGGTGGGTTTAGGCACATCTTCATATTTCAGTGTGCCAATGCCATTTTTATGGCTTGTCAATTCATACAATGGTCCCTGAAGCCTTCATGTGAAGTTTCGTGACAAGACGACTCGTTTTTTATTTTTCACGATTTTTGAAACTTTTTACGGGTCGAGATTTTTTAAAATTTTTTCGGAAGGAGTTTTAGCCCCAAACTTGGTAGACGTGATCCTTGTATTTTTGTTGGCATGCATAAAAACATTCAGCCAAAAACTCAAAGTGTACAAGATTTTGCGACCATTTGAAAAAAGTGTCCCCATTTCGAAGACTTTAATGGCTACTGGCAGCAAACGTGTAAAATCCCAAATGCTCTTTAAGGGGGTGTGAGTTCTCAAGGTTTGATGAGGGATAGGTGGCCAATATAAGGGCCAAGTAGCAGCACCCATCGCACATCATGTGCGCACCCCCCCTGGCCACTCCGATCGTCGGAACCTCAATGCCGCCAGTCAGGTTCTCGGACAATGCTCCGACGATGGTGCCCCGATGAAGAAAAATGCAGCACCAGCACTTGCCTGAGCCCAGCATGTGCTACCGCAACCGTGGATCCGATTCGATCTCAGACTGGGAATGAACTCTGTATGCCTAAGTCAACCCACGGAACGAGCGTGCGGGCGCTCAGCCGGCCAGAGGGGCGAGATACGCAAGCCGGGGATCGATCGGGTCCCCCTCTGCGTGCTGTCGATCCTGCTATTGTAACCCTCAGTCCGGTCTGATCTTAGACTGGAATGAACTCCATATGCCTAAGCCAACCGACGAAATGAGCGGGCGGGCGGGTGGGTGGGCACTACGCCGGCTAGAGAGACGGGATGCGCAAGCCGTGGATCGATAGGGTGGTAGGTGGGTTTAGGCACATCTTCATATTTCAGTGTGCCAATGCCATTTTTATGGCTTGTCAATTCATACAATGGTCCCTTAAGCCTTCACGTGAAGTTTCGTGGCAAGACGACTCGTTTTCTATTTTTCATGATTTTCGAAACTTTTTACGGGTCAGGATTTTTTAAAATTTTTTCGGAAGGAGTTTTAGCCCCAAATTTGGTAGACGTGATCCTTGTATTTTTGTTGGCATGCACAAAAACATTTAGCTAAAAACTCGAAGTGTACAAGATTTTGTGACCATTTGAAAAAAGTGTCCCCATTTCAGACACTTTAATGGCTACTGGCAGCAAACCTGTAAAATCTCAAATGCTCTTTAAGGAGGTGTGAGTTCTCGAGGTTTGACAAGGGACAAGGTGCCAATATAAGGGCCAAGTACCAGCACCCATCGCACATCATGTGCGCACATCCCCCCCCGGCCCCCCCGATCGCCGGAACCCCAATGCCGCCGGTCAGGTTCTCCTACGATGCTCCGACGATGCTGCCTTGACGAAGAAAAAAAATGGCACGAGCACATGCCCGAGCCCAGCATGTGCTGCTGCAACCCTCAGTCCAGTTTGATCTTAGACTGGGAATGAACACTGTATGCTTAGACTGGAATGAACTCTATATGCCTAAGTCAACCCACGAAACGAGCGTGCATACGCTCAGCCGGCCAGAGGGGTGGGATGCGCAAGCTGGGGATCGACTGGGTCCCCCTCTCCGTGCTGCTGATCCTGCTGTCGCAACCCTTGATCCGATCCAATCTTAGACTGGGAATGAACTCTATATGCCTAAACCAACCGACGAAACGAGCTGGTGGGCGGGCGGGCACTACGTCGGCCAGAGAGACGGGATGCGCAAGCCACAGATCGATAAGGTTGTAGGTGGGTTTAGGCACATCTTCATATTTCTCTATGCCAATGCCATTTTTATGGCTTGTAAATTCATACAATGGTCCCTTAAGCCATCATGTGAAGTTTCATGGCAAGACGACTCATTTTTCTATTTTTCATGATTTTCGAAACTTTTTGCGGTTCGGGATTTTTTAAAATTTTTTCGAAAGGAGTTTTGGCCCCAAACTTGGTAGACGTGATCCTTGTATTTTTGTTGGCATGCACAAGATTTTGTGACCATTTGAAAAAAGTGTCCCCATTTCAGACACTTTAATGGCTACTGGCAGCAAACTTGTAAAATCTCAAATGCTCTTTAAGGGGGTGTGAGTTCTTGAGGTTTGATGAGGGATAGGGGGCAATATAAGGGCCAAGTACCAGCACCCATCGCACATCATGTGCGCACACCCCCCCGGCCCCCCCGATCTCAGGAACCCCAATGTCGCCGGTCAGGTTCTCCGGCGATGGTGCCCCGACGAAGAAAAATGTGGCACCAGCACATGCCCGGTCATGTGATGGCACATCTTCATATTTCTGCATGCGAATGCGATTTTTATGGCTTGTAAATTCATACAATGGTCCCTTAAGCCTTCACGTGAAGTTTCATGGCAAGACGACTCGTTTTCTAATTTTCATGATTTTTTAAACTTTTTACGGTTCGGGATTTTTTAAAATTTTTTTTGGAAGGAGTTTTGGCCCCAAACTTGGTGGACGTGATCCTTGTATTTTTGTTGGCATGCACAAAAAAATTCAGCTAAAAAGTCGAAGTGTACAATATTTTGTGACAATTTGAAAAAAGTGTTCCCATTTTAGACACTTTAATGGCTACTGGCAGCAAACCTGTAAAATCTCAAATGCTCTTTAAGAGGGTGTGAGTTCTCATGGTTTGATGAGGGATAGGGGGCCAATATAAGGGCCAAGTACCAGCACCCATCGCACATCATGTGCGCACACCCCCCAGCCCCCCCGATCGTCGGAACCCCAATGTCGCCAGTCAGGTTCTCCAACGATGCTCCGGCGATGGTGCCCTGACGAAGAAAAATGTGGCACCAGCACATGCCCGAGCCCAGCATCTGCTGTCGAAAACCTTGGTCTGATCTGATCTTAGACTGGGAATGAACTCTGTATGCTTAGACAGGGAATGAACTCCGTATGCCTAAGTCAACCCACGAAACGAGCGGGCGGGCACTCAACGGGCTAGAGGGGTGGGATGCGCAAGTCGGGGATCGGCCAGGTCCTCCTCTGCATGCTGTTGATCCTGCTGCTACAACCTTCGATCTGGTCTGATCTTAGACTAGGAATGAACACCATATGCCTAAGTCAACCGACAAAACGAGCGGGCAGGCGGGCGGGCGGGCACTATGCCGGTAGAGAGACGGGATGCACAAACCGTGGATCGATAGGTGGTAGGTGGGTTTAGGCACATCTTCATTTTTCTACGTGCCAATGCCATTTTCATGGCTTGTAAATTCATACAATGGTCCCCTAAGCCATCACGTGAAGTTTCATGGCAAGACGACTCGTTTTCTATTTTTCATGATTTTTCAAACTTTTTACGGTTTGGGATTTTTTAAAATTTTTTCAGAATGAGTTTTGGCCCCAAACATGGTAGACGTGATCCTTGTATTTTTGTTGGCATGCACAAAAAAATTCAGCTGAAAACTCGAAGTGCACAAGATTTTGTGACCATTTGAAAAAAGTGTCCCCATTTTAGAGACTTTAATGGCTACTAGCAGCAAACCTGTAAAATCTCAAATGCTCTTTATGAGGGTGTGAGTTCTTGAGGTTTGATGAGGGATAGGGGGCCAATATAAGGGTTAAGTACCAGCACCCATCGCACATCATGTACACACACGCCCCAGCCCCCCGATCGCCGAAACCCCAATGCCGTCAATCAGGTTCTCCGTCGATTCTCCGACGATGGTGGCCCGGTGAAGAAAAATACGGCACCAGCACATGCCCGAGCCCAACATGTGCTGTTGCAACCTCTGGTCCGGTCCGATCTTAGAATGGGAATGAACTCCGTATGCTTAGACTGGGAATGAACTCCGTATGCCTAAGTCAACCCACGAAACAAGCGTACTGGGCGCTCAGTCGGCCAGAGGGGTGGGATCGCAAGCTGAGGATCGATCGGGTCCCCCTCTGCGTGCTACCGATCCTGCTACTGCAACCCTCGGTCTGATCTGATCTTAGATTGGGAATGAACTCTGTATGCATAAGCCAACCGACGAAACGTGCGGGCAGGCGGGCGGGCGGGCACTACACCGGCCAGAGAGACAGGATGCGCAAGCCGTGGATCGATAGGGTGGTTGGTGGGTTTAGGCACATCTTCATATTTCAGTGTGCCAATGCCATTTTTATGGCTTGTAAATTTATAAAATGGTCCCTTAAGACTTCACGTGAAGTTTCATGGCAAGACGACTCGTTTTCTATTTTTCACGATTTTCAAAGCTTTTTGGGGTTCAGGATTTTTTAAAATTTTGTCGGAAGGAGTTTTGGCCCCAAACTTGGTAGATGTGATCCTTGTATTTTTTTCAGCATGCACAAAAAAATTCAACGAAAAACTCGAAGTGTACAAGATTTTGTGGCCATTTGAAAAAAATATCCCCATTTTAGACACTTTAATGGCTACTGGCAGCAAACCTACAAAATATCAAATGCCCTTTAAGGGGGTGTGAGTTCTCGAGGTTTGATGAGGGATAGGGGGCCAATATAAGGGCCAGGTACCAGCACCCATCGCACATCATGTGCGCACACCTCCCGGCCCCTCCGATCGTCGGAACCCCAATGCCGCCTTTCAGGTTCTCCGACGATGCTCTGGCGATGGTGCCCCGACGAAGAAAAATGTGGCACCAGCACTTGCCCGAGCCCAGCATGTGCTGCCGCAACCTGTGGTCCGGTCTGATCTTAGACTGGGAATGAACTCCATATGCCTAAGTCAACCAACGAAACAAGCGAGCGGGCGCTCAGCCGGCCAGAGGGGCGGAATGCGCAAGCCGGGGATCGGTCGGGTCCCCCTCTGCGTACTGTCGATCTTGTTGCTGAAACACTTGGTCCGGTCCAATCTTAGACTAGGAATGAACTCCGTATGCCTAAGCCAACTGACAAAATGAGCGGGCAGGCGGGTGGGTACTATGCTGGCCAGAGAGACGGGATGCGTAAGCCGTGGATCGATAGGGTGGTAGGTGGGTTTAGGCACATCTTCATATTTCTGCATGCCAATGCCATTTTTATGGCTTGTAAATTCATACAATGGTCCCTTAAGCATTCACGAGAAGTTTCATGGCAAGACGACTCGTTTTTTATTTTTCATGATTTTTGAAACTTTTTACGGTTCGGGATTTTTTAAAATTTTTTTGGAAGGACTTTTAGCCCCAAAGTTGGTAGATGTGATACTTGTATTTTTGTTGACATGCACAAAAAAATTCAGCTAAAAACTCGAAGTGTACAAAATTTTGTGACCATTTGAAAAAAATGTCCCCATTTCAGACATTTTAATGGCTGCTGGTAGCAAACCTGTAAAATCTCAAATGCTCTTTAAGGGGGTGTGAGTTCTCGAGGTTTGATAAGGGATAGGGGGCCAATATAAGGGCCAAGTACCAGCACCCATCGCACATCATGTGTGCACACCCCCTGACCCCCCGACCGACGAAACGTCAATGCCGTTGGTCAGGTTCTCCGGCGATGGTGCCCCGACGAAGAAAAATGTGGCACCAGCACATGCCCGAGCCTAGCGTGTGCTGACACAATCGTCGGTCCAGTCCGATCTTAGACTGGGAATGAACTCCGTATGCTTAGACTAGGAATGAACTCTATCTGCCTAAGTCAACCCATGAAAAGAGGATGCGCAAGCCGACGATTGGTCGGGACCCACTCTGCGTGCTACCGATCCTGCTGCCGTAACCCTCGGTCTGATCAGATCTTAGACTGGGAATGAACTCCGTATGCCTAAGCCAACCGAGGAAATGAGCGGGCGGGCGTGCGGGCGCTACACCGGCCAGAAAGACGGGATGCACAAGCCGTGGATTGATAGGGTGGTTGGTGGATTTAGGCACATCTTCATATTTTTGCATGCCAATGCCATTTTTATGGCTTGTAAATTCATACAATGGTCCCTTAAGCCTTCACGTGAAGTTTCATGGCAAGACGACTTGCTTTTTATTTTTCACGATTTTTGAAACTTTTTACGGTTCGGGATTTTTTAAAATTTTTTCGGAACGAGTTTTGGCCCCAAACTTGGTAGACGTGATCCTAGTATTTTTGTTGGCATGCACAAAAACATTCAGCTAAAAACTCGAAGTGTACAAGATTTTGTGACCATTTAAAAAAAGTGTCCCCATTTCAGACACTTTAATGGCTATTGGTAGCAAACCTGTAAAATCTCTAATGCTCTTTAAGGGGGTGTGAGTTCTTGAGGATTGATGACAGTTAGGGGGCCAATATAAGGGCTAAGTACCAGCACCATCGCACATCATTTGCACACACCCCCCAGCCGCCCCGATTGCCGAAACCCCAATGCCGTCGGTCAGGTTCTCCAGCGATGCTCCGGCAATGCTCCGACGATGGTGCCCCGACGAAGAAAAATGTGGCACCAGCACATGCCCGAGCCCAGCATGTGCTGCCGCAACCCTCGGTTCGATGCAATCTTAGGCTGGGAATGAACTCCGTATGCTTAGACTGCGAATGAACTCCGTATGCCTAAGTCAACCCACAAAACGATCGTGCGGGCGCTCAGTCGGCCAGAAGGGCGGGATGCGCAAGCCGATGATCGGTCGAGTCCTACTCTGCGGGCTGCCGATGCTGCCGCTGTAACCCTCAGTTTGGTCAGATCTTAGAATGGGAATGAACTCCGTATGCCTAAGCCAACCGACGAAACGAGCGGGCGGGTGTGCGGGCACTACGCCGGCCAGAGAGACGGGATGCACAGGCTGTGGATCGATTGGGTGGTAGGTGGCTTTAGGCACATCTTCATATTTCTGCATGCCAATGCCATTTTTATGGCTTGTAAATTCATACAATGGTCCCTTAAGCCTTCACGTGAAGTTTCATGGCAAGACGACTCCTTTTTTATTCTTCACAATTTTTGAAACTTTTTGTGGTTCAAGATTTTTAAAATTTTTTCGGAAGGAGTTTTGGGCCCAAACTTGGTAGACGTGATCCTTGTAGTTTTTTTGGGATGCATAAAAAAATTCAGCTAAAAACGTGAAGTGTACAAGATTTTGTGACCATTTGTAAAAAGTGTCCTCATTTCAGACACTTTAATGGCTAGTGGCAGCAAACCTGTAAAATCTCAAATGCTCTTTAAGGGGGTGTGAGTTCTCGAGGTTTGATGAGGGATAGGGGGACAATATAAGGGCCAACTACCAGCACCCATCACACATCATGTGCGCACACACCCCCGGCCCCCTCGATCATCGAAACCCCAATGCCGTCGGTCAGGTTCTCGGGCGATGCTCCAATGATGGTGCACCGACGAAGAAAAATGAGGCACCAGCACATGCCCGAGCCTAGCATGTGCTGTCGTAACCCTCGGTCTGGTTCAATCTTAGACGGGAATGAACTCCGTATGCCTAAGTCAACCCACGAAACGAGTGTGTGGGCACTCAGTCGGCCAGAGGGGCGGAATGCACAAGTCGGGGATCAGTCGGGTCCCCCTCTGTGTGCTACCGATCCTGCTGCCGCAACCCTCGGTCTGGTCTGATCTTAGACTAGGTATGAACTCCGTATACCTAAGCCAACCGACGAAATGAACGGGCGGGCAGGCGGGCGAGCACTACGCCGGCCAGAGAGACGGGATGCGCAAGCCGTGGATCAATAGGGTGGTAGGTGGGTTTAACCACATCTTCATATTTCTTTGTGCCAATGCCATTTTCATGGCTAGTAAATTCATACAATGGTCCCTTAAGCCTTCACATCAAGTTTCATGGCAAGACGACTCGTTTTCTATTTTTCACAATTTTTAAAATTTTTTACGGTTCGAGATTTTTTAAAATTTGTTCGTAAGGAGTTTTGGCCCCAAACTTGGTAGACGTGATCCTTGTATTTTTGTGGGTGTGCACAAAAAAATTCATATTTTTGTGGGTTTGGAGACATCTTCATATTTCTGCGTGCCAATGCCATTTTTATGGCTTGTAAATTCATACAATGGTCCCCTAAGCATTCACGTGAAGTTTCATGGCAAAACGACTCGTTTTCTATTTTTCATGATTTTTGAAACTTTTTACGGTTCGAGATTTTTTAAAATTTTTTGGGAAGGAGTTTTGGCCCCAAACTTGGGAATGAACTCCGTATGCTTAGACTGGGAATGAACTCCGTATCCCTAAGTCAACCCACAGAACGAGCATGCGGGCGTTCAACCGCCAGAGGGGCGGGATGCGTAAGTCGGGGATCGACCGAGTCCCTCTTTACGTGCTGTCGATCCTGCTACCGCAACCCTCAGTCTGGTCTGATCTTAGACTGGGAATGAACTCCGTACGCCTAAGCCAACTGACAAAATGAGTGGGCGGGCACTACGCCGGCCAGAGAGACGGGATGCGCAAGCCGTGGATCGATAGGATGGTAGGTGGGTTTAGGCACATCTTCATATTTCTACGTGCATATTCCATTTTTATGGCTTGTAAATTCATACAGTGGTCCCTTAAGCCTTCACGTGAAGTTTCATGGCAAGACGGCTCGTTTTCTATTTTTCACGATTTTTGAAACTTTTTGTGGTTCAAGATTTTTTAAAATTTTTTCGGAAGGAGTTTTGGCCCCAAACTTGGTAGACGTGATCCTCTTATTTTTGTTGGCATGCACAAAAAAATTCAGCTAGAAACTCAAAGTGTACAAGATTTTGTGACCATTTGAAAAAAGTATCCCCATTTTAAACACTTTAATGGCTACTGGCAGCAAACCTATAAAATCTCAAATGCTCTTTAAGGGGGTGTGAGTTCCCAAGGTTTGATAAGGGATAGGGGGCCAATATAACGGCTAAGTACATGCCCAACCCCAGCATGTGCTGCCGCAACCCTCGGTCCAGTCTGATTTTAGACTGGGAATTAACTCCATATGCCTAAGTCAACCCACGAAACGAGCGTGCGGGCGCTCAACCGGCCAGAGGGGTGGGATGCACAAGCCAAGGATCAGCCGGGTCCCCCTCTACGTGCTGCCAATCTTGCTACCGTAACCCTTGATCCGGTCTGATCTTAGACTGGGAATGAACTCCGTGTACCTAAGCCAACCGACCAAACGAGTGGGCCGACGAGCGGGCAGGCACCACGCCGGCCAAAGAGACGGGATGCTCAAGCCGTGGATCGATAGGGTGGTAGGTGGGTTTAGGCATATCTTCATATTTCTGCGTGCCAATGCCATTTTTATGGCTTGTAAATTCATACAATGGTCCCTTAAGCCTTCACGTGAAGTTTCATGGCAAGATGACTCGTTTTCTATTTTTCACGATTTTAAACTTTTTTCGGAATGAGTTTTGGCCCCAAACATGGTAAACGTGATCTTTGTATTTCTGTTGGCATGCACAAAAAAATTCAGCTAAAACTTGAAGTGTACCAGATTTTGTGACCATTTGAAAAAAGTGTCCCCATTCCAGACACTTTAATGGCTACTGGTAGCAAACCTGTAAAATCTCAAATGCTCTTTAAGGAGCTGTGAGTTCTCGAGGTTTGATGAGGGATAGGGGGCCATTATAAGGGCCAAGTACCAGCACTAATCGCACATCATGTGCGCACACCCCCCGGCCCCCTGATCGCCGGAACCCCAATGCTGTCGGTCAGGTTCTCCGGTGATGCTCCGGTGATGGTGCCCCGACAAAGAAAAATGCAGCTACAGCATATGCCCGAGCCCAGCACGTGCTACCGTAACCCTCGGTCTGATCCGATCTTAGACCAGAAATGAACTCCATATGCTTAGACTGGGAATGAACTCTGTATGCCTAAGTCAACCAATGAAACAAGCGTACGAGTGCTCAGCCGGCCAAAGGGGAGGGATGCGCAAGCCGGGGACCAACCGGGTCCCCCGTTGCGTGCTTTGATCCTGCTACCGCAACGCTCGATCTGGTCTAATCTTAGACTGGGAATGAACTCCGTATGCCTAAGCCAACCGACGAAATGAGCGGACGGACGGGCACTACGCTGGCCAGAGAGACGGAATGCGCAAGCCGTGGATAGATAGGGTGGTAGGTTGGTTTAGGCACATCTTCATATTTCTACATGCCAATGCCATTTTTATGGCTTGTAAATTCATACAATGGTCCCTTAAGCCTTCACGTGAAGTTTCACGGTAAGACGACTCGTTTTTCATTTTTCATGATTTTTGAAACATTTTACGGTTAAGGATTTTTTAAAATTTCTTCGGAAGGAGTTTTGGCTCCAAGCTTGGTAGACATGATCCTTGTATTTTTGTTGGCATGCACAAAAAAATTAAGCTAAAAACTCGAAGTGTACAAGATTTTGTATTGAAAAAAGTGTCCCCATTTCAGACACTTTAATGGCTACTGGCAGCAAACCTGTAAAATATCAAATGCTCTTTAAGGGGGTGTGAGTTCTCAAGGTTTGATGAGGGATAGGGGGCCAATATAAGGGCCAAGTACCAGCACCCATCGCACATCATGTCCGCACACCCCCCGACCCCCTTGATCGCCAGAACCCCAATGTCGTCGGTCAGGTTCAACGGCGATGCTCCGACGATGGTGCCCCGATGAAGAAAAATGCGGCACCAGCACATACCCGAGCCCAGCATGTGTTGTCGCAACACTCGTTCCGATCCGATCTTAGACTCGGAATGAACTCCGTATGCTTAGATTGGGAATGAACTCCGTATGCCTAAGTCAACCCACGAAACAAGCGTGCGGGTGCTCAACCGGCCAGAGGGGTGAGATTTCGCAAGTCGAGGATCGGCTGGGTCCCCCTCTGCATGCTGCCAATCCTGCTACAGCAACCCTCAGTCCGGTTCAATCTTAGACTGGGAATGAACTCCGTATGACTAAGCCAATTGACGAAACTAGCGTACGGGCGAGCGGGCGGGCACTACGTCGGCCAGAGAGATGGGATGCGCAAGCCGTGGATCGATAGGGTTGTAGGTGGGTTTAGGCACATCTTCATATTTCTGCATGCCAATGCCATTTTTATGGCTTGTAAATTCATACAATGGTCCCTTAAGCCTTCACGTGAAGTTTCATGGCAAGACGACCTGTTTTCTATTTTTCACGATTTTCGAAACTTTTTATGGTTCGTGATTTTTTAAAATTTTTTCGAAAGGAGTTCTAGCCCAAACCTGGTAGACGTGATCCTTGTATTTTTGTTGGCATGCATAAAAAAATTTAGCTAAAAACTCGAAGTGTATAAGATTTTCTGACCATTTGAAAAAAATGTCCCCATTTCAGACACTTTAATTGCTACTGGCAACAAACCTGTAAAATCTCAAATGCTCTTTAAGGGGGTGTGAGTTCTCGAGGTTTGATGAGGGATAGGGGGCCAATGTAAGGGCCAAGTACTAGCACCCATCGTACATCATGTGCACACACCCCCCGGCCCCCTGATCGTCGAAACCTCAATGCCGCCGGTCAGGTTCTCCGGTGATGCTCCGACGAGGTGCCCCGACGAAGAAAAATATGGCACCAGCACATGCCCAAGCCCAGCATGTGCTGCCGCAACCCTCAGTCTGATCCGATCTTAGACTGGGAATGAACTCCGCATGCTTAAGTCAACCCACGAAACGAGCGTGCGGGCGCTCAGCCGGCCAGAAGGGCGGGATGCACAAACCGGGGATCGATCGGGTCCCCCTCTGTGTGCTGCCAATCCTACTGTCGCTACCCTCGGTCTGATCTGATCTTAGACTGGGAATTAACTCCGTATGCCTAAGCCAACTGACGAAACTAGCAGGCGGGCGGGCGGGCAGGCACTACACCGGCCAGAGCGACAGGATGCGCAAGCCAATGATCGATAGGGTGGTAAGTGGATTGAGGCACATCTTCATATTTCTGCATGTCAATGCCATTTTTATGGCTTGTAAACTCATACAATGGTCCCTTAAGCCTTCACGTGAAGTTTCATGGCAAGACGACTCATTTTCTATTTTCACGATTTTCAAAACTTTTTACGGTTTGAGATTTTTTAAAATTTTTTTGGAAGGAGTTTTGGCCCCAAACGTTGTAGACGTCATCCTTTTATTTTTTTTGGCATGCACAAAAATATTCAGCTAAAAACTCGAACTATACAACATTTTGTGACCATTTGAAAAAAGTGTCCCCATTTCAGACACTTTAATTGCTACTGACAGCAAACCTGTAAAATCTCAAATGCTCTTTAAGGGGGTGTGAGTTCTCGAGGTTTGATGAGGGATAGGGGGCCAATATAAGGGCCAAGTACCAGCACCCATTGCACATCATGTGCGCACACCCCGCCCTCGGCCCCCCGATCGTTGGAACCCCAATGCCGCCAGTCAGGTTCTCCGACGATGCTCCGGCGATGGTGTCTCGATGAAGAAAAATGCGGCACCAGCTCATGCCCAAGCCCAGCATGTGCTACCGTAACCCTCGATCCGGTCCGATCTTAGACTGGGAATGAACTCCGTATGCTTAGACTGGGAATGAACTTTGTATGCCTCAGTCAACCCACAAAATGAGCGTACGGTTGCTCAACCGGCCAGAAGGGCGGGATGCACAAGCCGGGGATCGGCCGGGTCCCCCTCTACATGCTGCCGCAACCCTCGACTGTTCTGATCTTAGACTGGGAATGAACTCCGTATGCCTAAGCCAACTGACGAAACGAGCGGGAGGGTGGACGGGCGGGCACTACGCCGGCCAGAGAGACGGGATGCGCAAGCCGTGGATCGATAGGGTGGTAGGTGGGTTTAGGCACATCTTCATATTTCTGCATGCAAATGCCATTTTTATGGCTCGTATATTCATACATTGGTCCTTTAAGCCTTCACATGAAGTTTAATGGTGAGATGACTCGTTTTCTATTTTTCATGATTTTCAAAGCTTTTTGCGATTCAAGATTTTTTTGAATTTTTTCGGCAGGAGTTTCAGCCCCAAACCTGGTAGACGTGATCCTTGTATTTTTGTTGGCATGCAAAAAAAAAGTCAGCTAAAAACTCACAGTATACAAGATTTTGTGACCATTTGAAAAAAGCATCCCCATTTCGAACACTTTAATGGCTACTGGCAGCAACCTGTAAAATCTCAAATGCTCTTTAAGGGGGTGTGAGTTCTCGAGGTTTGATGAGGGATAGGGGGCCAATATAAGGGCCAAGTACCAGCACCCATCACACATCATGTGCGCACACCCCCCGACCCCCCGATCGCCGGAACCCCAATGCCGCTGGTCAGGTTCTCCGACGATGCTTCGGCGATGGTGCCGAAGAAGAAAAATGTGGCACCAGCACATGCCCGGGCCCAGCATGTGCTGTCGCAACCCTCGGTCCGGTCCGATCTTAGACTGGGAATGAACTCTGTATGCTTAGACTGAGAATGAACTCCGTATGCCTAAGTCAACCCATGAAACGAGCATACGGGCGCTCAGTCGGCCAGAGGGGCGGGATGCGCAAGCTGGGGATCGGTCGGGTCCCCCTCTGTGTGCTATCGATCCTGTTGCTGCATCCCTCGGTCTGGTCCGATCTTAGACTGGGAATGAACTCCATATGCCTAAGCCAATCGACGAAATGAGCGGGCAGGCGGGCGGGCGGGCACTACGCCGGCCAGAGAGACGGGATGCGTAAGCCATGGATCGATAGGGTGGTAGGTGGGTTTAGGCACATCTCCATATTTCTACATGCCAATGCCATTTTTATGGCCTGTAAATTCATACAATGGTCCCTTAAGCCTTCACGTGAAGTTTCATGGCAAGACGACTCGTTTACTATTTTTCACGATTTTTGAAACTTTTTACAGTTTGGGATTTTTTGAAATTTTTTCGGAAGGAGTTTTGGCCCCAAACTTGCTAGACATATCCTTGTATTTTTTTTGGCATGTACAAAAAAATTTAGCTAAAAGCTCGAAGTGTACAAGATTTTGTGACCATTTGAAAAAAGTGTCCCCATTTCAGACACTTTAATGGCTACTGGCAGCAAACCTGTAAAATCTCAAATTCTCTTTAAAGGGGTGTGAGTTCTCGAGGTTTGATGAGCGATAGGGGGCCAATATAAGGGCCAACTACCAGCACCCATCGCACATCATGTGCGCACACCCCCCGGCCCCCCCGATCATCGGAACCCTAATGCCATCGGTCAGGTTCTCCGGTGATGCTCCGACGATGGTGCGCCGACGAAGAAAAATGCGGCACCAGCACATGCCCGAGCCCAGCATGTGCTGCCACAACCCTGGGTCTGGTCTGATCTTAGACTGGGAATGAACTCTGTATGCTTAGACTGGGAATGAACTCCGTATGCCTAAGTCAACCCCACGAAACGAGCGTGCGGGCGCTCAGCCGGCCGAAGGGTGGGATGCGCAAGTCGGGGATTGGTCGGGTCCCCCTCTGCATGGTTTTGATCCTGCTGTCGTAACCCTTGGTCCGGTCTGATCTTAGACTGGGAATGAACTCCGTATGCCTAAGCCAACCGACGAAACGAGCAGGCGGGCGGGCGGGCATTACGCAGGCCAGAGAGACGAGATACGCAAGCCTTGGATCGATAGGGTGGTAGGTGGGTTTAGGCACATCTTCATATTTCTATGCGTGAATGCCATTTCTATGGCTTGTGAATTCATACAATGGTCCCTTAAGCCTTCACGTGAAGTTTCAAGGCAAGATGACTCGTTTTCTATTTTTCAGGATTTTTGAAACTTTTTATGGTTCTGGATTTTTTAAATTTTTTCGGAAGGAGATTTGGCCCCAAACTTGGTAGACGTGATCCTTGTATTTTTGTTGGCATGCACAAACAAATTTAGCTAAAAACTCGAAGTGTACAAGATTTTGTGACCATTTGAAAAAAGTGTCCCCATTTCAGACACTTTATTGGCTACTGGCAGCAAACCTGTAAAATCTCAAATGCTCTTTAAGGGGGTGTGAGTTCTCGAGGTTTGATAAGGGATAGTTGGCCAATATAAGGGCCAAGTACCAGCACCCATCGCACATCATGTGCGCACACCTCCCCCGCCCCCTCGATCGTCGAAACCCCATGCCGCCGGTTAGGTTCTCCGGTGATGCTCCGACGATGGTGCCCCGACGAAGAAAAATACGGCACCAGTACGTGCTCAAGCCCAGCATGTGCTGCCGCAACCCTTGGTCTGGTCAGATCTTAGACTAGGAATGAACTCCGTATGCTTAGACTGGGAATGAACTCCGTATGCCTAAGTCAACCCACGAAACGAACGTGCGAGCGCTCAGCCGGCTAGAGGGGCGAGATGCGTAAGCCAGCGATTGACCAGGTCCCCCTCTGCGTGCTGCCAATCCCACTACCACAACCCTCAGTCCGGTCTAATCTTAGACTGGAATGAACTCCGTATGCCTAAGTCAACCCATGAAATGAGCGTGCGGGTGCTCAGCCGGCCAGAGGGGAGGGATGCACAAGCCGGGGATCGACCTTGTACCCCTCTACGTGCTGCCGATCCTACTGCCATAACCCTCGATCCAGTCTAATCTTAGACTGGAATGAACTCCGTATGCCTAAGCCAACTGAGGAAACGAGCGGGAGGGTGGACGGGCGGGCACTACGTCGGCCAGAGAGACGGGATGCGCAAGCCGTGGATCGATAGGGTGGTAGGTGGGTTTAGGCATATCTTCATATTTCTGCATGCCAATGCCATTCTTGTGGCTTGTAAATTCATACAATCGTCCCTTAAGCCTTCACGTGAAGTTTCATGGCAAGACGACTCGTTTTCTTTTTTTCAGGATTTTTGAAAGTTTTTACGGTTTGAGATTTTTTAAAATTTTTTGGAAGGAGTTTTGGCCCCAAACTTGGTAGACGTCATCCTTGTATTTTTGTTGGCATGCACAAAAATATTCAGCTAAAAACTCGAACTGTACAACATTTTGTGACCATTTGAAAAAAGTGTCCCCATTTTAGACACTTTAATTGCTACGACAGCAAACCTGTAAAATCTCAAATGCTCTTTAAGGGGGTGTGAGTTCTCGAGGTTTGATGAGGGATAGGGTGCCAATATAGGGCCAAGTACCAGCACCCATCGCACATCATGTGCGCACACCCCCCGGCCCCCCCGATCATCAGAACCCCAATGTTGTCGGTCAGGTTCTCCGACGATGCTCCAACGATAGTGCCCCGACGAAGAAAAATACGGCACCAGCACATGCCAAAGCCCAGCATGTGCTGCCGCAACACTCAGTCCAATTCGATCTTAGACTGGGAATGAACTCCGTAAGCCTAAGCCAACCGATGAAATAAGCGGTCGGACGGGCACTATGCCGGCCAGAGAGACAGGATGCGCAAGCCGTGGATCGATAGGGTGGTAGGTGGGTTTAGGCACATCTTCATATTTCTGCATGGCAATGATATTTTTATGGCTTGTAAATTCATACAATGCTCCTTTAAGCCTTCACGTGAAGTTTCATGGCAAGACGACTCGTTTTTTATTTTTCACGATTTTCAAAATTTTTTACGGTTTAGGATTTTTTAAAATTTTTTTGGAAGGTGTTTTGGCCCCAAACTTGGTAGACGTGATCCTTTTATTTTTGTTGACATGCAAAAAAAAAAATTCAGCTAAAAACTCGAAGTGTACAAGATTTTATGACAATTTGAAAAAGGTCTCCCCATTCCAGCACTTTAATGGCTACTGGCAGGAAACCTGTAAAATCTCAAATGCTCTTTAAAGGGGTGTGAGTTCTCGAGGTTTGATGAGGGATAGGGGGTCAATATAAGGGCCAAGTACCAGCACCCATCACACATCATGTGCACACACCCCCCAGCCCCCCCGATCGTCGGAACCCTAATGCCGTCGGTCAGGTTCTCCGGCGATGCTCCAGCGAAGAAAAATGCGGCACCAGCACATGCCCGAGCCCAGCATGTGCTACAGCAATCCTCGGTCCGGTCCGATCTTAGACTGGGAATGAACTCCATTTGCTTAGACTGGGAATCAACTCCGTATGCCTAAGTCAACCCACGAAACATGCTTGCGGGTGCTCAGCCAGCCAGAGAGGCAGGATACGCAAGTTGGGGATCGACCGGGTCCCCCTCTGCCTGTTGTCGATCTTGCTGCCACAACCCTCAGTCTGTTCTTATCTTCGACTGGGAATGAACTCCATATGCCTAAGCCAACCGACGAAATGAGCAGGCGGGCGGGCATTACGCCGGCCAGAGAGACGGGATGCGCAAGCTGTGGATCGATAGGGTGGTAGGTGGGTTTAGGCACATCTTCATATTTCTACGTGCCAATGCCATTTTTATGGCTCGTAAATTCATACAATGGTCCCTTAAGCCTTCACATGAAGTTTCATGGCAAGACGATTCATTTTCTATTTTTCACGATTTTCAAAACTTTTTACGGTTCGAGATTTTTTGAAATTTTTTTGGAAGGAGTTTTGGCCCCAAACTTGGTAGACGTGATCCTTGTATTTTTATTGGCATGCACAAAAAAAGTGTCCCCATTTCAGACACTTTAACGGCTACTGGCAGCAAACCTGTAAAATATCAAATGCTCTTTAATGGGGTGTGAGTTCTTGAGGTTTGATGAGGGATAGGGGGCCAATATAAGGGCCAAGTACCAGCACCCATCGCACATCATGTACGCACACCCCACCCGGCCCCCTCGATCTCAGGAACCCCAATGCCGCCGGTCAGGTTCTCCGACGATGCTCCGGCGATGGTGCCCCAGTGAAGAAAAATATGGCACCAGCACATGCCCGAGCCCAGTATATGCTACCGCAATCCTCGGTCCAGTCCATTCTTAGACTGGGAATGAACTCCGTATGCTTAGACTTGGAATGAACTCCATATGCCTAAGTCAACCCATGAAATGAGCGTGCAGGCGCTCAGCCGGTCAGAGGGGCGGGATGCGCAAGCCGAGGATCGACCGTGTCCCCCTCTGTGTGCTATCGATCCTGCTGTCGCAACCCTTGGTTCGATTCAATCTTAGACTGGGAATGAACTCTGTATGCCTAAGCCATCCGACGAAATGAGCGGGCAGGCGGGCGAGCGGGCACTACACCGGCCTGAGAGACGGGATGCGCAAGCCGTGGATCGATAGGGTGGTAGGTGGGTTTAGCCACATCTTCATATTTCTGCATACCAATGCCATTTTTATGGCTTGTAACTTAATACAACGGTCCCTTAAGCCTTCACGTGAAGTTTCATGGCAAGATGACTCGTTTTCTATTTTTCACGATTTTTAAAACTTTTTACGGTTTGGGATTTTTTAAAATTTTTTCGGAAGGAATTTTGGTGCCAAACTTGGTAGACGTGATCCTTGTATTTTTGTTGGCATGCACAAAAAAATTCAGCTAAAAATTCGAAGTGTACAAGATTTTGTTACTATTTGAAAAAAGTGTCCCCGTTTTAGACACTTTAATGGCTACTGGCAGCAAACCTGTAAAATCTCAAATGCTCTTTAAGGGGGTCTGAGTTCTCGAGGTTTGATGAGGGATAGGGGGCCAATATAAGGGCCAAGTACCAGCACCCATCGCACATCATGTGCGCACACCCCCCGACCCCCTGATCGTCAGAACCCTAATGCCATCGGTCAGGTTCTCCGGCGATGCTCCGACGATGGTGCCCCGACGAAGAAAAATGCGGTACCAGCACATGCCCGAGCCTAGCATGTGCTGCCGCAACCCTCGGTCTGGTCCGATCTTAGACTGGGAATGAACTCCATATGTCTAAGCCAACCCACGAAACAAGCGTGCGGGTGTTCAGCCAGCCAGAGGGGCGGGATGCGCAAGCCGGGGATCGGCCAGGTCCCCCTCTACGTGCTGCCAATCTTACTGCCACAACCCTCGGTTCGCTCCGATCTTAGACTAGGAATGAACTCCGTGTGCCTAAGCCAATCGACGAAAGGAGCGGGCAGGCGGGCGGGCAGGCACTACGTCGGTCAGAGAGACGGGATGCGCAATCCGTGGATCGATAGGGTGGTAGGTGGGTTTAGGCACATCTTCATATTTCTGTGTGCCGATGCCATTTTTATGGCTTGTAAATTCATACAATGGTCCCTTAAGCCTTCACGTGAAGTTTCATGGCAAGACGACTCGTTTTCTATTGTTCACGATTTTCAAAAATCTTTACGGTTCAAGATTTTTGAAAATTTTTCGGAAGGAGTTTTGGCCCCAAACTTGGTAGACGTGATCCTTGTATTTTTGTTGGCATGCACAAAAAAAGTCAGCTAAAAACTCAAAGTGTACAAGATTTTGTGACCATTTGAAAAAAGCATCCCCATTTCGAACACTTTAATGGCTACTGGCAGCAAACCTGTAAAATCTCAAATGCTCTTTAAGGGGGTGTGATTTCTCGAGGTTTGATAAGGGATAGTTGGCCAATATAAGGGCCAAGTACCAGCACCCATCGCACATCATGTGCGCACACCCCCCGGCCCCCTCGATCGTCGGAACCCCAATGCTGGCGGTCAGGTTCTCTGGCGATGCTCTGGCGATGGTGCCCTGGTGAAGAAAAATGTGGCACCAGCACATGCCCGAGCCCAGCATATGCTGCCACAACCCTCGGTCTGATCCGATCTTAGACTGGGAATGAACTCCGTATGCTTAGACTTGGAATGAACTCCGTATGCCTAAGTCAACCCACGAAACGAGCATACGGGCGCTCAACCGGCCGGAGGGGCGGGACGCGCAAGCCAAGGATCGACCGTGTCCCCCTCTATGTGCTACCGATCCTGCTGTCGTAACCCTCGGTCCGGTCCAATCTTCGACTGGGAATGAACTCCGTATGCCTAAGCCAACCGACGAATAGAACGGGCGGGCGGGCAGGCACTACGTCGGCCAGAGAGACGAGATGCGCAAGCCGTGGATCGATAGGGTGGTAGGTGGGTTTAGGCAGATCTTCATATTTCTTCATGCCAATGCCATTTTTATGCCTTGTAAATTCAAACAATGGTCCCTTAAGCCTTCACGTGAAGTTTCATGGCAAGACGACTCGTTTTCTATTTTTCACGATTTTTGAATCTCTTTACGGTTCTTGATTTGTGAAAATTTTTTTAGAAATCCTTTTTTGGCCCCAAACTTGGTAGACATGATCCTTGTATTTTTTTTGGCATGCACAAAAAAATTCAGCTAAAAACTCAAAGTGTACAAGATTTTGTGACCATTTGAAAAAAGTGACCGCATTTCCGAAACTTTAATGGCTACTTGCAGTAAACCTGTAAAATCTCAAATGCTCTTTAAGGGGGTGTGAGTTCTCGAGGTTTGATGAGGGATAGGGGGCCAATATAAGGGCCAAGTACCAGCACCCATTGCACATATTGTGGGCACGCCCCCCGACCCCCCGATTACCGGAACCCCAATGCCGCCGGTCAGGTTCTCTGGCGATGCTACGGCGATGGTGCCCCGACGAAGAAAAATACGGCACCAGCACATGCCCGAGCCCAGCATTTACTGTCGCAACCCTCGGTCTGGTCTGATCTTAGACTGGGAATGAACTCCATATGTCTAAGCCAACCCATGAAACGAGCGTGTGGGTGTTCAGCCGGCCAGAGGGGTGGGATGCGCAAGCCGGGGATCGGCTAGGTCCCCCTCTACGTGCTGCCGATCTTACTACCGCAACCCTTGGTTCGCTCTAATCTTAGACTAGGAATAAACTCCGTGTGCCTAAGCCAATCGACGAAAGGAGCGGGCAGGCGGGCGGACAGGCACTACGTCAGTCAGAGAGACGGGATGCGCAAGCGGTGGATCGATAGGGTGGTAGGTGGGTTTAGGCACATCTTCATATTTCTGTGTGCCAACGCCATTTTTATGGCTTGTAAATTCATACAATGGTCCCTTAAGCCTTCACGTGAAGTTTCATGGCAAGACGACTCATTTTCTATTGTTCACGATTTTTGAAACTTTTTACGATTCGAGATTTTTGAAACTTTTTTGGAAGGAGTTTTGGCCCCAAACTTGGTAGACGTGATCCTTGTATTTTTGTTGGCATGCACAAAAAAATTCAGCTAAAAACTCGAAGTGTACAAGATTTTGTGACCATTTGAAAAAAGTGTCCCCATTTCAGACACTTTAATGGCAACTAGCAGCAAACCTGTAAAATCTCAAATGCTCTTTAAGGGGGTGTGAGTTCTCAAGGTTTGATGAGGGATAGGGGCTAATATAAGGGCAAAGTACCAGCACCCATCACACATCATGTGCGCACACCCCCCTCCCGGCCCCCCGATCATCGGAACCCCAATACTGCCGGTCAGGTTCTTCGGCGATGCTCCGACGATGGTGCCCCAGTAAAGAAAAATGCAGCACCAGCACATGCCCAAGCCCACCATGTGCTGCCGCAACCCTCAGTCCAGTCCGATCTTAGACTGGGAATGAACTCTGTATGTTAGACTGGGAATGAACTCCGGTATGCCTAAGTCAACCCATGAAATGAACGTGCGGGCGCTCAGCCGGCCAGAGGGGCGGGATGCGCAAGTCGGGGATCGACCGGGTCCCCCTCTGCGTGTTGCCAATCCTACTGCTGCAACCTTTGATCCGGTCTGATCTTAGACTGGGAATGAACTCCGTATGCCTAAGCCAAACCGACGAAACGAACGGGCGGGCAGGCGGGCACTACGTCGGCCAGAGAGACGGGATACGCAAGCCGTGGATCGATAGGGTGGTCGGTGGATTTTGGCACATATTCATATTTCTGCGTGCCAATTCCATTTTTATGGCTTGTAAATTCATACAATGATCCCTTAAGCCTTCACGTGAAGTTTCATGGCAAGATGATTCGTTTTCTGTTGTTCACGATTTTTGAAACTTTTTACGGTTCGAGATTTTTTGAAATTTTTTCGAAAGGAGTTTTGGCCCCAAACTTGGTAGACATGATCCTTGTATTTTTGTTGGCATGCACAAAAAAATTCAGCTAAAAACTCGAAGTGTACAAGATTTTGTGACCATTTGAAAAAAGTGTCCCCATTTCAGACATTTTAATTGTTACTGGCAACAAACCTGTAAAATCTCAAATGCTCTTTAAGGGGGTGTGGGTTCTCGAGGTTTGACGAGGGACAGGGGGCCAATATAAGGGCCAAGTACCAGCACCCATCGCACATCATGTGCGCACACCCCCCCCGGCCCCCCAATCTTCGGAACCCTAATGCTACCAGTCAGGTTCTTCGACGATGCTCCGGCGGTGGTGCCCCAACGAAGAAAAATGCGGCACCAACACATGCCCGAGCATAGCATGTGCAGCTGCAACCCTCGGTCCGATCCGATCTTAGACTGGAAATGAACTCCATATGCTTAGACTGGGAATGAACTCCGTATGCCTAAGTCAACCCACGAAACGAGCGTGCGGGCGCTCAGCTTGCCAGAGGGGCGGGATGCACAAGCCGGGGATCAGTCGGGTCCCCCTCTGTGTGCTGTCGATCCTACTACCGCAACCCTCGGTCTGATTCGATCTTAGATTGGGAATGAACTCTGTATGCCTAAGTTAACCCATGGAACAAGCGTGCGGGCGCTCAACCGGCCAGAGGGGTGGGATGCGCAAGCCGGGATCGATTGGGTCCCCCTTTGCGTGCTGCCGATCCTGCTGCCATAGCCCTCGATCCGATCTGATCTTAGACTGGGAATGAACTCCGTATGCCTAAGCCAACCGATGAAACGAACGGGTGGGCGGGCACTATGTCAGCCAGAGAGACGGATGCGCAAGCCATGGATCGATGGGGTGGTAGGTTGGTTTGGGCACATCTTCATATTTCTATGTGCCAATGCCATTTTTATGGCTTGTAAATTCATACAATGGTCCTTTAAGCCTTCACGTGAAGTTTCATGGCAAGATGACTCGTTTTCTATTTTTCATGATTTTAAAAACTTTTTACGGTTCGGGATTTTTTAAAATTTTTTTGGAAAGAGTTTTGGCCCCAAACTTGGTAGACGTGATCCTTATATTTTGTTAGCATGCACAAAAAAATTCAGCTAAAAACTCAAAGTGTACAAGATTTTGTGACCATTTGAAAAAGGTGTCCCCATTTCAGACACTTTATTGGCTACTGGCAGCAAACCTGTAAAATCTCAGATGCTCTTTAAGGGGGTGTGAGTTCTCGAGGTTTGACGAGGGATAGGGGGCCAATATAAGGGCCAACTACCAGCACCCATCGCACATTATCTACGTACACCCCCGCCCCCCTGATCATCGGAACCCCATTGTCACCGGTCAGGTTCTCCGACGGCGCTCCGACGATGGTGCCCCGACGAAGAAAAATGTGGCACCAGCACATGCCCGAGCCCAGCATGTGCTGTCGCAACCCTCGGTCCGGTTTGATCTTCGACTGTGAATGAACTCTGTATGCTTAGACTGGGAATGAACTCTGTATGCCTAAGTCAACCCACGAAACGAGCGTACGGGCGCTCAGTCGGGCAGAGGGGCAGGATGCGCAAGCCAGGGATCAGTCGGGTCCTACTTTGCATGCTGCCGATCTTGCTGTCGTAACCCTCGGTCTGGTCCAATCTTAGACTGGGAATGAACTTCGTATGCCTGAACCAACCGATGAAACGAGCGCCGGATGGGCGGGCGGGCACTATGCCGGCCAGAGAGATGGGATGTGCAAGCCATGGATCGATAGGGTGGTAGGTGGGTTTAGGAATATCTTCATATTTCTGCGTGCCGATGCCATTTTTATGGCTTGTAAATTCATACAATGGTCCCTAAAGCCTTCACGTGAAGTTTCTTGGCAAGACAACTCGTTTTCTATTTTTCATGATTTTTGAAACTTTTTGCGGTTCGGGATTTTTTAAAATTTTTTCGGAAGGGGTTTTGGCCCCAAACTTGGTAGTCGTGATCCTTGTATTTTTGTTCGCATGCACAAAACAATTTAGCTAAAAACTCAAAATGTACAAGATTTTGTGACCATTTGAAAAAAGTGTCCCCATTTCAGACACTTTAATGGCTACTGGCAGCAAACTTGTAAAATCTCAAATGCTCTTTAAGAGGGTGTGAGTTCTCGAGGTTTGATGAGGGATAGGGGCCAATATAAGGGCCAACTACCAGCACCCATCGCACATCATGTACGTACACCCCCCGGCCCCCCGATCGTCGAAACCCCAATGCTGCCAATCAGGTTCTCCGGCGATGCTCCGACGATGGTGCCCCGACGAAGAAAAATGCAGCTCCAGCACATGCCCGAGCCCAGCATGTGCTGTCGCAACCCTTGGTCTGGTCCGATCTTAGATTGGGAATGAACTCCGTATGCTTAGGCTGGGAATGAACTCCGTATGCCTAAGTCAACCAACGAAATGAGCGTGTGGGTGCTCAGCCAGCCAGAGGGCCAGGTTGCATAAGGCGGGGATCGATCGGGTCCCCCACTACGTGCTGCCGATCCTGCTGCCACAACCCTCATTCTGGTCTGATCTTGGACTGGGATTGAACTCCGTATGCCTAAGCGAACCGACGAAACGAGTGGACGGGCGGGCGGGTGGGCACTACGCCGGCCAGAGAGACGGGATGCACAAGCCGTGGATCGATAGGGTGGTAGGTGGGTTTAGGCACATCTTCATATTTCTACGTGCCAATGCCATTTTTATGATTTGTAAATTCATACAATGGTCCCTTAAGCCTTCACATGAAGTTTCATGGCAAGACGACTCGTTTTCTATTTTTCACGATTTTGAAACTTTTTACGGTTCGGGATTTTTTAAAATTTTTTCGGAAGGGGTTTTGGCCCCAAACTTGGTACTCGTGATCCGTGTATTTTTGTTGGCATGCACAAAAAAATTCAGCTAAAAACTCGAAATGTACAAGATTTTGTGACCATTTGAAAAAAGCGTCCCGATTTCAGACACTTTAATGGCTACTGGCAGCAAACTTGTAAAATCTCAAATGCTCTTTAAGGGGGTATGAGTTCTCGAGGTTTGATGAGGGATAGGGGGCCAATATAAGGGCCAAGTACCAGCACCCATCGCACATCATGTGCGCACACCCCCCTCCGGCCCCCCCGTTCGCCGGAACCCCAATGCTGTCGATCGGGTTCTCCGACGATGCTCCGACGATGGTGCCCCGGTGAAGAAAAATGCGGCACCAGCACATGCCCGAGCCTAGCATGTGCTGCCGTTACCCTCGGTCTGGTCCAATCTTAGACTAGGAATGAACTCCGTATGCTTAGGCTAGGAATGAACTCTGTATGCCTAAGTCAACCAACGAAACGAGCGTGCGGGTGCTCAGCCGGCCAGAGGGGCGGGATGCACAAGCCGGGGATTGACCGGGTCCCCCACTATGTGCTGTCGATCCTGCTGCCGTGACCCTCGTTCCGGTCGGATCTTAGACTGGGAATGAACTCCGTATGCCAAAGCCAACCGATGAAACGAGCGGGCGAACGGGCGGGCGGGCACTATGCCGGCCAGAGAGGCGGGATGCGCAAACCGTGGATCGATAGGGTGGTAGGTGGGTTTAGGCACATCTTCATATTTTTGTGTACCAATGCCATTTTTATGGCTTGTAAATTCATACAATGATCCCTTAAGCCTTCACGTGAAGTTTCATGGCAAGACGACTCATTTTCAATTTTTCATGATTTTTGAAACCTTTTAGGTTTGGGATTTTTTAAAATTTTTTCGGAAGGAGTTTTGGCCCCAAACTTGGTAGACGTGATCCTTGTATTTTTGTTGGCATGCACAATAAAATTCAGCTAAAAACTCGAAGTGTACAAGATTTTGTGACCATTTGAAAAAAGTGTCCACATTTAAGATACTTTAATGGCTACTGGAAGCAAACCTGTAAAATCTCAAACGGTCTTTAAGGGGGTGTGAGTTCTCAAGGTTTGATGAGGGATAAGGGGCCAATATAAGGGCCAAATACCGGCACCCATCTCACATCATGTGCGTACACCCCCCGGTCCCCCAGATCGCCGGAACCCCAATGCCGCCAGTCAGGTTCTCCAACGATGCTCTGGCGATGGTGCCCCGACGAAGAAAAATGTGGAACCAGCACATGCCTGAGCCCAGCATGTGCTGCCGCAACCCTCGGTCTGGTCCGATCTTAGACTGGGAATGAACTCCCTATGCTTAGACTGGGAATGAACTCCGTATGCCTAAGTCAACCCACGAAACGAGCGTGCGGGCACTCAGCCAGCCAGAGGGGTAGGATGAGCAAGCCGAGGATCGATCGGGTCCCCCTCTGCATGCTACCGATCCTGCTGCCATAACCCTCGGTCTGGTCCAATCTTAGACTGGGAATGAACTCCGTATGCCTAAGCCAACCGACGAAATGAGCGGGCGGGCGAGTGGGCGGGCACTATGCCGGGCAGACAGACAGGAAGCGCAAGCCATGGATCGATACGGTGGTAGGTGAGTTTAGGCACATCTTCATATTTCTTCATGCCAATGCCATTTTTAAGGCTTGTAAATTCATACAGTGGTCCCTTAAGCCTTCACGTAAAGTTTCATGGCAAGACGACTCGTTTTCTATATTTCATGATTTTCAAAACTTTTTGCGGTTTGGGATTTTTTAAAATTTTTTCGGAAGGAGTTTTGGCCCCAAACTTGGTAGACGTGATCCTTGTATTTTCTTTGGCATGCACAAAAAAATTCAGCTAAAAACTCGAAGTGTACAAGATTTTGTGACCATTTGAAAAAAGTGTCCCCATTCGAGACACTTTAATGTCTACTGGCAGCAAACCTATAAAATCTCAAATGCTCTTTAAGGGGGTGTGAGTTCTTGAGGTTTGATGAGGGATAAGGGGCCAATATAAGGGCCAACTACCAGCACCCATCGCACATCATGTGTGCACACCCCCCCGGCCCCCCCGATCGCCGAACCCCAATGCCGCCGGTCAGGTTCTCCGGTGACACTCCGACGATGGTGCCCCGACGAAGAAAAATGCAGCACCAGCACATACCCGAGCCCAGCATGTGTACCCGCAACCCTCAGTCTGGTCCAATCTTAGATTGGGAATGAACTCCGTATGCTTAGACTGGGAATGAACATCGTACGCCTAAGTCAACCCACGAAACGAGCGTCTGGGCGTTCAGCCGACCAGAGGGGTGGGATGCGCAAGCCGGGGATCGGCCAGGTACCCCTCTGCGTGCTGCAGATCCTGCTGCCGCAACCCTCAGTCTGGTCAAATCTTAGACTGGGAATGAACTCCGTATGCCTAAGCCAACTAACGAAACGAGCGGGCAGGCGGGCGGGCGGGCACTACGCCAGCCAAAGAGACGGGATGCGCAAGCCGTGGATCGATAGGGTGGTAGGTGGATTTAGGCACATTTTCATATTTCTCCATGCCAATGCCATTTTTATGGCTTGTAAATTCATACAGTGGTCCCTTAAGCCTTCACGTGAAGTTTCATGGCAAGACGACTCGTTTTCTATTTTTTACGATTTTCGAAACTTTTTACGGTTTGGGATTTTTTTAAATTTTTTTGGAAGGCGTTTTGGCCCCAAACTTGGTAGACGTGATCCTTGTATTTTTTTTGGCATGCAAAAAAAAATTCAACTAAAAAAGTCGAAGTGTACAAGATTTTGTGACCATTTGAAAAAAGTGTCCCCATTTCAGACACTTTAATGGCTTCTGGCAGCAAACCTGTAAAATCTCAAATGCTCTTTAAGGGGGTGTGAGTTCTCGAGGTTTGATGAGGGATAGGGGGCCAATATAGGGGCCAATATAAGGGCCAAGAATGAGCACCCATCGCACATCATGCGCACACACACCCCCTGGCCCCCCCGATCGTCGGAACCCCAATGCCGTCGGTTAGCTTCTACGGTGATACTCCGGTGAAAGGGGCGGGTGGGCGGGCACTACGCCGGCCAGAGAGACGGGATGCATAAGCCATGGATCGATAGGGTGGTATGTGGGTTTAGGTGCATCATCATATTTCTGCATACCAATGCCATTTTTATGGCTTGTAAATTCATACAATGGTCCCTTAAGCCTTCACGTGAAGCTTCATGGCAAGACGACTCGTTTTTTATTTTTCACGATTTTTGAAACTTTTTGTGGTTCAGGATTTTTTTAAATTTTTTCAGAAATATTTTTTGCCCCAAACTTGGTAGACGTGATCCTTGTATTTTTATTGGCATGCACAAAAAAATTCAGCTAAAAGCTTGAAGTATACAAGGTTTTGTGACCATTTGAAAAAAGTGTCCCCATTTCAAACACTTTAATGGCTACTGGCAGCAAACCTGTAAAATCTCAAATGCTCTTTAAGGGGGTGTGAGTTCTCGAGGTTTGATAAGGGATAGGGGGCCAATATAAGGGCCAAGTACCAGCACCCATCGCACATCATGTGCGCACACCCCCGTCGGCCCCCCCGATCGCCGAAACCCTAATGCCACCGGTCAGGTTCTCCGGTGATGCTCCGACGATGGTGCCCCGATGAAGAAAAATGCCACACTAGCACATGCCCGAGCCCAGCATTTGCTGCTGCAACCCTCGGTCTGATCCGATCTTAGACTGGGAATGAACTCCGTATGCCTAAGTCAACCCACGAAACGAGCTTGCGGGTGCTCAACCAGCCAGAGGAGCAGGATCCGCAAGCCGGGGATCGACCGATTCCTCTTTTGCGTGCTGCTGATCCGACTGCCGTAACCCTCGGTCCGGTCCGATCTTAGACTAGGAATGAACTCCGTTTGGCTAAGCTAACCGACGAAATGAGCGGGTGGACGGTAGTGCCGGCCAGAGAGATGGGATGCGCAAGCCGTGGATCGATAGGGTGGTAGGTGGGTTTAGGCACATCTTCATATTTCTACGTTCCACCATTTTTATGGCTTGTAAATTCATACAATGGTCCCTTAAGCCTTCACGTGAAGTCTCATGGCAAGACGACTCATTTTTTATTTTTCACGATTTTTGAAACTTTTTGCGGTTCGTGATTTTTTTAAAATTTTTTCAGAAGGATTTTTGTCCCCAAACTTGGTAGATGTGATCCTTGCATTTTTGTTGGCATGCAAAAAAAATTCAGCTAAAAACTCGAAGTGTACGAGATTTTGTGACCATTTGAAAAAAGTGTCCCCATTTCAGACACTTTAATGGCTACTGCCAGCAAACCTGTAAAATCTCAAATGCTCTTTAAAGGGGTGTGAGTTCTTGAGGTTTGATGAGGGATAGCAGGCAAATATAAGGGCCAAGTACGAGCACCCATCGCACATCATGTGCGCACACCCCCCCGGCCCTTCCGATCGTCAGAACCCCAATGCCGCCAGTCGGGTTCTCCGATGATGGTGCCCCGATGAAGAAAAATGCGGCACCAGCACATGCCCGAGCGCAGCATGTGCTGTCGTAACCCTCGATCAGGTCTGATCTTAGACTGGGAATGAACTCCGTACGCTTAGACTGGGAATGAACTCCGTATGCCTAAGTCAACCCACAAAATGAGCGTGCGGGCACTCAGTCGGCCAGAGGGGCGGGATGCGCAAGTCGGGGATCGATCGGGTCCCTCTCTGCGTGCTGTCAATCTTGCTGCCGTAACCCTCGATCTGGTCTAATCCTAGAATGGGAATGAACTTCGTATGCCTAAGCCAACTGACGAAACGAGCGGGCGGGTGGGCGGGCGGGCACTACGCCAGCCAGAGAGACGGGATGCGCAAGCCGTGAATCGATAGGGTGGTAGGTGGGTTTAGGCACATCTTCATATTTCTGCATGCCAATGCCATTTTCATGGCTTGTAAATTCATACAATGGTCCCTTAAGCCTTCACGTGAAGTTTCATAGCAAGATGACTCGTTTTTTATTTTTCATGATTTTTGAAACTTTTTGCGGTTGGGCATTTTTTAAAATATTTTCGGAAGGAGTTTTGGCCCCAAACTTGGTAGACCTGATCCTTGTATTTTTGTTGGCATGCACAAAAAAATTCAGCTAAAAACTCCAAGTGTACAAGATTTTGTGACCATTTGAAAAAATTGTCTCCATTTTAGACACTTTAATGGCTACTGGCAGCAAACCTGTAAAATCTCAAATGCTCTTTTAGGAGGCGTGAGTTCTCGAGGTTTGATGAGGGATACGGGGATATTATATGGGCTAAGCACCAGCACCCATTGCACATCATGTGCACACACCCCCCGGCCCCCTGATCGCCGGAACCCAAATGCCGCCTGTCAGGTTCTCTGGCAATGCTCCGACGATGGTGCCCCGACGAAGAAAAATGCGGCACCAGCACATGCCCGAGCCCAGCAAGTGCTGCCGCAACCCTCAGTCCAATCCTATCTTAGACTGGGAATGAACTCCGCATGCTTAAACTAGGAATGAACTCCGTCTGCCTAAGTCAACCCACGAAATGAGCGTGCGGGCACTCAACCGGCCTGAGAGGCGGGATGCGCAAGCCGGGGATCGGCCAGGTCCCCCTCTGCATGCTGCTGATCCTGTTGCCGTAACCCTCTATCCAGTCCGATCTTAGACTTGGAATGAACTCCGTATGCCTAAGCCAATTGATGAACCGAGCGGGAGGGCGGGCGGGCACTACATCGGCCAGAGAGACGGGATGCGCAAGCCCTGGATCAAGGGTGGTAGCTACGTTTAGGCACATCTTCATATTTGTACATGCCAATGCCATTTTGATGGCTTGTAAATTCTTACAATGGTCCCTTAAGCCTTCACGTGAAGTTTCATGGCAAGACGACTCGTTTTATATTTTTCATCATTTTCGAAACTTTTTACGGTTCAGGATTTTTTAAAATTTTTTTGGATGGAGTCTTGGCCCCAAACTTGGTATACATGATTCTTGTATTTTTGTTGGCATGCATAAAAAAATTCAGCTAAAAAATCGAAGTGTACAAGATTTTGTGACCATTTGAAAAAAATGTCCTCATTTTAGACACTTTAATAGCTACGACAGCAAACCTGTAAAATCTCAAATGCTCTTTAAAGGGGTGTGAGTTCTTGAGGTTTGATGAGGGATAGGTGGCCAATATAAGGGCCAAGTACCAGCACCAATCGCACATCATGTGCGCACACCTGCCCGGCCCCCCTGATCGACGGAACCCCAATGCCGCCGGTCAGGTTCTCTGGCGATGCTCCGGCGATGGTGCCGCGACGAAGAAAAATACGGCACCAGCACATGCCCGAGCCCAGCATGTGCTGCCACAACCCTCAGTCTGGTCTGATCTTAGACTGGGAATGAACTCCATATGCTTAGACTGGGAATGAACTCCGTATGCCTAAGTCAACCCACGAAACGAGCGTGCGGGCGCTCAACCGGCCAGAGGGGCGAGATGCACAAGTTGCGGATTGACCGGGTCCCCCTTTACGTGCTGCCAATCCTATTGCTGCCACCCTCGGTCTGGTTCGATCTTAGACAGGGAATGAACTCCATATGCCTAAGCCAACTGACGAAACGAGCGGGAGGGCGGGCGGGCACTACGTCGGCCAGAGAGATGGGATACGTAAGCCGTGGATCGATAGGGTGGTAGGTGGGTTTAGGCACATCTTCATATTTTTGCATGCCACCATTTTTATGGCTTGTAAATTCATACAATGCTCCCTTAAGCCTTCACGTGAAGTTTCATGGCAAGACGACTCATTTCTATTTTTCATGATTTTTGAAACTTTTTACGGTTCGTGATTTTTTAAAATTTTTTCAGAAGGAGTTTTGGCCCCAAACATGGTAGACATGATCCTTGTATTTTTTTTGGCATGCATAAAAAAATTCAGCTAAAAACTCGAAGTGTGCAAGATTTTGTGACCATTTGAAAAAAGTGTCCCCATTTTAGACACTTTAATTACTACTGGCAGTAAACCTGTAAAATCTCAAATGCTCTTTAAGGGGGTGTGAGTTCTCGAGGTTTGATGAGGGATAGGGGGCCAATATAAGGGCCCAGTACCAGCACCCATCGCACATCATGTGCGCACACCCCCGACCCCCCGATTGTCGAAACCCCAATGCTGCCTGTCAGGTTCTCTGGCGATGCTCCGGCGATGGTGCCCCGGCGAAGAAAAATACGGCACCAGCACATGCCCGAGCCATGCATGTGTCGCAGCAACCCTCGGTCCGGTCTGATTTTAGACTGGGAAAGAACTCCGTATGCTTAGACTGGGAATGAACTCCGTATGCCTAAGTCAACCCACGACACGAGCGTATGGGCGCTCATTCGGCCAGAGGGGCGGGATGCGTAAGCCGGGTCCCCCTCTATGTTCATCGAATCCTACTGCCACAACCCTTGGTTTGGTCTGATCTTAGACTGGAAATGAACTCCGTACGCCTAAGCCAACCAACGAAACGATCGGGCGGGTGGGCGGGTGGGCACTACGTCGGCCAGAGAGACGGGATGCGTAAGCTGTGGATCGATAGGGTGGTAGGTGGGTTTAGGCACATCTTCATATTTCTGTATACCAATGACATTTTTATGGCTTGTAAATTCATACAACGGTCCCTTAAGCCTTCACGTGAAGTTTCATGGCAAGATGACTCGTTTTCTATTTTTCACGATTTTTGAAACTTTTTATGGTTCGGGATATTTTAAAATTTTTTCGAAAGGAGTTTTGGCCCCAAACTTCGTAGACGTGATCCCTGTATTTTTGTTGGCATGCACAAAAAAATTCAGCTAAAAACTCAAAGTGTACAAGATTTTCTGACCATTTGAAAAAATTGTCTCCATTTTAGACACTTTAATGGCTACTGGCAGCAAACCTGTAAAATCTCAAATGCTCTTAAGGGGGTGTGAGTTCTCGAGGTTTGATAAGGGATAGGGGGATATTATACAGACTAACCACCAGCACCCATCGCACATCATATGCGCACACCCCCTGACCCCCTGATCGCCAGAACCCCAATGCCGCCTGTCAGGTCTCCGGCGATGGTGCCCCGACGAAGAAAAATGCGGCACCAGCACATGCCCGAGCCCAGCAAGTGCTGCTGCAACCCTTGATCCGGTCCGATCTTAGACTGGGAATGAACTCCGTATGCCTAAGTCGACCCACGAAACGAGCATGTGGGCTCTCAGTCGGCCAGAGGGGCGGGATGTGCAAGCCGAGGAACGGTCGGGTGCCCCTCTGCGTGCTACCGATCCTACTGTCGTAACCCTCAGTCTGGTCTGATCTTAGACTTGGAATGAACTCCGTATGCCTAAGCCAACTGACGAACCAAGCGGGTGGGCGGGAGGGCACTACGCTGACCAGAGAAACGAGATGCGCAAGCCGTGGATCATAGGTTGCTAGCTGCGTTTAGGCACATCTTCATATTTCTGCATGCCAATGCCATTTTGATGGCTTGTAAATTCATAGAATGGTCCCTTAAGCCTTCACGTGAAGTTTCATGGCAAGACGACTCGTTTTCTATTTTTTCTGATTTTTGAAACTTTTTACAGTTCGAGATTTTTTAAAATTTTTTTGGAAGGAGTCTTGGCCCCAAACCTGGTAGACATGATCCTTGTATTTTTGTTGGCATGCACAAAAAAAATTCAGCTAAAAACTTGAAGTGTACAAGATTTTGTGACCATTTGAAAAAGGTGTCCCCATTTTAGACTCTTTAATGGCTACTGGCAGCAAACCTATAAAATCTCAAATGCTCTTTAAGGGGGTGTGAGTTCTCGAGGTTTGATGAGGGATAGGGGGCCAATATAAGGGCCAGGAATGAGCACCCATCGCACATCATGTGCACACACACCCCTGGCCCCCCCGATCGTCGGAACCCCAATGCCGTCGGTTAGCTTCTACGGCGATACTCCGGTGATGGCACCCCGGTGAAGAAAAATGCGGCACCAGCACATGCTCGAGCCCAGCATGTGCTGTCGTAACCCTCGGTCTGATTCGATCTTAGACTGGGAATGAACTCCGTATGCTTAGACTGGGAATGAACTTCGTATGCCTAAGTCAACCCACGAAACGAGCGTGCGGGTGCTCAGCCGGCTCGAGGGGCGGGATGCGCAAGCCAGGGATCGGTCGTGTCCCCCTTTACGTGCCGCTGATCCAATTGCCGCAACCCTCAATCTGGTTCAATCTTCGACTAGGAATGAACTTCGTATGCCTAAGCCAACTGACGAAACGAGCGTGCGGGCGGGCGGGCGGGCACTATGCCGGCCAGAGAGACGGGATGCGGAAGCCATGGATCGACAGGGTGGTAGGTGGGTTTAGGAACATCTTCATATTTCTGTGTGCTAATGCCATTTTTATGGCTTGTAAATTCATACAATGGTCCGTTAAGCCTTCACGTGAAGTTTCATGGCAAGACGACTCGTTTTTATTTTTCACGATTTTCAAAACTTTTTGCGGTCTGGGTTTTTTTAAAATTTTTTCGGAAGGAGTTTTGGCCCCAAACTTGGTAGACGTGATCCTTGTATTTTTTTTGGCATGCACAAAAAAATTCAGATAAAAACTCGAAGTGTACAAGATTTTGTGACCATTTGAAAAAAGTGTCCCCATTTTAGACACTTTAATGGCTGCTGGCAGCAAACCTGTAAAATCTCACATGCTCTTTAAGGGGGTGTGAGTTCTCGAGGTTTGATGAGGGATAGGGGGCCAATATAAGGGCCAAGTACCAGCACCCATCGCACATCATGTGCGCACACCCCATGGCCCCCCCGATCGCCGGAACCCCAATGCCGCTGGTCAGGTTCTCCGGTGATGCTCCGACGATGGTGCCCCGACGAAGAAAAATGCAGCACCAGCACATTCTCGAGCCTAGCATGTGCTGTCGCAACCCTCGATCCCGTCTGATCTTAGGCTGGGAATGAACTTCGTATGCTTAGATTGGGAATGAACTCCGTATGCCTAAGTTAACCCATGAAATGAGTGTGCGGGCACTCAGCCGGCCAGAGGGGCGGGATGCGCAAGCCGGGGATCAACCGGGTCCCACTCTACGTGCTGCCGATCCTGCTGCCGCAACCCTTGGTCCGGTCTGATCTTAGACTGGGAATGAACTCTTTATGCCTAAGCCAATCGACGAAACGAGAGGGCGGGCGGACGGGCGGGCACTACGTCGGCCAGAGAGACGGGATGCGCAAGCTGTGGATCGATAGGGTGGTAGGTGGGTTTAGGCACATCTTCATATTTTTGTGTGCCAAATCTATTTTTACGGCTTGTAAATTCATACAATGGTCCCTTAAGCCTTCACGTGAAGTTTCACAGCAAGACGACTCGTTTTTTATTTTTCATGATTTTTGAAACTTTTTGCGGTTCCAGATTTTTTAAAATTTTTTCAGAAGAAGTTTTGGCCCTAAACTTGGTAGATGTGATCCTTGTATTTTTTTTGGCATGCAAAAAAAAATTCAGCTAAAAACTCGAAGTGTACAAGATTTTGTGACCATTTGAATAAAGTGTCCCCATTTCAGACACTTTAAAAGCTACTAGCAGCAAACCTGTAAAATCTCAAATGCTCTTTAAGGGGCTGTGAGTTCTCGAGGTTTCACGAGGGATAGGGGGCCAATATAAGGGCCAAGTACCAGCACCCATCGCACATCATGTGCGCACACCCCCCTGGCCCCCCGATCGCCGGAACCTCAATGCCACTGGTCAGGTTCTCTGACGATGCTCCGATGATGATGCCCCGACGAAGAAAAATGCAAAACTAGCACATTCCCGAGCCTAGCATGTGCTGTCGTAGCCCTCGGTCCCATCTGATCTTAGACTGGGAATGAACTTCATATGCTTAGATTGGGAATGAACTCCGTATGCCTAAGTCAACCCACGAAACGAGTGTGCGGGCGCTCAGCCGGCCAGAGGGGCGGGATGCACAAGCCGAGGATCGATCGGGTCCCCCTCTACGTGCTACCGATCCTGCTGCCACAACCTTCGGTTTGATCTGATCTTAGACTGGGAATGAACTCCGTATGCCTAAGCCAATCGACGAAATGAGCAGGCGGGCAGGCACTACGCCGGCCAGAGAGACGGGATGCGTAAGCCGTGGATCGATAGGGTGGTAGGTTGGTTCAGGAACATCTTCATATTTCTGCATGCCAATGCCATTTTTATGGCTTGTGAATTCATACAATGGTCCCTTAAGCCTTCACGCGAAGTTTCATAGCAGGACGACTCGTTTTCTATTTTTCATGATTTTTGAAACTTTTTGCGGTTCAGGATTTTTTAAAATTTTTTTCGGAAGGAGTTTTGGCCCCAAACTTGGTAGACGTGATCCTTGTATTTTTTTTCACATGCACAAAAAAATTCAGCTAAAAACTCGAAGTGTACAAGATTTTGTGACCATTTGAATAAAGTGTCCCCATTTCAGACACTTTAAAGGCTACAGGCAGCAAACCTGTAAAATCTCAAATGCTCTTTAAGGGGGTGTGAGTTCTCAAGGTTTGACGAGCGATACGGGGCTAATATAAGGGCCAAGTACCAGCACCCATCGCACATCATGTGTGCACACCCCCCAGCCCCCCGATCGTCGGAACCCCAATGCCGCCGGTCATGTTCTCCGGTAATGGTGCCCCAGCGAACAAAAATGTGGCACCAGCACATGCCCGAGCCCAAAATGTGCTGCCGCAACCCTTGGTCTAGTTCGATCTTAGACTGGGAATGAACTCCGTATGCTTAGACTGGGAATGAACTCCGTATGCCTAAGCCAACCGACGAAACAAGCTGGCGGGCAGGAGGGCACTACGTCGGCCAGAGAGACGGGATGCGCAAGCTGTGGATTGATAGGGTGGTAGGTGGGTTTGGGCACATCTTCATATTTCTGCGTGCCAATGCCATTTTTATGGCTTGTAAATTCATACAATGATCCCTTAAGCCTTCACATGAAGTTTCATGGCAAGACGACACGTTTTCTATTTTTAACGATTTTTGAAACTTTTTACGGTTCGGGATTTTTTAAAATTTTTTCGGAAGGATTTTTTGGCCCCAACTTGGTAGACATGATCCTTGCATTTTTTTTGGCATGTACAAAAAAATTCAGCTAAAAACTCGAAGTGTACAAGATTTTGTAACCATTTGAAAAAAGTGTCCCCATTTCAGACACTTTAATGGCTACTGGCAGCAAACTTGTAAAATCTCAAATGCTTTTTAAGGGGGTGTGAGTTCTAGAGGTTTGATGAGGGATAGGGGGCAAATATAAGGGCCAAGTACCAGCACCCATCACATATCATGTGCGCACACCCCCCGGCCCCCTCGATCACCAGAACCCCAATGCCGCCGGTCAGGTTCTCCGGTGATGCTCTGGTGATGGTGCCCCGACAAAGAAAAATGCAGCACTAGCACTTGTCCGAGCCCAGCATGTGTTGCCGCAACCCTCAGACCGATCCGATCTTAGATTGGGAATGAACTCCGTATACTTAGATTGGGAATCAACTCCGTATGTCTAAGTCAACCCACGAAACGAGCGTACGGGCACTCTGTCAGCCAGAGGGGTGGGATGCGCAAGTCGGGCATCGGTCAGTTCCCCTTCTGGGTGCTGTCAATCCTGCTGCCGCAACCCTCAGTCCAGTCTGACCTTAGACTGGGAATGAACTCCGTATGCCTAAGCCAACCGACGTAACGAGCGGGCGGGCACTACGCCGGCCAGAGAGACGGGATGCGCAAGCCGTGGATTCTTAGGGTGGTAGGTGGGTTTAGGCACATCTTCATATTTTTGCATGCCAATGCCATTTTTATGGCTTGTAAATTCATACAATGGTCCCTTAAGCCTTCACGTGAAGTTTCATGGCAAGACGACTCATTTTCTATTTTTTATGATTTTTGAAACTTTTTACGATTTGGGATTTTTTAAAAATTCTTTCGGAAAGAGTTTTGGCCCCAAACTTAGTAGATGTGATCCTTGTATTTTTGTTGGCATGCACAAAACAATTCAGCTAAAAATGCGAAGTGTACAAGATTTTGTGACCATTTGAAAAAAGTGTCCCATTTTAGACACTTTAAGGGCTACTGGTAGCAAACCTATAAAATCCCAAATGCTCTTTAAGGGGGTGTGAGTTCTCGAGGTTTGATGAGGGATACGGGGCCAATATAAGGGCCAAGTACCAGCACCCATCACACATCATGTGCGCACACCTCCTGGCCCCCCGATCGTCGGAACCCCAATGCCGCCGGTCAGGTTCTCCGGCGATGGTACCCCGACGAAGAAAAATGTGGCACCAGCACATGCTCGAGCCCAGCATGTGCTGCCACAACCCTCGGTCCGGTTTGATCTTAGACTGGGAATGAACTCCGTATGCTTAGACTTGGAATGAACTCTGTATGCCTAAGTCAACCCACGGAATGAGCGTGAGGGCGCTCAGCCGGCCAAAGGGGCGGGATGCGCAAGCCGGGGATCGATCGGGTCCCTATCTGCGTGCTACCGATCCTGCTGCTGCAACCCTCAGTCCGGTCTGATCTTATACTGTAAATGAACTCTGTATGCTTAAGCCAATCGATGAAACGAGCGGGCGGATGGGCAGGCGGGCACTACACCGGCCAGAGAGCCGGGATACGCAAGCCGTGGATCGATAAAGTGGTAGGTGGGTTTAGGCACATCTTCATATTTCTACGTGCCACCATTTTTATGGCTTGTAAATTCATACAATGGTCCCTTAAGCCTTCACGTGAAGTTTCATGGCAAGACGACTCGTTTTTTATTTTTCACGATTTTTGAAACTTTTTGCGGTTCCAGATTTTTTAAAATTTTTTTCGAAGGAGTTTTGGCCCTAAACTTGGTAGACGTGATCCTTGTATTTTTGTTGGCATGCAGAAAAAAATTCAGCTAAAAACTCGAAGTGTACAAGATTTTGTGACTATTTGAAAAAAGTGTCCCCATTTTAGACACTTTAATGGCTACTGGCAGCAAACCTGTAAAATCTCAAATGCTCTTTAAGGGGGTGTGAGTTCTCGAGGTTTGATGAGGGATAGGGGCCCAATATAAGGGCCAGGTACCAGCACCCATCGCACATCATGTGCGCACACCCCCCTGGCCCCCCCGATCGTCGGAACCCCAAAACCGCTGGTCAGGTTCTCCGGCAATGCTCCGACGATGGTGCCCCGACGAAGAAAAATGGGCCACCAGCACATTCCCGAGCCTAGCATGTGCTGTCACAACCCTCGGTCCCATCCGATCTTAGACTGGGAATGAACTTCGTATGCTTAGACTGGGAATGAACTCCGTATGCCTAAGTCAACCCATGAAACGAGCATGCCGGCGCTCAACCGGCCAGAGGGGCGGGATGCGCAAGCCAGGGATCAACCGGGTCCCCCTCTACGTGCTACCGATCCTGCTGCCACAACCCTCGATCCGATCTGATCTTATACTGGGAATGAACTCCGTATGCCTAAGCCAACCGACGAAATGAGCAGGCGGGCAGGCGGGTGGGCACTACGCCGGCCAGAGAGACAAGATGTGCAAGCCGTGGATCGATAGGGTGGCAGATTGGTTCAGGCACATCTTCATATTTCTGCATGCCAATGCCATTTTTATGGCTTGTAAATTCATACAATGGTCCCTTAAGCCTTCACGTGAAGTTTCATAGCAAGACGACTCGTTTTCTATTTTTCACGATTTTTGAAACTTTTTGCGGTTCAGGATTTTTTTAAATTTTTTTGGAAGGAGTTTTGGCCCCAAACTTGGTAGACGTGATCCTTGTATTTTTTTTCGCATGCACAAAAAAATTCAGCTAAAAACTCGAAGTGTACAAGATTTTGTGACCATTTCAACAAAGTGCCCCCATTTCAAACACTTTAAAGGCTACTGGTAGCAAACCTGTAAAATCTCAAATGCTCTTTAAGGGGGTGTGAGTTCTTGAGGTTTGACGAGGGATACGAGGCCAATATAAGGGCCAAGTACCAGCACCCATCGCACATCATGTGCGCACACCCCCTCGGCCCCCCGATCGCCGAAACCCCAATGTCGTTGGTCAGGTTCTCCGACGATGGTGCCCCGACGATGAAAAATGTGGCACCAGCACATGCCCGAGCCCAGCATGTGTTGTCGCAAGCCTCGGTCTGGTCTGATCTTAGACTGGGAATGAACTCCATATGCTTAGACTGGGAATGAACTCCGTATGCCTAAGCCAACCGACGAAACGAGCGGATGGGCAGGCGGGCACTACGTCGGCCAGAGAGACGGGATGCGCAAGCCGTGGATTGGTAGGGTGGTAGGTGGGTTTAGCCACATATTCATATTTCTGCGTGCCAATGCCATTTTTATGGCTTGTAAATTCATACAATGATCCCTTAAGCCTTCAAGTGAAGTTTCATGGCAAGACGACTCGTTTTCTATTTTTCACAATTTTTGAAACTTTTTGCGGTTCAGGAATTTTTAAAATTTTGTCGAAAGGATTTTTCGCCCCAACTTGGTCGACATGATCCTTGTATTTTTGTTGGCATGCACAAAAAAATTCAGCTAAAAACTCTAAGTGTACAAGATTTTGTAACCATTTGAAAAAAGTATCCCCATTTCAGACACTTTAATGGCTACTGGCAGCAAACCTGTAAAATCGCAAATGCTCTTTAAGGGTTGTGAGTTCTTGAGGTTTGATGAGGTATAGGGGGCCAATATAAGGGCCAAGTACCAGCACCCATCACACGTCATGTGCGCACACCCCCGGCCCTTCGATCACCGAAACCCCAATGCCGCCGGTCAGGTTCTCCGTGATGCTCTGGCGATGGTGCCCCGGCGAAGAAAAATGCAGCACCAGCACTTGCTTGATTCGATCTTAGATTGGGAATGAACTCCGTATGCTTAGACTGGGAATGAACTCCATATGTCTAAGTCAACCTATGAAACGAGAGTGCGGGCACTCTGCCGGCCAGAGGGGCAGGATGCACAAGCCGGGGATCGGCCCGGTCCCCCTCTGTGTGCTGTCGATCTTGCTGCTGCAACCCTTGGTCCAATCTGATCTTAGACTAGGAATGAATTCCGTATGCCTAAGCCAACCGACGAAACGAGCGGGCGGGCAGGCCGGGCACTACGTCGGCCAGAGAGACAGGATGCGCAAGCCGTTGATTCTTAGGGTGGTAGGTGGGTTTAGGCACATCTTCATATTTCTGCATGCCAATGCCATTTTTATGGCTTGTAAATTCATACAATGGTCCCTTAAGCCTTCACGTGAAGTTTCATGGCAAGACGACTCATTTTCTATTTTTCATGATTTTCAAAACTTTTTGCGGTTTGGGATTTTTTTAAAATTTTTTCGAAAGGAGTTTTTTCTATTTTTGTTGGCATGCACAAAACAATTCAGCTAAAAACGCGAAGTGTACAAGATTTTGTGACCATTTGAAAAAAGTGTCCCCATTTCAGACACTTTAAGGGTTACTGGCAGCAAACCTGTAAAATCCTAAATGCTCTTTAAGGGGGTGTGAGTTCTCGAGGTTTGATGGGGGATAGGGGGCCAATACAAGGGCCAAGTACCAGCACCCATCGGACATCATGTACGCACACCCCCCGACCCCCCGATCGCCGAAACCCTAATGCCGCCGGTCAGGTTCTCCGGCGATGCTCCTGCGATGGTGCCTAGATGAAGAAAAGTGCGGCACCAGCACATGCCCAAGTCCAGCATGTACTGTCGCAACCCTTGGTCCGGTCTAATTTTAGACTACGAATGAACTCCATATGCCTGAGTCAACCCGCGAAAGGAGCGTGCGGTCACTCAGCCGGCCAGAGGGGCGGGATGCACAGCCAGGTAACGACCGGGTCCCCCTCTGCGTGCTGCCGATCCTGCTGCCGCAACCCTCGAAACGGTCCAATCTTGGACTAGGAATGAACTCTGTATGCCTAAGCCAATCGATGAAACGAGCAGGCAGGCGGGCATTACGCCGGCCAAAGAGACGGGATGCGCAAGCCGTGGATCGGTAGGGTGGTAGGTGGGTTTAGGCACATCTTCATATTTCTACATGCCAATGCCATTTTATGGCTTGTAAATTCATACAATGGTCCCCTAAGCCTTCACGTGAAGTTTCATGGCAAGACGACTCGTTTTCTATTTTTCATGATTTTCAAAACTTTTTCCAGTTTGGGATTTTTTAAAATTTTTTCGACAGGGGTTTTGGCCCCAAACTTGGTAGACGTGATCCCTATATTTTTTTTGCTGTGCACAAAAAATTTCAGCTAAAAACTCAAAGTGTACAAGATTTTGTGGCCATTTGAAAAAATTGTCCCCATTTCAGACACTTTAATGGCTACTGGCAGCAAACCTGTAAAATCTCAAATGCTCTTTAAGGGGGTGTGAGTTCTTGAGGTTTGATGAGGGATAGGGGGCCAATATAAGGGCCAAGTACCAGCACCCATCGCACATCATGTGCGCACACCCCCGGCCCCCCGATCGCCAGAACCCCAATGCCGCTGGTCAGGTTCTCCAGCTATGCTCCGGTGATGGTGCCCCGGCAAAGAAAAATGCGACACCAGCACATGCCAGAGTCCAGCATGTGCTGTTGCAACCCTCGGTCTGATCTGATCTTAGACTTTGAATGAACTTCGTATGCTTAGACTGGGAATGGACTCCGTATGCCTAAGTCAACCCACGAAACGAGCGTGCGGGCGCTCAGCCGGCCAGAGGGATGGGATGTGTAAGCTGAGGTTCGATCGGGTCCCCCTCTGCATGCTGCCGATCCTACTGCCGCAACCCTCGGTCCTGTCTGATCTTAGACTAGGAATGAACTCCGTATGCCTAAGCCAACCGATGAAATGAGCGGGCGGACGGCGGGCACTTCGTCGGCCAGAGAGACGGGATGCGCAAGCCATGGATCGATAGGGTGGTAGGTGGGTTTCGGCACATCTTCATATTTGTGCGTGCCAATGCCATTTTTATGGCCTGTAAATTCATACAATGGTCCTTTAAGCCTTCACGTGAAGTTCAATGGCAAGACGACTCGTTTTCTATTTTTCACGGTTTTCGAAACTTTTTACGGTTCAAGATTTTTTAAAGTTTTTTCAAAAATAGTTTTGGTACCAAACTTGCTAGATGTGATCCTTGTATTTTTGTTGGCATGCACAAAAAAATTCAGCTAAAAACTCGAAGTGTACAAGATTTTGAGACCATTTGAAAAAAGTATCCCCATGTTAGACACTTTAATGGCTACTGGCAGCAAACCTGTAAAATCTCAAATGCTCTTTAAGTTGGTGTGAGTTCTCGAGGTTTGATGAGGGATAGGGGGGCCAATATAAGGGCCAAGTACCAGCACCCATCGCACATCATGTGCGCACCCCCTCCCGACCCCCCCGATCGTCGGAACCCCAATGCCGCCGCTCAGGTTCTCCGGTGATGCTCCGGCGATGGTGCCCCGATGAGAAAAATGCGGTACTAGCATATGCCCGAGCCCAGCATGTGCTATCGCAACCCTCGGTCCGATCCGATCTTAGACTAGGAATGAACTCCGTATGCTTAGACTGGGAATCAACTCCATATGCCTAAGTCAACCTACGAAACGAGCGTGCGGGCGCTCAGCCGGCCAGAGGGACGGGATGCGCAAGTCGGGGATCGGTCGGGTCCCCCTCTGCGTGCTATAGATCCTACTGCCACAACCCTTGATCTGATCCAATCTTAGACTGGGAATGAACTCTGTATGCCTAAGCCAACTGACGAAACGAGCGGACGGGCGGGCGGGCACTACACCGACCAGAGAGACTGGATGCGGAAGTCGTGGATCGATAAGGTGGTAGGTGGGTTTAGGCACATCTTCATATTTCTGCGTGCCAATACCATTTTTATGGCTTGTAAATTCATACAATGGTCCCTTAAGCCTTCACGTGAAGTTTCATGGCAAGACGACTCGTTTTTTATTTTTCATGATTTTTGAAACTTTTTCTGGTTTGGAATTTTTTAAAATTTTTTTTGAAGGATTTTTTACCCCAAACTTTTTAGACATGATCCTTGTATTTTTGTTGGCGTGCAAAAAAAAATTCAGCTAAAAACTCGAAGTGTACAAGATTTTGTGACCATTTCAAAAAAGTGTCCCCATTTTAGACAGTTTAATAGCTACTGGCAGCAAACCTGTAAAATCTCACATGCTCTTTAAGGGGGTGTGAGTTCTCAAGGTTTGATGAGGGATAGGGGGCCAATATAAGGGCCAAGTACCAGCACCCATCGCACATCATGTGCGCACACCCCCCCGACCCCTCCGATCGTCGGAACCCCAATGTCGTCGATCAGGTTCTCCGACGATGCTCCGGCGATGGTGCCCTGGCGAAGAAAAATGTGGCACAAGCACATGCCCGAGCCCAGCATGTGCTACCGCAACCCTCGGTCCGATCCGATCTTAGACTGGGAATGAACTCCGTATGCTTAGGCTGGGAATGAACTCCGTATGCCTAAGTTAACCCACGAAACAAGCGTGCGGGTGCTCAACTGGCCAGAGGGACGGGTCCCCCTCTACGTGCTGTCGATCTTGCCGTCGCAACCCTCGATCAGGTTAGATCTTAGATTGGGAATGAACTCCATGTACCTAAGCCAGCTGACGAAACGAGCGGGCGGGCAGGCAGACAGGCACTATGCTGGCCAGAGAGACGGGATGTGCAAGCCGTGGATCGATTGGGTGGTAGGTGGGTTTAGGCACATCTTCATATTTCTATGTGCCAATGCCATTTTTATGGCTTGTAAATTCATACAATGGTCCCTTAAGCCTTCACGTGAAGTTTCATGCAAGACGACTTGTTTTCTATTTTTCATGATTTTTTAAACTTTTTACGGTTCAGGATTTTTTAAAATTTTTTCAAAAGGCGTTTTGGCCCTAAACTTGGTAGACGTGATCCTTGTATTTTTGTTGGCATGCACAAAAAAATTCAGCTAAAAACTGAAGTGTACAAGATTTTGTGACCATTTGAAAAAGGTGTCCCCATTTCAGACACTTTAATGGCTACTGACAGTAAACCTATAAAATCTCAAATGCTCTTTAAGGGGGTGTGAGTTCTCGAGGTTTGATGAGGGATAGGGGGCCAATATAAGAGCCAAGAACCACCACCCATCGCACATCATGTGAGCACACCCCCGATCACCGGAACCCCAATGCCGCCGGTCAGGTTCTCCGGCGATGCTCCGATGATGGTGCCCCGATGAAGAAAAATACGGCACCAGCACATGCCCGAGCCCAGCATGTGCTGCCGCAACCCTCGGTCCCATCCAATCTTAGACTGAGAATGAACTCCATATGCCTAAGTCAACCCATGAAACGAGCGTGCGGGCGCTCAGCTGGCCAAAGGGGCGGGATGCGCAAGCCGGGGATCGATCGGGTCCCCTTCTGCATGCTGCTGATCCTGCTGCCGCAACCCTCAGTCTGGTCTAATCTTAGACTAGGAATGAACTCCGTATGCCTAAGCCAACCGACAAAATGAACGGGCGGGCGGGCGGGCGGGCACTACGTCGGCCAGAGAGACGAGATGCGCAAGCCGTGGATCGATAGGGTGGTAGGTGGGTTTAGGCACATCTTCATATTTCTACGTGCCAATGATATTTTATGGCTTGTAAATTCATACAATGGTCCCTTAAGCCTTCACGTGAAGTTTCATGGCAAGATGACTCGTTTTCTGTCTTTCATGATTTTTGAAACTTTTTACGATTCGGGATTTTTTAAAATTTTTTCGAAATGAGTTTTGGCCCCAATCTTGGTAGATGTAATCCCTGTATTTTTGTTGGCACGCACAAAAAAATTCAACTAAAAACTCGAAGTGTACAAGATTTTGTGACCATTTGAAAAAAGTGTCCCCATTTCAGACACTTTAATTGCTACTGGCAGCAAACCTGTAAAATCTCAAATGCTCTTTAATGGGGTGTGAGTTCTCAAGGTTTGATGAGGGATAGTGGGCCAATATAAGGGCCAAGTACCAACACCCATCGCACATCATGTGCGGACACCCCCCCGGCCCCCCCGATCGCCGGAACCCCAATGCCGTCGGTCAGGTTCTCCGACGATGCTCCGGTGCGGTGCCCTGATGAAGAAAAATGCAGCACCAGCACATGCCCGAGCCCAGCATGTGCTGCTGCAACCCTTGATCCGGTCCGTTCTTTGACTGGGAATGAACTCTATATGCTTAGACTGGGAATGAACTTCGTATGCCTAAGTCAACCCATGAAACTAGCGTGCGGTCACTCAGCCGGCCAGAGTGGCGGGATGCGCAAGCCGGGGATCGGCCGGGTCCCCCTCTACGTGCTGCCGATCCTACTACTGTAACCCTCGGTCTGGTCTGATCTTAGACTAGGAATGAACTCCGTATGCCTAAGCCAACCGACGAAACAAGTGGGCAGGCGGACGGGCAGGCAATACGCCGGCCAAGGGGGCCATTATAAGGGCTAAGTACCAAAACCCATCTCACATCATGTGCGCACACCCCTCCGACCCCCCCGATTGTCGAAACCCCAATGCCGTCGGTCAGGTTCTTCGATGATGCTCCGATGATGGTGCTCCAACGAAGAAAAATGTGGCACCAGAACATGCCCGAGCCCAGCATGTGCTATCGCAACCCTCGGTCTGGTCCGATCTTAGACTAGGAATGAACTCTGTATGCTTAGACTGGGAATGAACTCCGTATGCCTAAGTCAACCCACGAAACGAGCGTGCGGTCGCTCAGACGGCTAGAGGGGCGGGATGCGCAAGCGGGGATCGATCGGGTTCCCCTCTGTGTGCTGCTGATCCTTCTACCGCAACCCTCGGTTTGGTCTGATCTTAGATTGGGAATGAACTCCGTATGCCTAAGCAATCGACGAAACGAGTAGGCGGGTGAACGGGCGGGCGGGCACTACGCCGGCCATAGAGATGGGATGCACAAGTCATGGATCGATAGGGTGGTAGGTGGGTTTAGGCACATCTTCATATTTCTACGTGCGAATGCCATTTTTATGGCTTGTAAATTCATACAAAGGTCCCTTAAGCCTTCATGTGAAGTTTCATGGCAAGACGACTCGTTTTCTATTTTTCACGATTTTTGAAACTTTTTACGGTTAGGGATTTTTTAAAATTTTTTCAGAAGGAATTTTGGCCCCAAACTTGGTAGATGTGATCCTTGTATTTTTGTTGGCATGCACAAAAAATTTCAGCTAAAAACTCGAAGTGTACAAGATTTTGTGACCATTTGAAAAAACTGTCCCCATTTGAGACACTTTAATGGCTACTGGCAACAAACCTGTAAAATCTCAAATGCTCTTTAAGGGGGTGTGAGTTCTCGAGGTTTGATGAGGGATAGGGGGCCAATATAAGGGCCAAGTACCAGCACCCATTGCACATCATGTATGCACACCACCCGCCGGCCCCCCCGATCGTCGGAACGCCAATGCCGTCGATCAGGTTCTCCGGTGATGCTCCGTCGATGGTGCCCCGACGAAGAAAAATACGGCACCAGCACATGCCCGAGCCTAGCATGTGCTGCCACAACCCTCGGTCCAGTCCGATCTTAGACTGGGAGAGAACTCCGTATACCTAAGTCAACCCACGAAACGAGCGTGCGGGCGCTTAGCTGGCCAGAGGGGAGAGATGCGCAAGCCAGGGATCGGTCAGGTCACCCTCTGTGTGCTGCTGATCCTGCTGCCGCAACCTTCGGTCCAGTCCGATCTTAGACCGGGAATAAACTCTGTATACCTAAGCCAACCAACGAAACGAGCGGGTGGGCGGACGGGCGGGCATCACGTCGGCCAGAGAGACGGGATGCGCATGCTGTGGATCGATGGGTTGGTAGGTGGGTTAGGCACATCTTCATATTTCTGCGTGCCAATGCCATTTTTATGGCTTGTAATTCACACAATGGACCTTTAAGCCTTCACGTGAAGTTTCATGGCAAACGACTCGTTTTTCTATTTTTCAGCGATTTTCAAAACTTTTGCGATTCGAGATTTTGAAATTTTTTCGGAAGGAGTTTTGGCCCCAAACTTGGTAGACGTGATCCTTGTATATTTTTTTTCATGGAAAAAAAATTCAGCTAAAAACTCGAAGTGTACAAGATTTTGTGACGATTTGAAAAAAATGTCCCTATTTCAGTCACTTTAATGGCTACTGGCAGCAAACCTGTAAAATCTCAAATGCTTTTTAAGGGGGTGTGAGTTCTCGAGGTTTGATGAGGGATAGGGGGCCAATATAAGGGCCAAGTGCCAGCTCCCATCGCACATCATGTGCGCACACCCCCCCGGCCCCCCCCGATCGTCGGAACCCCAATGTCGCCAGTCAGGTTTTCCGGTGATGCTCCGGCGATCGTGCCCGACGAAGAAAAATACGGCACCAGCACATGCTCGAGCCCAGCTTGTGCTATCGTAAACCTCTGTCCGGTCTGATCTTAGACTGGAAATGAACTCCGTATGCTTAGACTGGGAATGAACTCCGTATGCCTAAGTCAACCCACAAAATGAGTGTGCGGGCGCTCAGCCGGCCAAAGGGACGGGATGCGTAAGCCGAGGATCGATCGGGTCCCCCTTCGCGTGCTGCCGATCTTGCTGCCACAACCCTCAGTCTGATCTAATCTTAGACTGGGAATGAATTTCGTATGCCTGAGCCAACCGATGAAACGAGCAGGCGGACGGACGGGCGGGCACTACGTTGGCCAAAGAGACGGGATGCGCAAGTCGTGGATCGATAGGGTGGTAGGTGGGTTTAGGCACATCTTCATATTTCTGCATTCCAATGCCATTTTTATGGCTTGTAAATTCATACAATGGTCCCTTAAGCCTTCAGGTGAAGTTTCATGGCAAGACGACTCATTTTCTATTTTTCACGATTTTTGAAACTTTTTACGGTTCGGGATTTTTTAAAATTTTTTCAGCAGGAGTTTTGGCCCAAAACATGGTAGATGTGATCCGTGTATTTTTGCTGGCATGCACAAAAAAATTCAGCTAAAAACTTGAAGTGTACAAGATTTTGTGACCATTTGAAAAAAGTGTCCCCATTCTAGACACTTTAATGGCTACTGGCAGCAAACCTGTAAAATCTCAAATGCTCTTTAAGGGGGTGTGAGTTCTCGAGGTTTGATGAGGGATAGGGGGCCAATATAAGGGCCAAGTACCAGCACCCATCGCACATCTTGTGTGCACACCCCCCCAGGCCCCCCGATCGCCGTAACCCCAATGCCGCCGATAAGGTTCTCCGGCATGCTCAGGCGATGGTGCCTCAGTGAAGAAAAATGCGGCACCAGCACATGCCCGAGCCCAGCATGTGCTGCCGCAACCCTCGGTCTGATCTGATCTTAGACTGGGAATGAACTCTATTTGCTTAGACTGGGAATGAACTCTGTATGCCTAAGTCAACCCATGAAACGAGCGTGCGCGCGCTCAGCCGGCCAGAGGGGCGGGATGCACAAGCCGGGGATCGGTCGAGTCCCCATCTACGTGCTGCCGATTCTGCTGCCACAACCCTCGATCCAGCCTGATCTTAGACAGGGAATGAACTCCGTATGCCTAAGCCAACCGATGAAACGAACGGGCGGGCGGGCGAGCACTACGTCGGCCAGAGAGACGAGATGCACATGCCGTGGATCAATAGAGTGGTAGGTGGCTTTAGGCACATCCACATATTTTTGCATTCCAATGCCATTTTTATGGCTTGTAAATTCATACAATGGTCCCATAAGCCTTCACGTGAAGTTTCATGGCAAGACGACTCGTTTTCTATTTTTCACAATTTTTGAAACTTTTTTACTGTTCGGGATTTTTTAAAATATTTTCGCAAGGAGTTTTGGTCCCAACTTGGTAGACGTGATCCTTATATTTTTGTTGGCATGCACAAAAAAATTCAGCTAAAAACTCGAAGTGTACATGATTTTGTGACCATTTGAAAAAAGTGTCCCCATTTAAGACACTTTAATGGCTACTAGCAGCAAACCTGTAAAATCTCAAATGCTCTTTAAGAGGGTGTGAGTTCTTGAGGTTTGATGAGGGATAGGGGGCCAATATAAGGGCCAAGTACCACCACCCATCGCACATTATGTGCGCACACCCCACCCGGCCCCCCCGATCGCCGGAACCCAAATGCTGTCGGTCAGGTTCTCCTACGATGCTCCGATGATGGTGCCCCAACGAAGAAAAATGCGGCACCAGCATGTGCAGCCACAACCCTCAGTCCGGTCCGATCTTAGACTAGGAATGAAATCCGTATGCCTACGTCAACCCATGAAACGAGCGTGCGGGCGCTCAGCCGGCCAGAGGGGCGGGATGCACAAGACAGAGATCAGTCGGGGCCCCCTTTGCGTGCTGTCGATCCTGCTGTCGCAACCCTCAGTTCAATCTAATCTTAGAATGAGAATGAACTCTGTATGGCTAAGCCAACCGATGAAACGAGCGGGCGGGCGGGCGGGCTCTGCGCCGGCCAGAGAGACGGGATGCGCAAGCCGTGGATCAATAGGGTGTAGGTGGGTTTAGGCACATCTTCATATTTCTATGTGCAAATGCCATTTTTATGGCTTGTAAATTCATACAAGGGTTCCTTAAGCCTTCACGTGAAGTTTCATGGCAAGAGGACTAATTTTCTATTTTTCATGATTTTCAAAAATTTTACGGTTCGGGATTTTTTAAAATTTTTTCAGAAGGAGTTTTGGCCCTCAAACTTGGTAGACGTGATCCTTGTACTTTTGCTGGCATGTACAAAAAAATTCAGCTAAAAACTCGAAGTGTACAAGATTTTGTGACCATTTCAAAAAAGTGTCCCCATTTAAGACACTTTAATGGCTACTGGTAGCAAACCTGTAAAATCTCAAATGCTTTTTAAGGGGGTGTGAGTTCTCGAGGTTTGATGAGGGATAGGGGGCCAATATAAGGGCCAAGTACCAGCACTCATCGCACATCATGTGCGAACACCTCCCAGGCCCGCCCGATCGTCGGAACCCCAATGCCGCCGGTTAGGTTCTCCGATGATGCTCCGAAGATGGTGCCCCGATGAAGAAAAATGTGGCACCATCACATGCTCGAGCCCAGCATGTGCTACCGCAACCCTTGGTCCAGTCCGATCTTACACTGGGAATGAACTCCGTATGCTTAGACTGGGAATGGACTCCGTATGCCTAAGTCAACCCACGAAATGAGCATGCGGCCGTTTAGCCGGCCAGAGGGGTGGGATGCGCAAGCCGGGGATCGACCGGGTCTCCTTATGAGTGCTGCCGATCTTGCTGCCGCAACCCTCAGTCCGGTCTCTTCTTAGACTGGGAATGAACTCCGTATGCCTAAGCCAACCGACGAAACGAGCAAGCGGGTGGACGGACGGGCACTATGCCGGCCAGAGAAAGGGGATGCGCAAGCCATGAATTGATAGGGTGGTAGGTGGGTTTAGGCACATCTTCATATTTCTGCATGCCAATGCCATTTTTATGGCTTTCAAATTCATACAATGGTCCCTTAAGCCTTCACGTGAAGTTTCATGGCAAGATGACTCGTTTTCTATTTTTCACGATTTTCAAAACTTTATGCGGTTAGGGAATTTTTAAAATTTTTTCGGAAGGAGTTTTGGCCCCAAACTTTGTAGACGTGATCCCTTTTATTTTTGTTGGCATGCATAAAAAAATTCAGCAAAAAACTCAATGTGTACAAGATTTTGTGACCATTTGAAAAAAGTGTCCCCATTTAAGACACTTTAATGGCCACTGGCAGCAAACCTGTAAAATCTCAAATGCTCTTTAAGGGGGTGTGAGTTCTCAAGGTTTGATGAGGGATAGGGGGCCAATATAAGGGCCAAGTACTAGCACTCATCGCACATCATGTGCGCACACCCCCCAGGCCCGCCCGATTGTCGAAACCCAATACCATCGATCAGGTTCTCCGATGGTGCTTCGATGATGGTGCCCCGGTGAAGAAAAATACGGCACCATCGCTTGCCCGAGCCCAGCATGTGCTGTTGTAACCCTCGGTCTGGCCCGATCTTAGACTGGGAATGAACTCGGTATGCCTAAGTCAACCCACGAAACGAGCATGCAGGGCATTCAGCCGGCCAGAGGGACGGGATGCGCAAGCCGGGGATCGGCCGGGTCCCCCTTTGCATGTTGCCGATCTTGCTGCCACAACCCTTGGTGCGGTCTCATCTTTGACTGGGAATGAAGTCCGTATGCCTAAGCCAACCGACGAAACGAGCCGACGGGCGGACGGGCGGACACTATGTCGGCCAGAGAGACGGGATGCGCAAGCCGTGGATCGATATGGTGGTAAGTGGGTTTAGGCACATCTTCATATTTCTGCGTGCCAATGCCATTTTTATGGCTTGTAAATTCATACAATGGTCCCTTATGCCTTCACGTCAAGTTTCATGGCAAGACGACTCATTTTCTATTTTTCACGATTTTCAAAACTTTTTGCGGTTCGGGATTTTTTAAATTTTTTCGGAAGGAGTTTTGGCCCCAAACTTGGTAGACGTGATCCTTGTATTTTTTTTGGCATGCATAAAAAAATTCAGCTAAAAACTCGAAGTGTACAAGATTTTGTGACCATTTCAAAAAAGTGTCCCCATTTAAGACACTTTAATGGCTACTGGTAGCAAACCTGTAAAATCTCAAATGCTTTTTAAGGGGGTGTGAGTTCTCGAGGTTTGATGAGGGATAGGGGGCCAATATAAGGGCCAAGTACCAGCACTCATCGCACATCATGTGCGAACACCTCCCAGGCCCGCCCGATCGTCGGAACCCCAATGCCGCCGGTTAGGTTCTCCGATGATGCTCCGAAGATGGTGCCCCGATGAAGAAAAATGTGGCACCATCACATGCTCGAGCCCAGCATGTGCTACCGCAACCCTTGGTCCAGTCCGATCTTACACTGGGAATGAACTCCGTATGCTTAGACTGGGAATGGACTCCGTATGCCTAAGTCAACCCACGAAATGAGCATGCGGCCGTTTAGCCGGCCAGAGGGGTGGGATGCGCAAGCCGGGGATCGACCGGGTCTCCTTATGAGTGCTGCCGATCTTGCTGCCGCAACCCTCAGTCCGGTCTCTTCTTAGACTGGGAATGAACTCCGTATGCCTAAGCCAACCGACGAAACGAGCAAGCGGGTGGACGGACGGGCACTATGCCGGCCAGAGAAAGGGGATGCGCAAGCCATGAATTGATAGGGTGGTAGGTGGGTTTAGGCACATCTTCATATTTCTGCATGCCAATGCCATTTTTATGGCTTTCAAATTCATACAATGGTCCCTTAAGCCTTCACGTGAAGTTTCATGGCAAGACGACTCGTTTTCTATTTTTCATGATTTTTAAAACTTTTTACGGTTCGGGATTTTTTAAAATTTTTTCGGAAGGAGTTTTGGTCCCAAACTTGGTAGACTTGATCCTTGTATTTTTGTTGGCATGCACAAAAATATTCAGCTAAAAACTCAAAGTGTACAAGATTTTTTGTCCATTTGAAAAAATGTCCCCATTTCAGACAATTTAATGGCTACTGGCAGCAAACCTATAAAATCTCAAATGCTCTTTAAGGGGGTATTAGTTCTCGAGGTTTGATGAGGGATAGGGGGCCAATATAAGGGCCAATTACCAGCACCCATCGCACATCATGTGCGCACACCCCCCGGGCCCCCCCGATCGCCAAAACCCCAATACCGCTGGTCAGGTTCACCGGCGATGCTCTGGCGATGGTGCCCCGATGAAGAAAAATATGGCACAACACATGCCCGAGACCAGCATGTGCTGCTTTAACCATCTGTCTGGTTCGATCTTAGACTGGCAATGAACTCTATATGCTTAGACTGGGAATGAACTTGGTATGCCTAAGTCAACCCACGAAACGACCGAGCGGGCGCTCAGCCGACCAGAGGGGCAAGACGGGCAAGCCGGGGATCAGTCGGGTCCCCCGTTGCATGCTGTCAATCCTGCTGCCGCAACCCTCGATCCGGTCCGATCTTAGAATGGGAATGAACTTCGTATGCCTCAGCCAACCGACGAAACGAGCAGGCGGGCGGACGGGCAGGCACTACATCGACCAGAGAGACGGGATGCGCAAGCCATGGATCGATAGGGTGGTAGGTGGGTTTAGGCACATCTTCACATTTCTACATGCCAGTGCCATTTTTATGGCTTGTAAATTCATACAATGGTGCCTTAAGCCTTCACGTGAAGTTTCATGGCAAGACAACTCATTTTCTATTTTTCACGATTTTCAAAACTTTTTGCGATTTTGGATTTTTTAAAATTTTTTCGGAAGGAGTTTTGTCCCCAAAGTAGGTGGACGTGATCCTTGTATTTTTTTTGGCATGCACAAAAAAAGTCAGCTAAAAACTCGAAATGTACAAGATTTTGTGACCATTTGAAAAAGTGTCCCCAATTAAGACACTTTAATGGCTACTGGCAGCAAACCTATAAAATCGCAAATGCTCTTTAAGGGGGTGTGAGTTCTCGAGGTTTGATGAGGGATAGGTGGCCAATATAAGGGCCAGGTACCAGCACCCAAAGCACATCATGTGCACACACCCCCCCGCCCCCCGATTGTCGGAACCCCAATGCCGCCGGTTATGTTCTCCGATGATGCTCCGACGATGGTACCTCGGGAAGAAAAATACGACACCAGCACAGGCCTGAGCCCAGCATGTGCTGCCGTAACCCTCGGTCCGGTCCGATCTTAGACTGGGAATAAACTCCGTATGCCTAAGTCAACCCACGAAACGAGCATGCGGGCGCTCAGCCAGCCAAAGGGGCGGGATGCACAAGCCGGGGATCATTCGGGTCCCCCTCTGCGTGCCGCCGATCCTGCTGTCGCAACCCTATGTTCGGTCCGATCTTAGAATGGAAATGAACTCCGTATGCCTAAGCCAACTGAAGAAACAAGCGGGCGGGCGAACGGGCGGGCGAGCACTACGTCGGCCAAAGAGACGGGATGTGCAAGCCGTGCATCGATAGGGTGGTAGGTGGGTTTAGGCACATCTTCATATTTCTACATGCCAATGCCATTTTTATGGCTTGTAAATTCATACAATGGTCCCTTAAGCCTTCACATGAAGTTTCATAGCAAGATGACTTGTTTTCTATTTTTCACGATTTTTGAAACTTTTTACGGTTCGAGATTTTTTAAAATTTTTTCAGAAGAGTTTTTTCAGAAGGGGGTGTCAGTTCTCCAGGTTTTATGACTGATAGAGGGACATTATAAGGGCCAAGTACCAAAACCCATCTCACATCATGTGCGCACACCCCTCCGACCCTCCCGATCGTCGAAACCCCAATGCAGTCGGTCAGGTTCTTCGATGATGCTCCAGCGATGGTGCTCCGACAAAGAAAAATGTGGCACCAGCACATCCTCGAGCCCAGCATGTGCTGTCGCAACCCTCGGTCTGGTCCGATCTTAGACTAGGAATGAACTCCGTATGCTTAGACTGGGAATGAACTCCGTATGCCTAAGTCAACCCACGAAACGAGCATGCGGGCGCTCAGCCTGCTAGAGGGGCGGGATGCGCAAGCCGGGGATCGACCGGGTCCCCCTCTGCGTGCTGTCGATCCTGCTATCGCAACCCTCGGTTTGGTCTGATCTTAGGCTGGGAATGAACTCCGTATGCCTAAGCCAACCGACGAAACAAGCGGACGGGCACTACGCCGGCCAGAGAGACGGGATGCGCAAGCCGTGGATCGATTGGTGACGGGTGGGCTTAGGCACATCTTCATATTTCTACATGCCAATGCCATTTTTCTGGCTTGTAAATTAATACAATGGTCCCTCAAGCCTCCACGTGAAGTTTCATGGCAAGACGACTCGTTTTTTAATTTTCACCATTTTCAAAACTTTTTGTGGTTCAGGATTTTTTAAAATTTTTTTGAAAGGTGTTTTGGCCCCAAACTTGGTAGACGTGATCCTTGTATTTTTGTTGGCATGCATAAAAAATTCGGCTACAAACTCCAAGTGTACAAGATTTTGTGACCATTTGAAAAAAGTGTCCCCATTTCAGACACTTTAATGGCTACGGGCAGCAAACCTGTAAATCTCAAATGCTCTTTAAGGGGGTGTGAGTTCTCGAGGTTTGATGAGGGATAGGGGGCCAATATAAGGGCCAAGTACCAGCACCCATCGCACATCATGTGTGCACACCCCCCGGGCCCCCCCAATCGCCGGAACCCCAATGTCGTCGGTTAGGTTCTCCGACGATGGTGCCCCGACAAAGAAAAATACGGCACCAGCACATGCTCGAGCCCAGCATGTGCTGCCACAACCCTCGGTCCGGTCCGATCTTAGAGTGGGAATGAACTTCGTATGCTTAGACTGAGAATCAACTCCGTATGCCTAAGTCAACCCACGAAACGAGCGTGCAGGCGCTCAGCCGGCCAAGGGCAGGGATGCGCAAGTTGGGGATCGGCTGGGTCCCCCTCTGCGTGCTGCCGATCTTGCTACTGCGACCCTCAGTTTGGTCTGATCTTAGACTGGGAATGAACTCCGTATGCCTAAGCCAACCGACGAAACAAGCGGGCGGGCACTACGCCAGCCAGAGAGATGGGATGTGCAAGCTGTGGATCGATAGGGTGGTAGGTGGGTTTAGGCACATCTTCATATTTTTGTGTGCCAATGCCATTCTTATGGTTTGTAAATTCATACAGTGGTCCCTTAAGCCTTCACGTGAAGTTTCACGGCAAGACGACTCGTTTTTTATTTTTCACGATTTTCAAAACTTTTTGGGGTTCAGGATTTTTTAAAATTTTTTCGGAAGGAGTTTTGCCCCCAAACTTAGAAGACGTCATCCTTTTGTTTTTATTGCCATGCAAAAAAAAATTCAGCCAAAAAATCGAAGTGTACAAGATTTTGTCACCATTCGAAAAAAGTGTCCCCATTTTAGACACTTTAATGGCTACTAGCAGCAAACCTGTAAAATCTCAATTGCTCTTTAAGAGGGTGTGAGTCCTCGAGGTTTGATGCGGGATAGGGGGCCAATATAAGGGCCAAGTACCAGCACCCATCGCACATCATGTGCGCACACCCCCTGGCGCCCCCGATCGTCAAAACCCCAATGTCGTCGGTCAGGTTCTCCAGCGATGCTCCGACGATGGTGCCCTGGCGAAGAAAACTGTGGCACCAGCACATGCCCGAGCCCAGCATGTGCTATCGCAACCCTTGGTTCAGTCCGATCTTAGACTGGGAATGAACTCCGTATGCCTAAGTCAACCCACGGAACGAACGTGAGGGCGCAAAGCCGGCCAGAGGTACGGGATGCGTAACCCGGGCATCGGCCAGGTCCCCCTCTGCGTGCTACCAATCCTGCTACCGCAACCCTCAGTCTAATCCAATCTTAGACTGGGAATGAACTCCGTATGGCTAAGCCAACCGACGAAACGAGCAGGCGGGAGGGCGGGCGGGCACTACGCTGGCCATAGAGACGGGATGCGCATGCCATGGATCGATAGGGTGGTAGGTGGGTTTAGGCACATCTTCATATTTCTGTGTGCCAATGCCATTTTTATGGCTTGTAAATTCATACAATGGTCCCTTTAGCCTTCACGTGAAGTTTCATGGCAAGAAGATTCATTTTTTACTTTTCACGATTTTTAAAACTTTTTGTGGTTCGAGATTTTTTTAAATTTTTTCGAAAAGAGTTTTGGGCCCAAACTTGGTAGACGTGATCCTTGTATTTTTGTTGGCAAGCACAAAAAAATTCAGCTAAAAACTCAAAATGTACAAGATTTTTTTTTTACCATTTGAAAAAAGTGTCCCCATTTCAGACATTTTAATGGCTACTGGCAGGAAACCTGTAAAATCTCAAATGCTCTTTAAGGGGGTGTGAGTTCTTGAGGTTTGATGAGTGATAGGGGGCCATTATAAGGGCGAAGTACCAACACCCATTGCACATCATGTGCACACACCGTCCCCTGGCCCCCCCGATCGTCGGAAACCTAATGCCGCCGGTCAGGTTCTCCGGCGATGCTCCGACGATGGTGCCCCGACGAAGAAAAATGCGGCACTAGCACATGCCCAAGCCCAACATGTGCTGTCGTAACCTTCAGTGCGGTCCGATCTTAGATTGGGAATGAACTCCGTATGCTTAGACTGGGAATGACCTCCGTGTCCCTAAGTCAACCCACGGAATGAGCGTGCGGGCGCTTAGCCAGCCAGAGGGGCAGGATGCGCAAGCCAGGGATTGGCCGGGTCCCCCTCTATGTGCGGCCAATGCTGCTGCCGCAACCCTTGGTCTGGTCCGATCTTAGACTGGGAATGAACACCATATGCCAAAGCCAACCGACGAAACAAACGGCCGGGGGGGCAGGCGGGCACTACGTCGGCCAGAGAGACAGGATGCGCAAGCCGTGGATCGATAGGGTGGTAGGTAGGTTTAGGCACATCTTCAAATATTTTGTAAGCCAATGCCATTTTTATGGCTTGTCAATTCATACAATGGTCCCTTAAGCCTTCCCGTCAAGTTTCATGGCAAGACGACTCGTTTTCTATTTTTCACAATTTTCAAAAACTTTTTACGGTTCCGGATTTTTTAAAATTTTTTTGGAAGGATTTTTGGCCCAAACTTGGTATACGTGATCCTTGTATTTTTGTTGGCATGCACAAAACAATTCACCAAAAAACCGAAGTGTACAAGATTTTGTGACCATTTGAAAAAAGGGTCCCCATTTAAGACACTTTAATGGCTACTGGCAGCAAACCTGTAAAATCTCAAATGCTCTTTAAGGGGGTGTGAGTTCTCGAGGTTTGATGAGGGATAGGGGGCCAATTCAAGGGCCAAGTACCAGCACCCATCACACATCACGTGCGCACACCCCCCCGGCCCCCCCGATCGTCGGAATCCCAATGCCGCCAGTCAGGTTCTTGTATTTTTGGTAGACGTGATCCTTGTATTTTTGTGGCATGCATAAAAAAATTCAACTAAAAACTTGAAGTGCACAAGATTTTGTGACCAATTCAAAAAAAATCTCCCCATTTCAAACACTTTAATGGCAACTGGCAGCAAACCTGTAAAATCTCAAATGCTCTTTAAGGGGGTGTGAGTTCTCGAGGTCTGATGAGGGATAGGGGGCCAATATAAGGGCCAAGTACCAGCACCCATCGTACATCATGTGCGCACACCCCCCAGCCCCCCTGATCGTCAGAACCCCAATACCGCTAGTTAGGTTCTCCGGCAATGCTCCGACGATGGTGCCCCGACGAAGGAAAATACGGCACCAGCACATGCTCGAGCCTAGCATGTGCTGTCGCAACCCTCGGTCCGGTCTGATCTTAGACTAGGAATGAACTCCGTATGCTTAGACTAGGGATGAACTCCGTATGCCTAAGTCAACCCACGAAATGAGCGTGTGGGTGCTCAACCGGTAAGAGGGGTGGGATGCACAAGCCGAAGATCGACCGGGTCCCCCTCTGCATGCTGTCGATTCTGCTACCGTAACCCTCAGTCCGGTCTGATATTAGACTGGGAATGAACTCCGTATGCCTAAGCCAACCGACGAAATGAGCGGGCGGGTGGGCAGGCGGGCACAACGTCGGCCAGAGAGAAGGGATGTGCAAGTCATAGATCGATAGGGTGGTAGGTGGGTTTAGGCACATCTTCATATTTTTGTGTGCCGATGCCATTTATATGTCTTGTAAATTCTTACAATGGTCCCTTAAGCCTTCACGTGAAGTTTCATGGCAGGACGACTCATTTTCTAATTTTCATAATTTTTGAAACTTATTACAGTTTGAGATTTTTTAAACTTTTTTTGGAAGGAGTTTTGGCCCCAAACTTGGTAGACATGATCCTTGTATTTTTGTTGGCATGCACAAAAAAATTCACCTAAAAACTCGAATTGTACAAGATTTTGTTACCATGTGCTGCTTTAACCATCTGTCTGGTTCGATCTTAGACTGGCAATGAACTCTATATGCTTAGACTGGGAATGAACTTGGTATGCCTAAGTCAAACCCACGAAACGACCGAGCGGGCGCTCAGCCGACCAGAGGGGCAAGACGGGCAAGCCGGGGATCAGTCGGGTCCCCCGTTGCCATGCTGTCAATCCTGCTGCCTGCAACCCTCGATCCGGTCCGATCTTAGAATGGGAATGAACTTCGTAATGCCTCAGCCAACCGACGAAACGAGCAGGCGGGCGGACGGGCAGGCACTACATCGACCAGAGAGACGGGATGTGCAAGCCATGGATCGATAGGGTGGTAGGTGGGTTTAGGCACATCTTCACATTTCTACATGCCAGTGCCATTTTTATGGCTTGTAAATTCATACAATGGTGCCTTAAGCCTTCACGTGAAGTTTCATGGCAAGACAACTCATTTTCTATTTTTCACGATTTTCAAAACTTTTTGCGATTTTGGATTTTTTAAAATTTTTTCGGAAGGAGTTTTGTCCCCAAAGTAGGTGGACGTGATCCTTGTATTTTTTTTGGCATGCACAAAAAAATTCAGCTAAAAACTCGAAGTGTACAAGATTTTGTGACCATTTGAAAAAAGTGTCCCCATTTTAGACACTTTAATGGCTACTGGCAGCAAACCTGTAAAATCTGAAACGCTCTTTAAGGGGGTGCGAGTGCTCGAGGTTTGATGAGGGATAGGGGGCCAATATAATAGCCAAGTACCAGCACCCATCGCACATCATGTGCACATACCCCCTGGCTCCCCCGATCGTCGGAACCCCAATGCCGCCGGTCAGATTCTCCGGCGATGCTCCGGCGATGGTGCCCCGACGAAGAAAAATGTGGCACCAGCACATGACCGAGCCCAGCATGTGCTGCCGCAACCCTTGGTCCGGTCCGATCTTAGACTGGGAATGAACTCCGTACGCTTAGATTGGAAATGAACTCCGTATGCCTCAGTCAACCCACGAAACGAGCGTGCGGGCGCTCAGTCGGCCAGAGGGGCGGGATGCGCAAGCCGGGGATCGGTCGGGTCACCCTCTGTGTGCTGTCGATCCTGCTGCCACAACCCTCGGTCTGGTCCAATTTTAGACTGGGAATGAACTCCGTATGGCTAAGCCAACCGACGAAACGATCGGGCGGGCGGGCGGGCGGGCACCACGCCGGCCAAAGAGACGGGATGCACAAGCCGTGGATCGATGGGGTGGTAGGTGGGTTTAGGCACATCTTCATATTTTTGTGTGCCAATGTCATTTTTATGGCTTGTAAACTCATACAATGGTCCCTTAAGCCTTCACGTGAAGTTTCATGGCAAGACGACTCGTTTTCTATTTTTCACAATTTTCAAAACTTTTTTCGGTTTATGGTTTTTTAAAATTTTTTCGGAAAGATTTTTGGCCCCAAACTTGTTAGACGTGCTCCTTGTATTTTTGCTGGCATGCAAAAAAAAATTCAGCTAAAACCTCAAAGTGTACAAGATTTTGTGATCATTTGAAAAAAGTGTCCCCATTTCAGACACTTTAATGGCTACTGGCAGCAAACCTGTAAAATCTCGAATGCTCTTTAAGGGGGTGTGAGTTCTCAAGGTTTGTGAGGGATAGGGGGCCAGTATAAGGGCCTAGTACCAGCACCCATCGCACATCATGTGCGCACACCCCCTGGCCGCCCCGATCGTCGGAACCCCAATGCCGTCGGTCAGGTTCTCGGAAGATGCTCCGACGACAACGCCACAGCGAAGAAAAATACGGCACCAGCACATGCCCGAGCCCAACATGTGCTGTCGTGACCCCCGGTCCGGTCCGATCTTAGACTGGGAATGAACTCCGTATGCTTAGACTGGGAATGAACTCCGTATGCCTAAGTCAACCCACGAAACGAGCGCGCGGGCGCTCAGCCGGCCAGAGGGGCGAGATGGGAAAGCCGAGGATCGACCGGGTGCCCCTTTGCATGCTGCCGATCCTGCTGTCGCAACCCTCAGTCTGGTCCAATCTTAGACTGGGATTGAACTCCGTATGCCTACGCCAACCGATGAAATGAGCGGGCAGGCGGGCGGGCGGGCGGGCACTATGTCGGCCAGAGAGACGGGATGCGCAAGCCGTGGATCGATAGGGTGGTAGGTGGGTTTAGGCATATCTTCATATTTCTACGTGCCAATGCCATTTGTATCGCTTGTAAATTCATATAATGGTCCCTTAAGCCTTCACGTGAAGTTTCATGGCAAGACGACTCGTTTTCTATTTTTCATGATTTTCAAAATTTTTACGGTTTGGGATTTTTTAAAATTTTTTCGGAAGGAGTTTTGGCCCCAAACTTGGTAGACGTGATCCTTGTATTTTTGTTGGCATGCTCAAAATATTTCAGCTAAAAACTCGAAGTGTACAAGATTTGTGACCATTTGAGAAAAGTGTCCCGATTTCAGACACTTTAATTGCTACTGGCAGCAAACCAGTAAAATCTCAAATGATCTTTAAGGGGGTGTGAGTTCTTGAGGTTTGATGAGGTATAGGGGGCCAATATAAGGGCCAAGTACCAGCACCCATCGCACATTATGTGCGCACACCCCCCGGCCCCCCGATCGCTGGAACCCTAAGGCCGTCGGTCAGGTTCTCCGACGATGCTCCGGTGATGGTGCCTCGACGAAGAAAAATGCAGCACCAGCACATGCCCGAGCCCAGCATGTGCTACCGTAACCCTCAGTCTGTTCTGATCTTAGACTGGGAATGAACTCCGTATGCTTAGACTGGGAATGAACTCCGTATGTCTAAGTCAACCCACGAAACGAGCGTGCGGGCGCTCAGCCGGCTAGAGGGGCAGGATGCGCAAGTCGGGGATCGCCCAGGTCCCCCTCTGTGAGCTGTCGATCTTGCTTTCGCAACCCTTGGTTTGGTCTGATCTTAGAGTGGGAATGAACTCCGTATGCCTAAGCCAACCGACGAAACGAGCGGGCGGGCGGGCGGGGCTGGCAGTCGGGCACTACGTCGGCCAGAGAGACGGGACGTGCAAGCCGTGGATCGATAGGGTGGTTGGTGGGTTTAGGCACATCTTCATATTTCTGCATGCCAATGCCATTTTTATGGCCTGTAAATTCATACAATGGTCCCTTAAGCCTTCACGTGAAGTTTCATGGCAAGACAACTCATTTTCTATTTTTCACGATTTTTGAAACTTTTTGTAGTTCGGGATTTTTTAAAATTTTTTTCAAAGAGTTTTGGGCCCAAACTTGGTGAACGTGATCCTTGTATTTTTGTTGGCATGCACAAAAAAATTCAGCTAAAAACTCAAAGTGTACAAGATTTTGTGACCATTTGAAAAAAGTGTCCCCATTTTACACACTTTAATGGTACTGGCAGCAAACCTGTAAAATCTAAAATGCTCTTTAAAGGGGTGTGAGTTCTCGAGGATTGATGAGGGATATGGGGCCAATATAAGGGCCAAGTACAAGCACCCATCGCACATCATGTGCGCACACCCCCCCGGCCCCCCCAATCGTCGGAACCCTAATGCCACCGATCAGGTTCTCCGACGATGGTGCCCCAGCGGAGAAAAATGTAGCACCAGCACCTGCTAGAGCCGAGCATGTGCTGTCGCAACCTTCGTTTCGATTCGATCATAGACTGGGAACGAACTCCGTATGCTTAGACTATGAATGAACTCCGTATGCCTAAGTCAACCCACGAAACAAGCGTGCGGGCGCTCAGCTGGCCAGAGGGGCGAGATGCACAAGCCAGGGATCGGTCGTGTCCCCCTCTGCATGCTGTCGATCCTGCTGCCATAAACCTCAGTCCGGTCTGATCTTAGATTGGGAATGAACTCCGTATGCCTAAGCCAACTGACGGAACAAGCGGGCGGGTGGGCGCACAGGCAGGCACTACGTCGGCCAGAGAGACGAGATGCGCAAGTCGTGGATCGATAGGGTGATAGGTGGGTTTACGCACATTTTCATATTTCTGCATGCCAATTACATTTTTATGTCTTGTAAATTCATACAATGGTCCCTTAAGCCTACACGTGAAGTTTCATGGCAAGACGACTCGTTTTCTATTTTTCAAGATTTTCAAAATTTTTTGCGGTTCCAGATTTTTTAAAATTTCTTCGAAAGGAGTTTTGGGCCCAAACTTGGCAGACATGATCCTTGTATTTTTCTTGGCATGCACAAAAAAAATCAGCTAAAAACTCGAAGTGTACAAGATTTTGTGACCATTTGAAAAATGTGTCCCCATTTCAGACACTTTAATGGCTACTGGCAGCAAACCTGTAAAATCTCAAATGCTCTTTAAGGGGGTGTGAGTTCTCGAGGTTTGATGAAGGATAGGGGGCCAATATAAGGGCCAAGTACAAGCACCCATCGCACATCATGTGCACACACCCCCCGGCCCCCCCGATCGCCGAACCCGAATGCCGCCGATCAGGTTCTCCGACGATGCTCTGACGATGGTGCCTCGGCAGAGAAAAATGCAGCACCAGCACATGCCTGAGCCCAGCATGTGCTGCAGCAACCCTCGGCCCGATCCGATCTTACATTGGGAATGAAATCCGTATGCTTAGACTGGGAATGAACTCCGTATGCCTAAGTCAACCCACGAAACGAGCGTACGGGCTCTCAGCCGGCCAGAGGGGCGGCATGCAGAAGCCGGGGATCGACCGGGTCCAGCTCTGTGTGCTATCGATCCTACTGCCGCAACCCTCGATCCAGTCTGATCTTAGACTGAGAATGAACTCTGTATGCATAAGGCAACCGACGGAACGAGCAGGCTGGCGGGCGGACGGGTGGGCATGCACTACGCCGGCTAGAGAGACGGGATGCGCAAGCCGTGGATCGATAGGGTGGTAGGTGGGTTTAGGCACATCTTCATATTTCTGCATGCCAATGCCATTTTTATGGCTTGTAAATTCATACAATGGTCCCTTAAGCCTTCACGTGAAGTTTTAATGGCAAGAGGACTCGTTTTCTATTTTTCATAATTTTTAAAACTTTTTACGTTTCGGGATTTTTTTAAATTTTTTTGGGAAGGATTTTTGGCCCCAAACTTGGTAGGCATGATCCTTTTATTTTTGTTGGCATGCACAAAAAATTTCAACTAAAAACTCGAAGTGTACAAGATTTTATGACCATTTGAAAAAAGTGTCCCCATTTCAGACACTTTAGTGGCTACTGGCAGCAAACCTGTAAAATCTCAAATGCTCCTTAAGGGGGTGTGAGTTCTCGAGGTTTGATGAGGGATAGGGGGCCAATATAAGGGCCAAGTACCAGCACCCATCGCACATCATTTGCGCACACACCTCCCGGCCCCTCGGTCGCCGGAACCCCAATACCGCCAGTCAGGTTCTCCGACGATGCTCCGACGATGGTGCCTCGGCAAAGAAAAAGGTGGCACCAGCACGTGCCCAAGCCCAGCATGTGCTGCCAAAACCCTCAGTCTGGTCCGATCTTAGACTAGGAATGAACTCCGTATGCCTAAGTCAACCCACGAAATGAGCATGTGGCCACTCAACCGGCCAGAGGGGCAGGATGCGCAAGCCGAGGATCGGTTGGGTCCCCCTCTATGTGCTGTCGATCCTGCTTTTGCAACCCTTGGTTTGGTCTGATCTTAGACTGGGAATGAACTTCGTATGCCTAAGCCAACCGACGAAACGAGTGGGCAGGCGGGCGGGCAGGCGTTCACTACGCCGGCTAGAGAGACGGGATGCGCAAGCCGTGGATCGATAGGGTGGTAGGTGGGTTTAGGCACATCTTCATATTTCTGCATGCCAATGCCATTTTTATGGCTTGTAAATTCATACAATGGACCTTAAGCCTTCACGTGAAGTTTCATGGCAAGACGAGTCGTTTTCTATTTTTCACGATTTTTGAAACTTTTTGTGTTTCAAGATTTTTTAAAATTTTTTCGAAAGAGTTTTGAGCCCAAACTTGGTAGACGAGATCATTGTATTTTTGTTGGCATACAAAAAAAAATTCAGCTAAAAACTCCAAGTGTACAAGATTTTGTGACCATTTGAAAAAAGTGTCCCCATTTTAAACACTTTAATGGCTACTGGCAGCAAACCTGTAAAATCTCAAATGCTCTTTAAGGGGGTGTGAGTTCTCAAGGGTTGATGAGGGATAGGGAGCCAATATAAGGGCCAAGTACTAGCACCCATTGCACATCATGCGTGCACACCCCCCGGCCCCCCCGATCGTCGGAACCCCAATGCCACCAGTCAGGTTCTCCGACGATGGTGCCCCGACGGAGAAAAATGCGGCACCAGCACATGCCCGAGCCAAGCATGTGCTACCGCAACCCTCGTTCCGGTCCGATCTTAGACTGGGAATGAACTCCGTATGCTAAGAGTATGAATGAACTCCGTATGCCTAAGTCAACCCACGAAACGAGCGTGCGAGGCGTTCAGTCGACCAGAGGGGCGGGATGCACAGGCCGGGGATTGGTCGGGTACCACTCTGCATGCTGTCGATCCTACTGCCGCAATCCTCGGTCTGATTTGATCTTAGACTGGGAATGAACTCCGTTTGAAAAAAGATTTTCTGACCATTTGAAAAAAGAGTCCCCATTTCAGACACTTTAATGGCTACTGGCAGCAAACCTGTAAAATCTCAAATGCTCTTTAAGAGGGTGTGAGTTCTCGAGGTTTGATGAGGGATAGGGGGACAATATAAGGGCCAAATACCAGCACCCATCGTACATCATGTGCGCACACCCCCCCTGCCCCCCTGATCACTGGAACCCCAATGCCGCCGGTCAGGTTCTCTGACGTTGCTCCGACGATGGTGCCCCAGCGAAGAAAAATACGGCACCAGCACATGCCCAAGCCCAGCATGTGCTGCCGTAACCACGGTCCGGTCTGATCTTAGACTAGGAATGAGCTCCGTATGCTTAGACTAGGAATGAAGTCCGTATGCCTAAGTCAACCCACGAAATGACGTGCGGGCGCTCAGCCGGCCAAAGGGGTAGGATGCGCAAGCTGGGGATCGATCGGGTCCCCCTCTGCGTGCTACCGATCTTGCCATTGCAACCCTCGGTCCAGTTCGATCTTAGACTGGGAATGAACTCCGTATGCCTAAGCCAACTGACGAAATGAACGGACGGGCGGGCGGGCACTACGTCGGCCAGAGAGACGGGTGCGCAAGCCGTGGATCGATAGTGTGGTAGGTGGGTTTAGGCACATCTTCATATTTCTACATGCCAATGCCATTTTTATGGCTTGTAAATTCATACAATGGTCCCTTAAGCCTTCACATGAAGTTTCATGGCAAGACGACTCGTTTTCTATTTTTCATGATTTTTAAAATTTTTTACGGTTCGAGATTTTTTAAAATTTTTTCGTAAGGCGTTTTGGCCCCAAACTTGGTAGACATGACCCTTGTATTTTTGTTGGCATGCACAAAAGAATTCAGCTAAAAACTCGAAGTGTACAAGATTTTGTGACCATTTGAAAAAAGTGTCCCCATTTCAGACACTATAATGGCTACTGGTAGCAAACCTGTAAAATCTCAAATGCCCTTTAAGGGGGTGTGAGTTCTTGAGGTTTGATGAGGGACAGGGGGCCAATAAAAGGGCCAAGTACCAGCACCCATCGCACATCATGTGTGCACACCCCCCGGCCCCCCTGATCACCAAAACCTTAATGCCGCCGGTCAGGTTCTCCGATGATGCTCCGACGATGGTGCCCCGGTGAAGAAAAATGCGGCACCAGCACATGCCTGAGCCCAGCATGTGCTGTCGTAACCCTTGGTCCAATCCGATATTAGACTGGGAATGAACTCCGTATGCTTAGACAACCCATGAAACGAGCGTGCGGGCGCTCAGTCGGCCAGAGGGGCGGGATGCGCAAGCTGGGGATCGATCGAGTCCCCCTCTGCGTGCTGCCGATCCTGCTATCGTAACCCTCGGTCTGGTCCGATCTTAGACTGGGAATGAACTCCGTATGCCTAAGCTAACCGACGAAACGAGCGGACGGGCGGGCGGGCGGGCACTATACCGGTTAGAGAGACGGGATGCGCAAGCCGTGGATCGATAGGGTTGTAGGTGGGTTTAAGCACATCTTCATATTTCTCTATGCCAATGCCATTTTTATGGCTTCTAAATTCATACAGTGGTCCCTTAAGCGTTCAGGTGTAGTTTCATGGCAAGACGACTCGTTTTCTATTTTTCATGATTTTTGAAACTTTTTTCGATTCGAGATTTTTTAAAATTTTTTCGGAAGGAGTTTTGGCCCCAAACTTGGTAGACCTGATCCTTGTATTTTTTTTGGCATGCACAAAACAATTCAGCTAAAAACTCCAAGTGTACAAGATTTTGTGACCTTTTGAAAAAAGTGTCCCTATTTCAGGCACTTTAATGGCTACTGGTAGCAAACCTGTAAAATCTCAAATGCTCTTTAAGGGGGTGGAGTTTTTGAGGTTTGATGAGGGATAGGGGGCCAATATAAGGGCCAAGTACCAGCACCCATCGCACATCGTGTGCACACACCCCCTGATCATCGAAACCCCAACGTCGTCGGTCAGGTTCTCCGGCGATGCTCCGGTGATGGTGCCCCGACGAAGAAAAATATGGCAGCAGCACATGTCCAAGACCAGCATATGTTGCCGCAACCCTCGGTCCAGTCCGATCTTAGACTGGGAAATGAACTCCATATGCTTAGACTGGGACTGACTCCGTAATGCCTAAGTCAACCCATGAAAACGAGCATGCGGGGCGCTCCAGTTCGGCCAGAGGGGGCGGGATGCGCAAGCCCGAAGATCGGTCGGCGTCCCCCTCTGAGTGCTACACATCCTGCTACCCACAACCTTCAGTCTGATCGGATCTTAGACTTGGGAATGACACTCTGTATGCCTAAGACCACCGACGAAACGAGCGGCTGGGCGGATGGGCGGGCCACCTACGCCGGCTAGAGAGAGGGGATGCGCAGGCCGTGGATCGATAGGGTGGTAGGTCGGTTTAGGGGCACATCTTCATATTTTGCGTGCCAATGCCATTTCAATGGCTGGCTAAATTCATACAATGGTCCCTTAAGCCTTCCATGTGAGTTTCATGGCGAGATTACTTCGTTTCTATTTTTCATGATTTTTGAAACTTTTTACGGTTCGGGATTTTTTAAAATTTTTTCAGAAGTAGTTTTGGCCACAAACCTGGTAGACGTGATCCTTGTATTTTTTTTTGGCATGCATAAAAAAATTCAGCTAAAAACTCGAAGTGTACAAGATTTTGTGACCATTTGAGAAAACTGTCCCTATTTCAGACACTTTTATAGCTACTGGCAGCAAACCTGTAAAATCTCAAATGCTCTTTAAGGGGGTGTGAGTTCTCGAGGTTTGATGAGGGATAGGGGGCCAATATAAGGGCCAAGTACTAGCACCCATCGCACATCATGTGCGCACACCCCCTTCTGGCCCCCCTGATCGCCGGAACCCCAATGCCGCCGGTCAGGTTCTACGACGATGCTCCGGCGATGGTGCCCCAGTGAAGAAAAATGCGGCACTAACACATGCCCAAGCTTAGCATGTGCTACCGTAACCCTTGATTTGATCCGATCTTAGACCGGGAATGAACTCCGTATGCCTAAGTCAACCCACGAAACGAGCGTGCAGGCACTCAACCGACCAGAGGGGCAGGAAGCGCAAGTTGGGGATCGATCGGGTCCCCCTCTACGTGCTGCTGATCCTACTACCACAACCCTCAGTCTGGTCTGATCTTAGACTGGGAATGAACTCCGTATGCCTAAGCCAACCGACGAAACAAGCGGGCGGGCACTACGCCGGCCAGAGAGACGGGATGCGCAAGCCGTGGATTGATAGAGTGGTAGGTGGGTTTAGGCACATCTTCATATTTCTGTGTTCCAATGCCATTTTTATGGCTTGTAAATTCTTACAATGGTCCCATAAGCCTTCACGTGAAGTTTCATGACAAGACGACTCCTTTTTTATTTTTTACGATTTTCAAAACTTTTTGCGGTTTGGGATTTTTCAAAAAATTTTCGGAAAGAGTTTTCGCCCAAAACTTGGTAGACGTGATCCTTGTATTTTTCTTGGCATGCATTAAAAAATTCAGCTAAAAACTCGAAGTGTACAAGATTTTGTGACCATTTGAAAAAAATGTCCCCATTTCAGACACTTTAATGGCTATTGGCAGCAAACCTGTAAAATCTCAAATGCTCTTTAAGGGGTTGTGAGTTCTCAAGGTTTGATGAGGGATACGGGGCCAATATAAGGGTCGAGTACCAGCACCCATCGCCCATCATGTGCGTACACCCCCCCAGCCGGATCCCCCTATGCGTGCTATCGATCCTACTGTCGCAACCTTCACTCCAGTCTGATCTTAGACTGGGAATTTACTCCATATGCCTAAGCCAACCGATGAAATGAGCAAGCGAGTGGGTGCGCGGGCACTACGCCGGCCAGAGAGACAGGATGCACAAGCCGTGGATCGATAGGGTGGTAGGTGGGTTTAGGCACATCTTCATATTTCTATGTGCCAATGTCATTTTTATGGGTTGTAAATTCATACAATGGTCCCTTAAGCCTTCACGTGAAGTTTCATGGCAAGACGACTCATTTTCTATTTTTCATGATTTTCAAAACTTTTTGCAGTTTGGGATTTTTTAAAATTTTTTCGGAAGGAGTTTTGGCCCCAAACTTGGTAGACGTGATCCTTGTATTTTTTTCGCATCCATAAAAATATTCAGCGAAAAACTCGATGTGCACAAGATTTTGTGACCATTTGAAAAAAATGTCCCCATTTCAGACACTTTAATGGCTACTGGGCAAACAAACCTGGTAAAATATTAAGTGCTCCTTTAAGAGGGTGTAAGTTCTCGAGGTTTTGATGAGGGATAGGGGGGCCAATATAAGGGCCAAGTAACCAGCACCCATCGCAATTCATGTGCGCACACCCCCCCGGCCCCCCCAATCTTCGGAACCCCAATGCCGCCTTTCAGGTTCTCTGGCGATGGTTCCTCGACGAAGAAAATACGGGCACAAGCACATGCCCGGAGCCCAGCATGTGCTGCCGCAACCTGTCTGGTCCGATCTTAGAACTGAATGAACTTCCGTTTGCTTAGACTGTGGAATGAACTCTGTATGCTTAGATGGAGAATGAACTCCGTTGCCTAAGGTAACCCACGATGAGCGTGCAGGCGCTCAGCCGGCTAGAGGGGTGGGATGCGCAAGACGGGGATCGGTCGGGTCCCCCTCCGCATGTTACTGATCCTACTGCCGCAACCCTTAGTCTGATCCAATCTTAGACTAGGAATGAACTCCATATGCCTAAGCCAACCGATGAAATGAGCAGGCGGACAGGCGCGCGGGCACTACTTCGGCCAGAGAGACAGGATGCGCAAGCCGTGGATTGATAGGGTGGCAGGTGGGTTTAGGCACATCTTCATATTTCTATGTGCGAATGCCATTTTTATATCTTGTAAATTCATACAATGGTCCCTTAAGCCTTCACGTTAAGTTTCATGGCAAGACGACTCGTTTGCTATTTTTCATGATTTTTGAAACTTTTTACGGTTTGGGATTTTTTAAAATTTTTTCGGAAGGCATTTTGGCCCCAAACTTGGTAGATGTGATCCTTGTATTTTTGTTGGAATGGACAAAAAAATTTGGCTAAAAACTCGAAGTGTACAAGATTTTGTGACCATTTGAAAAAAGTGTCCCATTTCAGACACCTTAATGGCTACTGGCAGCAAACCTATAAAATCTCAAATGCTCTTTAAGGAAGTGTGAGTTCTCGAGGTTTGATGAGGGATAGGGGGCCAATATAAGGGTGAAGTACCAGCACCCATCGCACATCATGTGCGCACACCCGCCCGGCACCCCGATCGTCGGAACCCCAATGCCGCTGGTCAGGTTCTCCAGCGATGCTCCGGTGATGGTGCCCCGACGAAGAAAAAGGTGGCACCAGCACATGCCCGAGCCCAGCATGTGCTGCCGCAACCCTCGGTCTGGTCCGATCTTAGACTGGGAATGAACTCCGTATGCTTAGACTGGAACGAACTTCGTATGCCTAAGTCAACCCATGAAACGAGCGTGCAGGCGCTCAGCCGGCCAGAGGGGCGGGATGCGCAAGCCGGGGATCGGCCGGGTCCCCCTCTATGTCCTGTCGATCCTGCTACCGTAACCCTTGATTCGATCTGATCTGAGACTGGGAATGAACTCCGTATGTCTAAGCCAACCGATGAAACGAGCGAGCGGGCGGGCGGGCGGGCGGGCTTTTCGCCGGCCAGAGAGACGGGATGCGTAGGTTGTGGATTGATAGGGTGGTTGGTGGGTTTAGGCACATGTTTATATTTCTGCGTGCCAAAGCCAATGTTATGGCTTGTAAATTCATACAACGTTCCCTTAAGCCTTCACGTGAAGTTTCAAGGCAAGACAACTCGTTTTCTATTTTTCATGATTTTCCAAACTTTTTGCGGTTCGAGATTTTTTAAATTTTTTTCGAAAGGAGTTTTGGCCCCAAACTTGGTAGACGTGATCCTTGTATTTTTGTTGGCATGCACAAAAAAGGTCAGCTAAAAACTCGAAGTGTACAAGATTTTGTGGCCATTTGAAAAAAATGTCACCATTTCAGACACTTTAATGGCTACTGGCAGCAAACCTATAAAATCTCAAATGTTCTTTAAGGAAGTGCGAGTTCACGAGGTTTGATGAGGGATAGGGGGCCAATATAAGGGCCAAGTACTAGCACCCATCGCATATCATGTACGTACACCCCCCGGCCCCCCTGATCGCCGGAACCCCAATGCCGTCAGTCAGGTTCTGCAGCAATGCTCTGGCGATGGTGCCCCAGGGTAGAAAAATGCGACACCAGCACATGGCCGAGCCCAGCATGTGTTGCCGTGACCCTCGATCCTATCCAATCTTAGACTGGGAATGAACTCCGTATCCTTAGACTGGGAATGAACTCCGTATACCTAAGTCAACCCATGAAACGATCGTGCAGGCGCTCAGCCGGCCAGAGGGGCGGGATGTGCAAGCCGAGGATCGGTCAGGTCCCCCTCTGTGTGCTATCGATCTTGCCGCCGTAACCCTCGATTTGGTCTGATCTGAGACTGGGAATGAACTCCGTATGCTAAGCCAACCGACGAAACGAGCGGGCGAGCGGGCGGGCACTACACCGGCCAGAGAGACGGGATGCGTAGGCCATGGATTGATAGGGTGGTTGGTGGGTTTAGGCACATCTTTATATTTCTGCATGCCAATGCCATTTTTATGGCTTGTAAATTCATACAATGTTCCCTTAAGCCTTCACATGAAGTTTCAAGGCAAGACGACTCATTTTCTATTTTTCATGATTTTCCAAACTTTTTGCGGTTTGGGATTTTCTAAATTTTTTTCGGAAGGAGTTTTGGCCCCAAACTTGGTAGACGTGATCCTTGTATTTTTTTTGGCATGCATAAAAAAAGTCAGCTAAAAACTCGAAGTGTACAAGATTTTCTGGCCATTTGAAAAAAATGTCCCCATTTCAGACACTTTAATGGCTACTGGCAGCAAACCTGTAAAATCTCAAATGCTCTTTAAGGGGGTGTGAGTTCTCGAGGTTTGATGAGAGATAGGGCACCAATATAAGGGCCAAGTACCAGCACCTATCGCACATCATGTGCGCACACCCCCCACCCCCCGATCGTCGGAACCCCAATGCCGCCGGTCAGGTTCTCCAGTGATGTTTCGACGATGGTGCCCCGACAAAGAAAAATGCAGCACCAGCACATGCCCGAGCCCAGCATGTGTTGTAGCAACCCTCAGTCCGATTCGATCTTAGACTGGGAATGAACTTCATATGCTTAGACTGGGAATGAACTCCGTATGCTTAGACTGGGAATGAACTTTGTATGCCTAAGTCAACGCACAAAACGAGCATGCGGGCGCTCAACCGGCCAAAGGGGCGGGATGCGCAACCCGGAGATTGATCGGGTCCCCCTCTATGTGCTGCCAATCCTGCTGCCGCAACCCTCAGTCCGGTCCAATCTTAGACTGGGTATGAACTCCGTATGCCTAAGCCAACCGACGAAACAAGTAGGTGGGCAGGCGGGCGGGCACTATACCGGCCAGAGAGATGGGATACGCAAGCCGTGGATCGATAGGGTGGTAGGTGGGTTTAGGCACATCTTCATATTTTTGTGTGGCAATGCCATTTTTATGGCATGTAAATTCATAAAATGGTCCCTTAAGCCTTCACGTGTAGTTTCATGGCAAGACGACTCGTTTTTTATTTTTCACAATTTTCCAAACATTTTACGGTTTGGGATTTTTTAAAATTTTTTCGAAAGGAGTTTTGGCCCCAAACTTGGTAGACGTGATCCTTGTATTTTTGTTGGCATGCATAAAACAATTCAGCTAAAAACTCGAAGTGTACAAGATTTTGTGACCATTTGAAAAAAGTGTCCCCATTTCAGACACTTTAATGGCTACTGGCAGCAAACCTGTAAAATCTCAAATGCTCTTTAAGGGGGTGTGAGTTCTCAAGGTTTGATGAGGGATAGGGGGCCAATATAAGGGCCAAGTACTAGCACCCATCGCACATCATGTGCGCACACCCCCCCGGCCCCCCGATCATCGGAAGCCCAATACCGCCGGTCAGGTTCTCCGGCGATGGTGCCCCAACGAAGAAAAATACGGCACCAGCACATGCCCGAGTCCAGCATGTGCTATCGTAACCCTCGATCCGGTCCGATCTTAGACTGGGAATGAACTCCGTATGCCTATGTCAGCCCACAAAACGAGCGTACGGGTGCCCCTCTATATGCTGCTAATCCTGCTGTCGCAACCCTTGGTCCGGTCCAATCTTAGACTGGGAATGAACTCCGTATACCTAAGCCAACTGACGAAATGAGCGAGCGGGCGGGCACTACGCCGGCCAGAGAGACGGGATGCGCAAGCTGTGGATCGATAGGGTGGTAGGTGGGTTTAGGCACATCTTCATATTTTTGCGTGCCAATGCCTTTTTTATGGCTTGTAAACTCATACAATGTTCCCTCAAGCCTTCACATGAAGTTTCATGGCAAGATGATTCGTTTTCTATTTTTCACGATTTTCTAAACTTTTTACGGTTCGGGATGTTTTAAAATTTTTTCGCAAGGTGTTTTGGCCCCAAACTTGGTAGATGTGATCCTTATATTTTTCTTTGCATGCACATAAAAATTCAGCTAAAAACTCGAAGTGTACAAGATTTTGTGACCATTTGAAAAAAGTGTCCCCATTTCAGACACTTTAATGGGTACTGGCAGCAAACCTGTAAAATCTCAAATGCTCTTTAAGGGGGTGTGAGTTCTCGAGGTTTGATGAGGGATAGGGGGCCAATATAAGGGCCAAGTACCAGCACCCATCGCACATCATGTGCGCACACCCCCACCGGCCGCCCCGATCGTCGAAACCCCAATGCCGCCGATCAGGTTCTCCGAGGATGGTCCGGCGATGGTGACCCGACGAAGAAAAATGCGGCACCAGCACATGCCGACCCCAGCATGTGCTGCTGCAACCCTCGATCTGGTCCGATCTTAGACAGGGAATAAACTCCGTATGCCTAAGTTAACCCATGAAATGAGCGTGCGGTCGCTCAGCCGGCTAGAGGGGCAGGATGCACAAGCTAGGGATCGGTCGGGTCCCCATCTGTGTGCTACCGATCCTGCTGTCACAACCCTCGGTCTGGTCTGATCTTAGACTTGGAATGAACTCTGTATGCCTAAGCCGACCGACAAAACGAGCGGGCGGGAGGGCGGGCACTATGCCGGCCAGAGAGACGGGATGCGCAAGCCGTGGATCGATAGGGTGGTAGGTGGGTTTAGGTACATCTTCATATTTCTATGTGCCAATGCCATTTTATGGCTTGTAAATTCATACAATGGTCCCTTAAGCCTTCACGTGAAGTTTCATGGCAAGATGACTCGTTTTCTATTTTTCATGATTATTGAAAATTTTTGCGGTTTGGGATTTTTTAAAATTTTTTTGGAAGGAGTTTTCACCCCAAAATTGGTAGACATGATCCTTGTACTTTTGTTGGCATGCACAAAAAAATTCAGCTAAAAACTCGAAGTGTACAAGATTTTGTGACCATTTGAAAAAAGTGTCCCCATTTGAGACACTTTAATGGCTACTGGCAGCAAACTTGTAAAATCTCAAATGCTCTTTAAGGGGGTGTGAGTTCTAGAGGTTTGATGAGGGATAGGGGGCCAATATAAGGGCCAAGTACCAGCACCCATCGCACATCATGTGTGCACACCCCCCCTGGCCACCTCGATCGCCGGAACCCTAATGCCGCTGGTCAGGTTCTCCGGCGATGCTCCGACGATGGTGCCCTAGCGAAGAAAAATGCGGCACCAGCACATGCCCGAGCCCAGCATGGGCTGCTGCAACCCTCGGTCCTATCCGTTCTTAGACTGGGAATGAACTCCTTATGCTTAGACTGGGAATGAACTCCGTATGCCTAAGTCAACCCACGAAACGAGTGTGCGGGCGCTCAACTGGCCAGAGGGGCGGGATGCGCAAGCCGGGAATTGGTCGGGTCCACCTCTGCATGCTGCCGATCCTACTGCCACAACCCTAGGTCTGGTCTGATCTTAGACTGGGAATGAACTCCATATGCCTAAGCCAACCGACAAAACGAGCAGGCGGGCGGACGGGTGGGCACTATACCGGCCAGAGAGACGGGATGCGCAAGCCGTGGATCGATAGGGTGGTAGGTGGGTTCAGGCACATATTCATATTTCTGCATGCCAATGCCATTTTTATGGCTTGTAAATTCATACAATGGTCCCTTAAGCCTTGACGTGAAGTTTGATGGCAAGACGACTCGTTTTCTATTTTTCACAATTTTTGAAACTTTTTGCGATTCGAGATTTTTTTTAAATTTTTTTGGAAGGAGTTTTGGCGCCAAACTTTGTAGACGGGATCCCTGTATTTTTGTTGGCATGCACCAAAAAAATTCAGCTAAAAACTTGAAGTGTACAAGATTTTGTGACCATTTGAAAAAAGTGTCCCCATTTCAGACACTTTAATGGCTACTGGCAGAAAACTTGTAAAATCTCAAATGCTCTTTATGGGGGTGTGGGTTCTCAAGGTTTGATGAGGGATAGGGGGCCATTATAAGGGCCAAGTACCAGCACCCATCACACATCAAGTGCGTACACCCCCGCCGGCCCCCTCGATCGTCGAAACCCCAATACCGTCGGTCAGGTTCTTCGGCGATGCCCCGACGATGGTGCCCGAGCCTAGCATGTGCTGCCACAACCCTCGGTCTGGTCCAATCTTAGGCTGGGAATGAACTCCGTATGCTTAGACTGGGAATGAACTCCATATGCCTAAGTCAACCCACGAAACGAGCGTCCGGGCGCTCAGCCGGCCAGAGGGAGAGATGCGCAAGCCGGGGATCGGTCGGGTCCCCCTCTGGGTGCTACCGATCCTACTAGCACAACTCTTGGTCTGGTCTGATCTTAGACTGGGAATGAACTTCGTATGCCTAAGCCAACTGACGAAACGAGTGAGCGGGCGGGCGGGCGGGCGGGCAGTACGCCGACCAGAGAGACGGGATGCGCAAGTCGTGGATCGATAGGGTGGTAGGTGGGTTTAGGCACATCTTCACATTTCTGCATGCCAATGCCATTTTTATGGCTTGTAAATTCATACAATGGTCCCTTAAGTCTTCACGTCAAGTTTCATGTCAAGACGACTCGTTTTCTATTTTTCACAATTTTTGAAACTTTTTGCGATTCGAGATTTTTTTTAAATTTTTTTGGAAGGAGTTTTGGCCCCAAACTTGGTAGACGGGATCCCTGTATTTTTGTTGGCATGCACCAAAAAAATTCAGCTAAAAACTTGAAGTGTACAAGATTTTGTGACCATTTGAAAAAAGTGTCCCCATTTCAGACACTTTAGTGGCTACTGGCAGCAAACCTGTAAAATCTCAAAAGCTCTTTAAGGGGGTGTGAGTTCTCGAGGTTTGATAAGGGATAGGGGGCCAATATAAGGGCCAAGTACCAGCACCCATCCCACATCATCTGCGCACACACCCCCGGGCCCCTCGATCGTCGGAACCCCAATGCCGCTGGTCAGGTTCTCCGGCGATGCTCCGACGATGGTGCCCCGACAAAGAGAAATGCGGCACCAGCACATGCCCGAGCCCAGCATATGCTGCCACAACCCTCGGTCCGGTTCGATCTTAGACTGGGAATGAACTCCGTATGCCTAAGTCAACCCATGAAACGAGCGTACGGGTGCTCAGTCGGCCAGAGGGACGGGATGCGCAAGCAGGGTATCGACCTAGTCCCCCTCTACCTACTGCCAATCCTGCTACCGCAACACTCAGTCTGATCTGATGTTAGACTAGGAATGAACTCCGTATGCCTAAGCCAACCGACGAAACGAACGGACGGGCGGGCGGGCGGCAATACGTCGGCCAGAGAGACGGGATGCGCAAGCCGTGGATCGATAGAGTGGTAGCTGGGTTTAGGTATATCTTCATATTTTTGCATGCCAATGCCATTTTTATGGCTTGTAAATTCATACAATGTTCCCTTAAGCCTTCACGTGAAGTTTCATGGCAAGATGACTCATTTTCTATTTTTCATGGATTTTGAAACTTTTTGAGGTTCGGGATTTTTTAAAATTTTTTCGGAAGGAGTTTTGGACCCAAAATAGGTAGACATGATCCTTGTATTCTTATTGGCATGCATAAAAAAATTCAGCTAAAAACTCGAAGTGTACAAGATTTTGTGACCATTTGAAAAAAGTGTCCCCATTTCAAACATTTTAATGGCTACTGGCAGCAAACCTGTAAAATCTTAAATGCTCTTTAAGGGGGTGTGAGTTCTCAAGGTTTGATGAGGGATAGGGGGCCAATATAAGGGCCAAGTACCAGCACCCATCACACATCATGTGCGCACACCCCCCCGGTCCCCCCGATCGCCGGAACACCAATGCCGCCGGTCAGGTTCTCCGGTGATGCTCCGGCGATGGTGCCCCGGAGAAGAAAAATACGGCACCAGCTCATGCCCGAGCCCAGTATGTGTTGCCATAAACCTCGGTCTGGTCCGATCTTAGACAAGAAATGAACTTCGTATGCTAAGGTCAACCCACGAAACGAGCGTGCGGGCGCTCAACCGGCTAGAGGGGCAAGATGCGCAAGCTGAGGATCGATCGGGTCCCCCTTTACGTGTTGGTGATCCTGCTACCGCATCCCTCAGTCGGATCTGATGTTAGACTTGGGATGAACTCCGTATGCCTAAGCTAAGCGACGAAACAAACGAGCAGGCGAGCATTACGTCGGCCTAAGAGACGGGATGCGCAAGCCGTGGATCGATAGGGTGGTAGTTGGGTTTAGGCACATCTTCATATTTCTATGTGCCAATGCCATTTTTATGGCTTGTAAATTCGTACAATGGTCCCTTAAGCCTTCACGTGAAGTTTTATGGCAAGGTGACTCATTTTCTATTTTTCACGATTTTCAAAACTTTTTGCGGTTCGATCTTAGACTGGGAATGAACTTCATATGCTTAGACTGGGAATGAACTCTGTATGCTTAGACTGGGAAAGAACTCTGTATGCTTAGACTGGGAATGAACTCTGTATGGCTAAGTAAACCCACGAAACGAACGTACGGGTGCTCAGCCGGCCGGAGGGGCGAGATGCGTAAGCCAGGGATCGACCGGGTCCACCTCTGCGTGCTGCCGATCCTGCTACCACGACCCTCGGTCCGAGCTGATCTTAGACTGGTAATGAACTTCGTATGCCTAAGCCAATCAACTGAAATGAGTGGGACGGGCGGCGGCCACTACGTCGGGCGGAGAGACGGGATGCTTAAGCCGTGCATCATAGGGTGGTAGGTGGTTAAGGCACATCTTCATATTTCTATGTGCCAATGCCATTTTTATGGCTTGTAAATTCATACAATGGTCCTTAAGCCTTCACGTGAGTTTCATGGCAAGACGACTCGTTTTCTATTTTTCATGATTTTTGAAACTTTTTACGGTGGGGATTTTTTTAAATTTTTTCGGAAGGAGTTTTGGCCCCAAACTTGGTCGACGTGATCCTTGTATTTTTGTTGGCATGCACAAATAAATTCAGCTAAAAAGTCGAAGTGTAGAAGATTTTGTAATCATTTGAAAAAAGTGTCCCCATTTCAGACACTTTAATGGCTACTGGCAGCAAACCTGTAAAATCTCAAATGCTGCTTAAGTGGGTGTGAGTTCTCGAGGTTTGATGAGTGATAGGGGGCCAATATAAGGGCAAAGTACCAGCACCCATCGCACATCATGCGCGCACACCCCTCGGGGCCCCCGATTGTCGGAACCCCAATGCTGTCGGTCAGGTTCTCCGACGACGCTCCGGCGATGGTGCCCCGACAAAGAAAAATGTGGCACCAGCACATGCCCGAGCCAGCATGTGATGCCGCAACCTTTCGTTCGGTCCAAACTTAGACTGGGAATGAACTCGGTATGCTTAGACTGGGAATGAACTCTGTATGCCTAAGTCAACCCATGAAATGAGCGTGCGGGTGCTCAGCCGGCCAAAGCGGCAGCCGCTACGCCGGCCAGAGAGACGGGATGCGCAAGCCGTGCATCGATAGGGTGGTAGGTGGGTTTAGGTACATCTTCATATTTCTACATGCCAATGCCATTTTTATGGCTTGTAAATTCATACAATGGTCGCTTAAGCCTTCACGTGAAGTTTCATGGCAAGACGACTCGTTTTCTATTTTTCACGATTTTTGAAACATTTTGCTGTTCGGGATTTTTTAAAATTTTTTTCAAAGTAGTTTTGGGCCCAAACTTGGTAGACATGATCCTCGTATTTTTGTTGGCATGCACAAAAAATTCAGCCAAAAACTCGAAGTGTACAAGATTTTGTGACCATTTGAAAAAAGTGTCCCCATTTCAAACATTTTAATGGCTACTGGCAGCAAACCTGTAAAATCTTAAATGCTCTTTAAGGGGGTGTGAGTTCTCAAGGTTTGATGAGGGATAGGGGGCCAATATAAGGGCCAAGTACCAGCACCCATCGCACATCATGTACACACACCCCCCGGCCCCCCGATCGCCGAAACCCGAATGCCACCGGTCAGGTTCTCCGACGATGCTCCGGCGATGGTGCCCCAACGAAGAAAAATGCGGCACCAACACATGCCCGAGCCAAGCACGTGCTGTCGCAACCCTCGATCCGATACAATCTTAGACTGGCAATGAACTTCGTATGCTTAGGCTGGGAATGAACTCCGTATGCCTAAGTCAACCAACGAAACGAGCATGCAGGCGCTCAGCTGGCCAGAATGGCGGGATGCGCCAGCTAGGGATCGGCCGGGTCTGCCTCTGCGTGCTACCCATCCTGCTATCATAACCCTTGCTCTGATCTGATCTTAGATTAGGAATGAACACCATACGCCTAAGCCAACCGACGAAACGAGCGGGTGGGCGGGCGGACGGGCACTACGCCGACCAGAGAGACGGGATGCGCAAGCCGTGGATTGATAGGGTGGTAGGTGGGTTTAGGCACATCTTCATATTTCTGCATGCCAATTCCTTTTTTATGGCTTGTAAATTCATACAATGGTCCCTTGTGCCTTCACGTGACGTTTCATGGCAAGACGACTCATTTTTTATTTTTCACGATTTTGAAAACTTTTAACGGTTCAGGATTTTTTAAAATTTTTTCGGGAAGAGTTTTGGCCCCAAACTTGGTAGACGAGATCCTTGTATTTTTGTTGGCATGCATAAAACAATTCAGCTAAAAACTCAAAGTGTACAAGATTTTGTGACCATTTGAAAAAAGATTCCCCATTTCAGACACTTTAATGGCTACTGGCCGCAAACCTGTAAAATCTCAAATGCTCTTTAAGGGGGTGTGAGTTCTCGAGGTTTGATGAGGGATAGGGGGCCAATATAAGGGCCAAGTACCAGCACCCATCGCACATCATGTGCGCACACCCCCCCGGCACCCGATCGTTGGAACCCCAATGCCGCCAGTCAGGTTCTCCGACGATGCTTCGGTGACGGTGCCCCGATGAAGAAAAATGCTGCACCAGTACATGCTCGAGCCCAGCATGTGCTGCCCCAACCCTCGGTCCGGTCCGATCTTAGACTGGGAATGAACTTCGTACGCTTAGACTGGGAATGAACTCCGTATGCTTAAGTCAACCCACGAAATGAGCGTGCGGCCGCTCAGTCGGCCAGAGGGGCGGGATGCGCAAGTCGGGGATCGGCCGAGTCCCACTCTACGTGCTGTTGATCCTACCACCGTAACCCTTGGTCTGGTCTGATCTTAGACTGGGAATGAACTCTGTATGCCTAAGCCAACCGACGAAACGAGCAGGCGGGCGGGCGGGCACTACGCCGGCTAGAGAGACGGGACGCGTAAGCCATGGATCGATAGGCTGGTAGGTGGTTTTAGGCACATCTTCATATTTCTGCATGCCAATTCCATTTTTATGGCTTGTAAATTCATACAATGGTCCCGTTAAGCCTTCACGTGAAGTTTCATGGCAAGACGACTCGTTTTCTATTTTTCATGATTTTTGAAACTTTTTGCTGTTCGGGATTTTTTTAAATTTTTTTGAAAGTAGTTTTGGGCCCAAACTTGGTAGACATGATCCTCCTATTTTTTTTGGCATGCACAAAAAAATTCAGCCAAAAACTCGAAGTGTAGAAGATTTTGTGACCATTTGAAAAAAGTGTCCCCATTTCAGACATTTTAATGGCTACTAGCAGCAAACCTGTAAAATCTCAAATGCTCTTTAAGGGGGTGTGAGTTCTTGAGGTTTGATGAGGGATAGGGGGCCAATATAAGGGCCAAGTACCAGCACCCATCGCACATCATGCGCGCACACTCTGATCGTCGGAACCCCAATGCCGCCGGTCAGGTTCTCCGACGATGCTCCGGTGATGGTGCCCCGATGGAGAAAAATGCAGCACCAGCATATGCCCGAGTCCAGCATGTGCTGCCGCAACCCTTGTTCCTGTTCGATCTTAGATTGGGAATGAACTCTGTATGCTTAGACAGGGAATGAACTCCATATGCCTAAGTCAACCGACGAAACGAGCGTGCGGGCGCTCAACCGGCTAGAGGGGTGGGATGCGTAAGCCGGGGATCGTCCGCGTCCCCCCTCTGCATGCTGTCGATCTTGCTACAGCAACCCTCAGTTCAGTCCAATCTTAGACTGGGTATGAACTCTGTATGCCTAAGCCAACCGACGAAATGAGCGGGCGGGTGGGCGGGCGGGCACTACGCCATCCAGAAAGATGGGATGCGCAAGTCGTGGATCAATAGGGTGGTAGGTGGGTTCAGGCACACCTTCATATTTCTGCATGCCAATGGCATTTTTATGGCTTGTAAATTCATACAATGGTCCCTTAAGCCTTCACGTGAAGTTTCATGGCGAGACGACTCGTTTTCTATTTTTCACGATTTTCAAAACTTTTTGTGGTTTGGGATTTTTTAAAATATTTTCGAAAGGAGTTTTGGCCCCAAACTTGGTAGACGTGATCCTTGTATTTTTTTGGCATGCAAAAAAAAATTCAGCTAAAAACTCGAAGTGTACAAGATTTTGTGACCATTTGAAAAAAGTGTCCTCATTTCAGACACTTTAATGGCTACTGGCAGCAAACCTGTAAAATCTCAATGCTCTTTAAGGGGGTGTGAGTTCTAAAGGTTTGATTAGGGATAGGGGGCCAATATAAGTTCCAAGTACCAGCACCCATCTCACATCATGTGCGCACTCCCCACCCGGCCCCCCGATCGCCGAAACCCTAATGTCATCGATCAAGTTCTCCGGCGATGGTGCCCCGGTGAAGAAAAATGTGGCACCAGCACATGCCCGAGCCCAAAATGTGCTGCCGCAACCCTTGGTCCAGTCCGATCTTAGACTGGGAATGAACTCCGTATGCTTAGACTGGGAATGAACTTCGTATGCCTAAGTCAACCTACGAAACGAGCGTGCAGGCGCTCAGCCGGGTAAAGGGGCGGGATGCGCAAGCAAGGGATCGGCCGGGTCCTCCTCTACGTGCTGTCGATCCTGCTGCCGCAACCCTTGGTCCAGTCTGATCTTAGACTGGGAATAAACTCCGTATGCCTGAGCCAACAGACGAAACGAGCGGGCGGGCACTACGCCAGCCAGAGAGACGGGATGCGCACTACGATTTTCAAAACTTTTTGCGGTTCGATCTTAGACTGGGAATGAACTTCATATGCTTAGACTGGGAATGAACTCCGTATGCTTAGACTGGGAAAGAACTCTGTATGCTTAGACTGGGAATGAACTCTGTATGGCTAAGTAAACCCACGAAACGAACGTATGGGTGCTCAGCCGGCCGGAGGGGCGAGATGCGTAAGCCAGGGATCGACCGGGTCCACCTCTGCGTGCTACCGATCCTGCTACCACGACCCTCGGTCCGAGCTGATCTTAGACTGGTAATGAACTTCGTATGCCTAAGCCAATCAATGAAATGAGTGGACGGGCGGGCGGCCACTACGTCGGGCGGAGAGACGGGATGCTTAAGCCGTGCATCAATAGGGTGGTAGGTGGGTTTAGGCACATCTTCATATTTCTATGTGCCAATGCCATTTTTATGGCTTGTAAATTCATACAATGGTCCCTTAAGCCTTCTCGCGAAGTTTCATGCCAAGACGACTCGTTTTCCATTTTTCATGATTTTTGAAACTTTTTACGGTTCGAGATTTTTTTAAATTTTTTCGAAAGGATTTTTGGCCTAAACTTGATTGATGTGATCCTTGTATTTTTGTTGGCATGCTGAAAAAAATTCAACTAAAAACTCAAAGTGTACAAGATTTTTGTGACCATTTGAAAAAAGTGTCCCCATTTCAGACACTTTAATGGCTATTGGCAGCAAACCTGTAAAATCTCAAATGCTCTTTAAGGGTGTGAGTTTTTGAGGTTTGATGAGGGATAGGGGGCAAATATAAGGGCCAAGTATCAGCACCCATCGCATATCATGTGCTCACACCCCCCCGGCCCCCTTGATCGTCAGAACCCCAAGGCCGTCGGTCAGGTTCTTCTGCAATGTCAGGCGATGTTGCCCCGACGAAGAAAAATGCAGCACCAGCACAATCCCGAGCCCAGCCTGTGCTACCACAACCTCGGTCCGGTCTGATCTTACACTCGGAATGAACTCCGTATGCCTAGAATTGGAATGAACTACGTATGCCTAAGTCAACCCATGAAACAAACGTGCTGGCGCTCAGTCGGCCAGAGGGGCGGGATGCGTAAGCCGGGGATCGGTCGGGTCCCCCTCTGCGTGCTGCCGATCCTACTGCTGCAACCCTCAATCCGGTCTGATCTTAGACTGGGAATGAACTCCGTATGCCTAAGCCAACCGATGAAACGAGTGGGCAGGCGGGCGGGCGAGCACTACGTCGGCCAGAGAGATGGGATGCACAAACTGTGGATCGATAGGGTGGTAGGTGGGTTTAGGCACATCTTCATATTTCTGTGTGCCAATGCCATTTTTATGGCTTGTAAATTCATACAATGGTCCCTTAAGCCTTCACGTGAAGTTTCATGGCAAGACGACTCGTTTTCGATTTTTCATGATTTTTAAAACTTTTTACGATTCAAGATTTTTTAAAATTTTTTCGGAAGGAGTTTTGGCCCCAAACCTGGTAGATGTGATCCTTGTATTTTTTTTGGCATGCACAAAAAAATTCAGCTAAAAACTCTAAGTGTACAAGATTTTGTGACCATTTGAAAAAAAGTGTCCCCATTTCAAGACACCTTTTAATGGCTACTGGTTAGCAAACCTGTAAAACTCAAATGCTCTTTCAAGGGGGTTGAGTTCTCGAGGTTTGATGAGGGATAGGGGCCATATAAGGCCAAGTTCCAGCACCCAACACATCGTTGCCGCAACCCGCTCCCGGCCGACCGATCGTCGGAAACCCAATGCTCCAGGTCAGGTTTCTCGCAGACGAGGCATCTCGGTTGATGGTGAACCCAGAAGACTAAGTCACAGCAAACTCGAGCGCAGCATGTGCTGCAAGCGAACACGGTCCGGCCGCTTAGCACTGATCATTGTCTCCGTACACCTAGACTGGGAATGACTCCGTATGCCTAAGCCAACCGATGAAGAGCGAGCAGGCGGCAGAGCGGGACTACGCTGGCCAGAGGACGGATGCCAAGCCTGGATATAGGGTGGTAGGCTGGGTTTAAGCACATCTTCCATAGTATTCCTACGTGACCAATGCCATTTTTATGGCTTGTAAATTCATACAATGGTCCCTTAAGCCTTCACGTGAATCTTCATGGCAAGACGACTCGTTTTCTATTTTTCACGATTTTCAAAACTTTTTAGGGTTCGGGATTTTTTAAAATTTTTTCTGAAGGAGTTTTGGCCCCAAACTTGGTAGACGTGATCCTTGTATTTTTTTTGGCATACACAAAAATATTCAGCTAAAAACTCGTAGTGTACAAGATTTTGTGACCATTTGAAAAAAGTGTCCCCATTTCAGACACTTTAATGGCCACTGGCAGCAAACCTGTAAAATCTCAAATGCTCTTTAAGGGGGTGTGAGTTCTTGAGGTTTGATAAGGGATAGGGGGCCAATATAAGGGCCCAGTACCAGCACCCATCGTACATCATGGGTGCACACCCCCCGGCCCCCCCGATCGTCGGAACCCCAATGTCGCCTGTCAGGTTCTCCGACGATGCTCTGGCGATGGTGCCTCGACGAAGAAAAATGCGGCACCAACACATGCCCGAGCCCAGGGGATGCTGCCGCAACTGTCAGTCCGGTCCAATCTTAGATTGGGAATGAACTCCGTATGCCTAAGTCAACCCACGAAACGAGCGTGTGGGCGCTCAGTCGGCTAGAGGGGCGGGATGCGTAAGCCGGGATCGATCGGGTCCCCCTCTGCCTACTATCGATCCTACTGCCGCAACCTTTGGTCTGGTCCGATCTTAGACTGGGAATGAACTCTATATGCCTAAGCCAACCGACGGAATAAGCGACGGGCGGGCGGGCGGGCATAACACCGGCCAGAGAGACGGGATGCGCAAGCCGTGGATCGATAGGGTGGTAAGTGGGTTTAGGCACTTCTTCATATTTCTGCATGCCAATGCCATTTTTATGGCTTGTAAATTCATACAATGGTCCCTTAAGCCTTCACGTGAAGTTTCATGGCAAGACGACTCGTTTTCTATTTTTCACAATTTTCAAAACTTTTTACGATTCGGGATGTTTTAAAATTTTTTCGGAAGGAGTTTTGGCCCCAAACTTGGTAGACGTCATCCTTGTATTTTTTTTGGCACGCCCAAAAAAATTCAGCTAAAAACTCGAAGTGTACAAGATTTTGTGACCATTTTAAAAAATTGTCCCCATTTTAGACACTTTAATGGCTACTGGCAGCAAGCCTGTAAAATCTCAAATGCTCTTTAAGGGGGTGTGAGTTCTCAAAGTTTGATGAGGGATAGGGGGATATTATACGGGACAAGTACCAGCACCCATCGCACATCATGTGCGCACACCCCCTCGACCCCCCGATCTCCGGAACCCCATTGCCGTAGGTCAGGTTCTCCGACGATGTTCCGACGATGGAGCCTCGGTGAAGAAAAATGCGGCACCAGCACATGCCCAAGCCCAGCAAGTGCTGCCTCAACCCTTGGTCTGATCTGATCTTAGACTGGGAATGAACTCCGTATGCTTAGATTGGGAATGAAGTCTGTATACCTAAGTCAACCCACGAAACGAGCGTGCAGGCGCTCAGCCGGCCAGAGGGGTGGGATGCGTAAGCCGGGGCTCCGCTGGGTCCCCCTCTGTGTGCTACCAATTCTGCTGCCACAACCCTCGGTCTGGTCTGATCTTAGACTGGGAATGAAGTCTGCATGCCTAAGCCAACCGACGTAATGAGCGGGCGGGCATTACGCCGGCCAGAGAGACGGGATGCGCAAGCCGTGGATCATTTCGGTGGTAGCTGGGCTTAGGGAAATCTTCATATTTCTGCGTACCAATGCCATTTTTATGGCTTGTAAATTCATACAATGGTCCCTTAAGCCTTCACGTGAAGTTTCATGGCAAGACGACTCGTTTTCTATTTTTCATGATTTTTGAGACTTTTTACTGTTTGGGATTTTTTAAAATTTTTTCGGAAGGAGTTTTGGCCCCAACTTGGTAGACATGATCCTTGTATTCTTTTTGGCATGCACAAAAAATTCAGCTAAAAACTCGAAGTGTACAAGATTTTGTGACCATTTGAAAAAAATGTCCCCATTTCAGACATTTTAATGGCTACTGGCAGCAAACCTGTAAAATCTCAAATGCTCTTTAAGGGGGTGTGAGTTCTCGACGTTTGATGAGGGATATGGGGCCAATATAAGGGCCAAGTACCAGCACCCATCACACATCATGTGCGCACACCCCCCGGCCCCCCGATCGTCGAAACCCCAATGCCGCAGGTCAGGTTCTCCGACGATGCTCTGACGATGGTGCCCCGACGAAGAAAAATGCGGCACCAGCAAATGCCCGAGCCCAGCAAGTGCTGCCTAAACCCTCGGTCTAATCCGATCTTAGACTGGGAATGAACTCTGCATGCTTAGATTGGGAATGAACTCCGTATGCCTAAGTTAACCCACGAAACGAACGTGCAGGTGCTCAGTCAGCCAGAGGGGTGGGATGCATAAGCCGGGGATCGGTCGGGTCCCACTCTGCGTGTTGCCGATCCTGCTGCCACAACCCTCGGTCCTGTTTGGTCTTAGACTGGGAATGAACTCCATATGCCTAAGCCAACCGACGAAACGAGGGGGCGGACGGGCGGGGGGGCACAACGTCGACCAGAGAGATGGGACGCGCAAGCCGTGGATCGATAGGGTGGTAGGTGGGTTTAGGCATGTCTTCATATTTCTACGTGCCAAAGCCATTTTTGTGGCTTGTAAATTCATACAATTGTCTCTTAAGCCTTCACGTGAAGTTTCAAGGCAAGACGACTTGTTTTCTATTTTTCACGACTTTTGAAAACTTTTTTTGGTTTGGGATTTTTTAAAATTTTTTCGGATGGAGTTTTGCTCCCAAACTTGGTGGATGTGATCCTTGTATTTTGTTGGCATGCACAAAAAAATTCACCTAAAAACTCGAAGTGTACATGATTTTGTGACCATTTGAAAAAAGTGTCCCCATTTCAGACACTTTAATGGCTACTGGCAGAAACCTGTAAAATCTCAAATGCTCTTTAAGGGGGTGTGAGTTCTCGAGGTTTGATGAGGGGTAGGGGGCCAATATAAGGGCAAGTACCAGCACCCATCATGCGTCATGTGCGCACACCCCCTGGCCCCCCGATCATTGGAACCCCAATGCCGCCGGTTAGGTTCTCCGGTGATGGTGCCCCGATGAAGAAAAATGCGGCACCAGCACAAGCCCGAGCCCAGCATGTGCTGCCGTAACCCTCGATCCGATCCGATCTTAGACTGGGAATGAACTCTGTATGCCTAAGTCAACCCACGAAACGAGCGTGCGGGCGCTCAGTCGGGCAGAGCGACGGCATGCGCAAGTCGAGAATCGATCGGGTCCCCCTCTGCGTGCTGTCGATCCAGCTACCGCAACCCTCGGTTCGATCCAATCTTAGACTGGGAATAAACTCCGTATGCCTAAGCCAACCGACAAAATGAGCGGGCGGGCGGGTGGGCGACCGTTACGCCGGCCAGAGAGACGGGATACGCAAGTCATGGATCGATAGGGTGGTAGGTGGGTTTGGGCACATCTTCATATTTCTGCATGCCAATGCCATTTTTATGGCTTGTAAATTCATACAATGGTCCCTTAAGCCTTCATGTGAAGTTTCATGGCAAGACAACTCGTTTTTATTTTCACGATTTTTGAAACTTTTTACGGTTCGGGATTTTTTAAAATTTTTTCGGAAAGAGTTTTTGAGCCAAACGTGGTAGACGTGATCCTTGTTTTTTTTTGGCATGTACAAAAAAATTCAGCTAAAAACTCGAAGTGTACAAGATTTTGTGACCATTTGAAAAAAGTGTCCCCATTTCAGACACTTTAATGGCTACTGGCAGCAAACCTGTAAAATCTCAAATGCTCTTTAAGGGGGTGTGGGTTTTCGAGGTTTGATGAGGGATAAGGGGCCAATATAAGGGCCAAGTACCAGCACCCATCGCACATCATGTGTGCACACCCCCCGGCCCCCCCGATCGCCGGAACCCCAATGCCGCCGATCAGGTTCTCCGGTGATGCTCCAACGATGGTGCCTTGGCGAAGAAAAAATTCGACACCAGCACATGCTTGAGCCCAGCATGTGCTGTCATAACCATCGGTCCGATCCAATCTTAGACTGGGAATGAACTCTGTATGCTTAGACTGGGAATGAACTTCGTATGCCTAAGTCAACCCACGAAACGAGCGTACGAGCGCTCAGTCGGCCAGAGGGAGGGGATGCGCAAGCTGAGGATCGGCTGGATCCCCCTCTACGTGCTGTCGATCCTGCTACCGTAACCCTTGGTCCGGTCTGATCTTAGACTGGGATTGAACTCCGTATGCTTAAGCCAACCGACAAAACGAGCGGACGGGCGGGCGGGCGGGCGCTAACTCGGCCAGAGAAACGGGACGTACAAGCCGTGGATCGATAGGGTGGTAGGTGGATTTAGGCACATCTTCATATTTCTACGTGCCAATGCCATTTTTGCGGCTTGTAAATTCATACAATGGTCCCTTAAGCCTTCGCGTGAAGTTTCATGGCAAGACGACTCGTTTTCTATTTTTCACGATTTTCAAAACTTTTTGCGATTCAGGATTTTTTAAAATTTTTTTGGAAGGAGTTTTGGCCCCAAACTTGGTAGATGTGATCCTTGTATTTTTGTTGGCATCACAAAAAAATTCAGCTAAAAACTCGAAGTGTACAAGATTTTGTGACCATTTGAAAAAATAATCCCCATTTCAAACACTTTAATGGCTACTGGCAGCAAACCTGTAAAATCTCAAATGCTCTTTAAGGGGGTGTGAGTTCTCGAGGTTTGATGAGGGATAGGGGGCCAATATAAGAGCCAAGTACCAGCACCCATCGCACATCATGTGCGCACACCCCCCGACCCCCTCGATCATCGGAACCTTAATGCCTCGGTCAAGTTCTCCGACGATGGTGCCCCAGCGAAGAAAAATGTGGCACCAGCACATGCCTGAGCCCAGCATGTACTATCGCAACCCTCGGTCCGGTTCGATCTTAGACTGGGAATGAACTCTGTATGCTTAGACTAGGAATGAACTCTGTATGCCTAAGTCAACCCACGAAATGAACATGCGGGCGCTCAGTCGACCAGAGGGGTGGGATGGCCCCAAACTTGGTAGATGTGATCCTTGTATTTTTTTTGGCATGCATAAAAAAATTCAGCTAAAAACTCGAAGTGTACAAGATTTTGAGACCATTTGAAAAAAGTGTCCCCATTTCAGACACTTTAATGGGGATAGAGGGCCAATATAAGTTCCAAGTACCAGCACCCATCGCACATCATGTGCGCACACCCCCCCGACCCCCACGATCACTGGAACCCCAATGCCGTCGGTTAGGTTCTTCGGTGATGCTCCGACAATGGTGCCCCGACGAAGAAAAATGTGGCACCAGCACATGCTCGAGCCTAGCATGTGCTACCGCAACCCTCGGTCTGGTCTGATCTTAGACTGGGAATGAACTCTGTATGCTTAGGCTGGGAATGAACTTCGTATGCTTATATTGGGAATGAACTCCGTATAACTAAGTCAACCCACGAAACGAGCGTTCGGGTCATCAGTCGGCCAGAGGGGTGGGATGCGAAGCCGGGGATCGACCGGGTCCCCCTATGCGTGTTGCTGATCTTGCTGCCACACCCCGCGGTCCAGTTCGATCTTAGACTGGGAATGAACTCCGTATAACTAAGCCAACCGACGAAACAAACGGACGGGCGGGCTGGCCGGAGAGACGGGATGCGCAAGCCGTGTATTGATAGGGTGGTAGCTGGGTTTAGGCACATCTTCATATTTCTACATGCCAATGCCATTTTTATGGCTTCTAAATTCATACAATGTTCCCTTAAGCCTTCTCGTGAAATTTCATGGCAAGACGACTCTTTTCTATTTTTCACGATTTTTGAAACTTTTTGAGGTTTGGGATTTTTTAAAATTTTTTGGGAAGGAGTCTTGGCCCCAAACTTGGTAGACGTGATCCTTGTATATTTGTTGGCATGCACAAAAAAATTCAGCTAAAAACTCGATGTGTACAAGATTTTGTGACCATTTGCAAAAACTGTCCCCATTTCAGATGCTTTAATGGCTACTGGCAGCAAACCTGTAAAATCTCAAATGTTCTTTAAGGGGGTGAGGGTTCTCGAGGTTTGATGAGGGATAGGGGGCCAGTATAAGGGCCAAATTTCCAGCACCCATCGCACATCATGTGCGCACACCCCCTCAACCCCACCGATCGTCGGAACCCCAATGCCGCCAGTCAGGTTCTTCGGTGATGCTCCAACAATGGTGCTCCGGTGAAGAAAAATGTGGCACCAGCACATGCCCAAGCCCAGCATGTGCTGTCGCAACCCTCGGTCTGGTTCGATCTTAGACTGGGAATGAACTCCGTATGCCCAAGTCAACCCACGAAACGAGCGTGCGTCCGCTCAGCCGGCCAGAGGGGCGGGATGCGTAAGCCAAGGATCGACTGGGTCCCCCTCTGCATGCTGCTGATCCTGCTGCCGCAACCCTCAGTTCGGTTCGATCTTAGACTGGGAATCAACTTCGTATGCCTAAGCCAACCGACGAAACGAGCGGGCGGGAGGGCGGGCGGGCACTACGTCGGCTAGAGAGACGGGATGCGCAAGCCGTGAATCGATAGGGTGGTAGGTGGGTTTAGGTACATCTTCATATTTCTGCATGCCAATGTCATTTTTATGGCTTGTAAACTCATACAATGGTCCCTTAAGCCTTCACGTGAAGTTTCATGGCAAGACGACTCGTTTTCTATTTTTCATGATTTTTGAAACCTTCTACAGTTCGGGATTTTTGAAAATTTTTTCAGAAGGAGTTTTGGCCCCAAACTTGTAGACGTGATCCTTGTATTTTGGTTGGTATGTATAAAAAAATTCAGCTAAAAACTCGAACTGTACAAGATTTTGTGACCATTTGAAAAAAGTGTCCCTATTTCTGACACTTTAATGGCTACTGGTAGCAAACCTGTAAAATCTCAAATGCTCTTTAAGGGGGTGTGAGTTCTCAACGTATGATGATGGATAGGGGGCAAATATAAGGGCCAAGTACCAGCACCCATCGCACATCATGTGCGACACCCCCCCAGCCCTCTATCGCCGAAACCCCAATGCCATCGGTCAGGTTCTCCGGGGATGCTTCGACGATGGTGCCCTGACGAAGAAAATTGTGACACCAGCACATGCCCGAGCCAAGCATGTTCTACTGCAACCCTCGGTCCGGTCCGATCTTAGACTGGGAATGAACTCCGTATGCTTAGACTGGGAGTGAACTCCGTATGCTAAGTCACCCACGAAACGAGCGTACTGGCGCTCAGCCCGGCCAGAGGGGTGGGATGCACAAGCTGGGGAATCGGTCGGGTCCCCCTCTGCTTGCTGCCGATCATGCTGCCGTAACCCTCAGTCCAGTCTGATCTTAGACTGGGAATGAACTTCGTATGCCTAAGCCAACCGACAAAACAAGCGGGGGGCAGGCAGGCAGGGCACTACGTCAGCCAGAGAGAACGGGATGCGCAAGCCTTGGATCGATAGGGTGGTAGGTGGGTTTAGGCACATCTTCATATTTCTGCATGCCAATGCCATTTTTTATGGCTTGTAAATTCATACAATGGTCCCTTAAGCCTTCACGTGAAGTTTCATGGCAAGACGACTCATTTTCTATTTTTCACGATTTTCAAAACTTTTTGCGGTTCGGGATTTTTTAAAATTTTTTCGGAAGGAGTTTTGGCCCCAAACTTGGTAGACGTGATCCTTGTATTTTTTTTGGCATGCATAAAAAAATTCAACTAAAAACTCGAAGTGTACAAGATTTTGTGACCATTTGAAAAAGTGTCCCCATTTCAGACACTTTAATGGCTACTGGTAGCAAACCTGTAAAATCTAAAATGCTCTTTAAGGGGGTGTGAGTTCACGAGGTTTGATGAGGGATAGGGGCCACTATAAGGGCCAAGTACCAGCACCATCGCACATCATTTGCGCACACCCCCCCGGGCCCCCCGATCGCCAAAACCCCAATGCCGCCGGTCAGGTTCTTCGGAGATGGTCCGACGATGGTGCCCCGACGAAGAAAAATGCAGCACCAGCACATGCCCGAGCCCAGCATGTGCTACCGTAACCCTCGGTCTGGTCTGATCTTAGACTGAGAATGAACTCCGTATGCTTGATTGGGAATGAACTCCGTATGCCTAAGTCAACCCATGAAATGAGTGTACGGTCGCTCAGCCGGCCAAAGGGCGGGATGCTTAAGCTGAGGATAGGTCAGGTCCCCCTCTGTGTGCTGCCGATCTTGCTATCGGAACCCTCAGTTTGGTCTGATCCTAGACTCGGAATGAACTCCGCATGCCTAAGCCAAACGATGAAACGAGCGGGCGGGAGGGCAGGCACTACGCCGGCCAGAGAGACGGGATGCGTAAGCCGTGGATCGATAGGGTGGTAGGTGGGTTTAGGGACATCTTCATATTTCTTCATGCCAATGCCATTTTTACGGCTTGTAAATTCATACAATGATCCTTTAAGCCTTCAGGTGAAGTTTCATGGCAAGATGACTCGTTTTCTATTTTTCATGATTTTCAAAAGTTTTTGCTGTACGGGATTTTTTAAAATTTTTTCAGAGGGAGTTTTGGCCCCAAACTTGGTTGATGTGATCCTTGTATTTTTTTTGGCATGCACAAAAAAATTCAGCTAAATACTCGAAGTGTACAAGATTTTGTGACCATTTTAAAAAATTGTCCCCATTTAAGACACTTTAATGGCTACTGGCAGCAAACCTGTAAAATCTCAAATGCTCTTTAAGGGGGTGTGAGTTCTCGAGGTTTGATGAGGGATAGGGGCCAATATAAGGGCCAAGTACCAGCACCCATCACACATCATGTACGCACACCCCCCGGGCCCCCCGATCACCGGAACCCCAATGCCGTTGGTCAGGTTCTCCGGCGATGGTGCCCCGACGAAGAAAAATACGGCACCAGGACATGCCCGAGCTCAGCATGTGCTGCCGCAACCCTCGGTCCAGTCCGATCTTAGGCTGGGAATGAACTCCGTATGCTTAGACTGGGAATGAACTCCGTATGCCTAAGCCAACCGACGAAATGAGCGAGCGGACGGGCGGGCGGGCACTATGTCGGCCAGAGAGACGGGATGCGCAAGCCGTGGATCGATAGGGTGGTAGGTGGGTTTAGGCACATCTTCATATTTCTGCATGCCAATGCCATTTTTATGGCTTGTAAATTCATACAATGATCCCTGAAGCCTTTACGTGAAGTTTCATGGCAAGACGATTCGTTTTCTATTTTTCATGATTTTTAAAACGTTTTGCTGTACGGGATTTTTTTAAATTTTTTCAGAGGTAGGTTTGGCCCCAAACTTGATAGATGTGATCCTTGTATTTTTGTTGGCATGCACAAAAAAATTCAGCTAAATACTCGAAGTGTACAAGATTTTGTGACCATTTTAAAAAAGTATCCCCATTTAAGACACTTTAATGGCTACTGGCAGCAAACCTGTAAAATCTCAAATGCTTTTTAAGCGGGTGTGAGCTCTCGAGGTTTGATGAGGGATAGGGGGCCAATATAAGGGCCAAGTACTAGCACCCATCGCACATCATGTGCGCACACCCCCCCGACGCCCTCGATTGTCGGAATCCCAATGTCACCGGTCAGGTTCTCCGGTGATGGTGCCCCGACGAAGAAAAATACGGCACTAGGACATGCTCGAGCCCAGCATGTGCTGCCGCAACCCTCGGTCCAGTCCGATCTTAGGCTGGGAATGAACTCCGTATGCTTAGACTGGGAATGAACTCCGTATGCCTAAGCCAACCGACGAAACGAGCGAGCGGACGGGCGGGCGGGCACTATGCCGGCCAGAGAGACGGGATGCGCAAGCCGTGGATCGATAGGGTGGTAGGTGGGTTTAGGCACATCTTCATATTTCTACGTGCCAATGCCATTTTTATGGCTTGTAAATTCATACAATGGTCCCTTAAGCCTTCACGTGAAGTTTCATGGCAAGACGACTCGTTTTCTATTTTTCATGATTTTCGGAAGGCATTTCGGCCCCAAAGTTGGTAGACGTGATCCTTGTATTTTTACTGGCATGCACAAAAAAATTCAGCTAAAACTCGAAGTGTACAAGATTTTGTGACCATTTGAAAAAAGTGTCCCCATTTCAGACACTTTAATGGCTACTGGCAGCAAACCTGTAAAATCTCAAATGCTCTTTAAGGGGGTGTGAGTTCTCGAGGTTTGATGAGGGATAGGGGCCAATATAAGGGCCAAGTACCAGCACCCATCACACATCATGTACGCACACCCCCCGGGCCCCCCGATCACCGGAACCCCAATGCCGTTGGTCAGGTTCTCCGGCGATGGTGCCCCGACGAAGAAAAATACGGCACCAGGACATGCCCGAGCTCAGCATGTGCTGCCGCAACCCTTGGTCCAGTCCGATCTTAGGCTGGGAATGAACTCCGTATGCTTAGACTGGGAATGAACTCCGTATGCCTAAGCCAACCGACGAAATGAGCGAGCGGACGGGCGGGCGGGCACTATGTCGGCCAGAGAGACGGGATGCGCAAGCCGTGGATCGATAGGGTGGTAGGTGGGTTTAGGCACATCTTCATATTTCTACGTGCCAATGCCATTTTTATGGCTTGTAAATTCATACAATGGTCCCTTAAGCCTTCACGTGAAGTTTCATGGCAAGACAACTCATTTTCTATTTTTCACGATTTTTGAAACTTTTTTGGGTTCGGGATTTTTCAAAATTATTTCAGAAGGAGTTTTGGCCCCAAAGTTGGTAGACATGATCCTTGTATTTTTTTTGGCATGCACAAAACAATTCAGCTAAAAACTCGATGTGTACAAAATTTTGTGACCATTTGAAAAAAGTGTCCCCATTTCAGACACCTTAATGGCTACTAGCAGCAAACCTGTAAAATCTCAAATGCTCTTTAAGGGGGTGTGAGTTCTCGAGGTTTGATGAGGGATAGTGGGCCAATATAAGGGCTAAGTACCAGCACCCATCACACATCATGTGCGCACTCCCCCCGACCACCCCGATCGTTGGAACCCCAATGCCGCCGGTCAGGTTCTCCGGTGATGCTCTGGCGATGGTGCCCCGGCGAAGAAAAATGTCGCACCAGCACATGCTCGAGCCTAGCATGTGCTGCCGCAACCCTCAGTCTGATCCAATCATAGACTGGCAATGAACTCCGTATGCTTGGACTGGGAATGAACTCCGTATGCCTAAGTCAACCCACGAAACGAGCGTGCGGGTGTTCAGCCGACCAGAGAGGTGGGATGTGCAAGCCGGGGATTGATTGGGTCCCCCTCTATGTGCTGTTGATCCTGCTACCGTAACCCTCAGTCCGGTCTAACCTTAGACTGGGAATGAACTCCGTATGCCTAATCCAACCGACGAAACAAGGGGGCTGGTAGGTAGGCGGGCACTACGTCGGCCAGAGAGACAGGATGCGCAAGCCATGCATCAATAGGGTGGTAGGTGCGTTTAGGCACATCTTTATATTTCTGCATGCCAATGACATTTTTATGGCTTGTAAATTCATACAATGGTCCCTTAAGCCTTCATGTGAAGTTTCATGGCAAGACGACTCGTTTTCTATTTTTCACGATATTTGAAACTTTCTGCGGTTCGAGATTTTTTCAAATTTTTTTGGAAGGATTTTTGGCCCCAAATTTTGTAGACGTGATCCTTGTATTTTTGTTGGAATGCACAAAAAATTCAGCTAAAAACTCGAAGTGTACAAGATTTTGTGACCATTTGAAAAAAGTGTCCCCATTTCAGACACTTTAATGGCTACTGGCAGCAAACCTGTAAAATCTCAAATGCTCTTTAAGGGGGTGTGAGTTCCCGAGGTTTGATGAGGGATAGGAGGCTAATATAAGGGCCAAGTACCAGCACCAATTGCACATCATACGCGCACACCCCCCGGGCCCCCCGATCGTCGAAACCCCAACGTCGCTGGTCAGGTTCTTTGGCGATGCTCCGACGATGGTGCCCCAGCGAAGAAAAATGCGGCACCAACACATGTCCGAGCCTAGCATGTGCTAACTCAACCCTCGATCCGGTCTGATCATAGACTAGGAATGAACTCCATATGCTTAGACTGGGAATGAACTCTGTATGCTTAGACTGGGAATGAACTCCATATGCCTAAGTCAACACACGAAACAAGCGTGCGGGTGCTCAGCCAGCCAAAAGGGCGGGGTGCGTAAGCTGAGGATCGGTCGGGACCCCCTCTGCGTGCTGCAGTTACTGCTGCCGCAACCCTCGATCCGGCCTGATCTTAGATTGGGAATGAACTCCCTATGCCTAAGCCAACTGACGAAACGAGCGGGCGGGCACTACGCCGGCCAGAGAGACGGGATGCGCAAGCCGTGGATCGATAGGGTGGTAGGTGGGTTTAGGCACATCTTCATATTTCTACGTGCCAATGCCATTTTTATGGCTTGTAAATTCATACAATGGTCCCTTAAGCCTTCACGTGAAGTTTCATGGCAAGACGACTCGTTTTCTATTTTTCATGATTTTCGGAAGGCATTTCGGCCCCAAAGTTGGTAGACGTGATCCTTGTATTTTTGCTGGCATGCATAAAAAAATTCAGCTAAAACTCGAAGTGTACAAGATTTTGTGACCATTTGAAAAAAGTGTCCCCACTTCAGACACTTAAATGACTACTGGCAGCAAACCTGTAAAATCTCAAACCCTCTTTAAGGGGGTGTGAGTTCTCGAGGTTTGATGAGCGAAAGGGGCCAATATAAGGGCCAACTACCAGCACCCATCGCACATCATGTTCGCACACCCCCTCGACCCGCCCGACCCCCTCGATCGTCGGAACCCCAATGCTGTCGATCAGGTTCTCCGACGATGGTGCCCCGGCGAAGAAAAATGCAGCACCAGCACATGCTCGAGCCCAGCATGTGCTGCCGTAACCCTCAGTCCGGTCCGATCTTAGACTGGGAATGAACTCCATATGCTTAGACTAGGAATGAACTCCGTATGCATATGTCAACCCACGAATCGTGCGTGCGGGCACTTAGCAGGCTAGAGGGGCGGGATGCACAAGCCGGGGATCGATCGGGTTCCCCTCTGCGTGCTGCCAATCCTGCTACTACAACTCTCAGTCCGGTCTAATTTTAGACTAGGAATGAACTCTGTATGCCTAAGCCAACTGACGAAACAAGCGGGCAGGCAAGCGGGCACTACGTCGGCCAGAAAGACGGGATGCACAAGCCGTGGATCGATAGGGTGGTAGGTGGGTTTAGGTACATCTTCTTATTTCTGCATGCCAATGCCATTTTTATGGCTTGTAAATTCAAACAATGGTCCCTTAAGCCTTCACGTGAAGTTTCATGGCAAGACGACTCATTTTCTATTTTTCATGATTTTTGAAACTTTTTACGGTTAGGGATTTTTTAATATTTTTTCAAAATGAGTTTCAGCCCCAAACTTGCTAGATGTGATCCTTGTATTTTTTTGGCATGCACAAAAAAATTCAGCTAAAAACTCGAAGTGTACAAGATTTTGTGACCATTTGAAAAAAGTGTCCCCATTTTAGACACTTTAATGGCTACTGGCAGCAAACCTATAAAATCTCAAATGCTTTTTAAGGGGTGTGAGTTCTCAAGGTTTGATGAGGGATAGGGGGCCAATATAAGGGCCAAGTACCCGCACCCATCGTACATCATGTGCGTACACCCCCCCGACCCCCCCGATCGTCGGAACCCCATTGTCGCCGGTCAGGTTCTCCGATGATGCTCCGACAAAGAAAAATGCGGCACCAGCACATGCCCGAGCCCAGCATGTGCTGTCGTAACCCTCGGTCTGGTCCAATCTTAGACTGGGAATGAACTCCGTATGCTTAGACTGGGAATGAACTCCGCATGCCTAAGTCAACCTACGAAACAAACGTGCAGGCGCTTAGCTGGCCAGATGGGCGGGATGCGCAAGCTGGTGATCCTGCTGTCGATCCTACTGCCATCGGTCAGGTTCCCCGACAATGCTCCGGCGATGGTGCCCCGATAAAGAAAAATGTGGCAGCAGCACATGCCCAAGCCTAGCATGTGCTGCCACAACCCTCGATCCGATCCGATCTTAGACTGGGAATGAACTCCATATGCTTAGACTGGGAATGAACTTCGTATGCCTAAGTCAACCCATGAAACGAGCGTGCGGGTGCTCAGCCGGCCAGAGGGGTGGGATGCGCAGGCCGGGGATCTACTGGGTCCTCCTCTGCGTGCTGCCAATCCTGCTACTGTAACCCTGCCTAAGCCAACTGATGAAACGAGTGGGCGGGCGGACGGGCGGGCACTACGCCAGCCAGAGAGACGGGATGCGCAAGCCGTGGATCGATAGGGTTGTAGGTGTGTTAAGGCACATCTTCATATTTTTACGTGCCGATGCCATTTTTATGGCTTGTAAATTCATACAATGGTCCCCTAAGCCTTCACGTAAAGTTTCATGGCAAGACGACTCGTTTTCTATTTTTCATGATTTTTGAAACCTTTTACGGTTCGAGATATTTTAAAATTTTTTTGGATGGAGTTTTCGCCCCAAACTTGGTAGACATCATCCTTGCATTTTTGTTGGCATGCACAAAAAAATATAGCTAAAAACTCGAAGTGTACAAGATTTTGTGACCATTTGAAAAAAGTGTCCCCATTTCAGACACTTTAATGGCTACTGGCAGCAAACCTGTAAAATCTCAAATGCTCTTTAAGGGGGTGTGAGTTCTCGAGGTTTGATGAGGGACAGGGCCAATATAAGGGCCAAGTACCAGCACCCATCGTACATCATGTGCACACAACCCCCCCGGCCCCCCGATTGTCAGAACCCTAATGTCGCCGGTCAGGTTCTCCGGGGATGCTCCGGCGATGGTGCCCCAACGAAGAAAAATGCGGCACCAGCACATGCCTGAGCCCAGCATGTGCTGCCCGTAACCCTCGGCCCGGTCAGATCTTAGACTGGGAATAAACTTTGGATGCTTAGACTGGGAATGAACTCCGTATGCCTAAGTCAACCCACGAAACGAGCATACGGGCGCTCAGTCGGCTAGAGGGGCGGGATGCGCAAGCCAGAGATCGACCGGGTTCCCCTCTACGTGCTATCGATCCTGCTGCCACAACCCTCGGTCCGGTCTGATCTTGGATTGGGAATGAACTCCGTATGCCTAAGCCAACTGATGAAACGAGCGGGTGAGCGGGCACTACGTCGGCCAGAGAGACGGGATCTGCAAGCCGTGGATCGATAGGGTGGTTGGTGGGTTTAGGCACATCTTCATATTTTTACGTGCCAATGCCATTTTTATGGCTTGTAAATTCATACAATGGTCCCTTAAGCCGTCACGTGAAGTTTCATGGCAAGACAACTCGTTTTCTATTTTTCACTATTTTTGAAACTTTTTACGATTCAGGATTTTTTCATATTTTTTCGGAAGGAGTTTTGGCCCAAACTTGGTAGACATGATCCTTGTATTTTTGTTGGCATGCACAAAAAAATTCAGCTAAAACCTCGAAGTGTACAAGATTTTGTGACCATTTGAAAAAAATGTCCCCATTTAAGACACTTTAATGGCTACTGGCAGCAAACCTGTAAAATCTCAAATGCTCTTTAAGGGGTGTGAGTTCTCGAGGTTTGAAGAGGGATAGGGGGCCAATATAAGGGCCAAGTACCAGCACCCATCGCACATCATGTGCACACACCCCCCGGCCCCCCCGATCGTTGTAACCCCAATGCGTCGGTCAGGTTCTCCGGGGATGCTCCGACGATGGTGCCCCGGCGAAGAAAAATGCGGCACCAGCACATGGTCGAGCCCAACATGTGCTACCGCAACCCTCGGTCCGGTCCACTCTTAGACTAGCAATGAACTCCGCATGCTTACACTGGGAATGAACTCCATATGCCTAAGTCAACACATGAAACGAGCGTGCGGGCGCTCAACCGGCCAGAGGGGTGGGATGCGCAAGCTGGGGATCGGCCGAGTCCCCCTCTGCGTGCTGCTGTTCCTACTGCCGTAACCATCGATCCGGTCCGATCTTAGACTCAGAATGAACTCCGTATGCCTAAGCCAACTGACGAAACGAGAGGGCGGACGGGCGGGCGGGCACTATGCCGGCCAGAGAGACGGGATGCGCAAGCCGTGGATCGATAGAGTGGTAGGCTGGGTTTAGGACATCTTCATATTTTTTGCGTGTCAACTGCTATTTTTATGGCTTAATTAAATTCATGACATGGTCCCTTAAGCCTTCACGTGAAGTTTCCATGGCAAGACGACTCGTTTTCTATTTTTCATGAATCTTCAAAAATTTTTGCGGTTTCGGGATTTTTCACAATTTTTGCGGAAGCTAGTTTTGGGCCCCAAGACTTGGTAGACAATGATCGTTGAATTTTTTTTGGGCATGGCCAATAAATAAAATTCAGTCTAAACACTGAAAAGTGTACAAGTATTTTGTGACTATTTGATAAAAGTGTCCCCATTTCAGATACTTAAATGGCTGCTGGGCAGCAAACCTGTAAAATTTCAAATGCTCTTTAAGGGGGTGTGGAGTTCTCTGGAGGTTTGATTGAGGGATAGGGGGGCCAATATAAGGGCCAAGTACAAGTACCCATCATACATCATGTTATGCAACAACCGCCCCGGCCCCCCGATCGCCGAACCCTAATGCCCGCCGGTCAGTTCTCCGACGATGCTCTGGCGATGGTGCCCCGGCAAAGAAAAATGCGGCACCAGCACATGCCTGAGCCCAGCATGTGCTGCCGCAACCCTTGGTCTGGTCTGATCTTAGACTGGGAATGAACTCTGTATGCTTAGACTGGGAATGAACTCCGTATGCCTAAGTCAACCCATGAAACGAGCGTGCGGGTGCTTAGCTTGCCAGAGGGGCAGGATGCGCAAGCCAGGGATCGGCTGGGTCCCCCTCTCTGTGCTGTCGATCCTACTGCCACAACCCTCGGTCTGGTCTGATCTTAGATTGGGAATGAACTCCTTATGCCTAAGCCAATTGACGAAATGAGCAAGCGGGCAGGCGGGCACTACGTCGGCCAGAGAGACGGGTTGCGCAAGCCGTGGATCGATAGGGTGGTAGGTGGGTTTAGGCACATCTTCATATTTCTACGTGCCAATGCCATTTTTATGGCTTTTAAATTCATACAATGGTCCCTTAAGCCTTCACGTGAAGTTTGATGGCAAGACGACTCGTTTTCTATTTTTCACAATTTTTGAAACTTTTTGCAGTTCGGGGTTTTTTTAAATTTTTTTGGAAGGAGTTTTGGAACCAAATTTGGTAGACGTGATCCTTGTATTTTTGTTGGCATGCACAAAAAAATTTAGCTAAAAACTCGAAGTGTACAAGATTTTGTGACCATTTGAAAAAAGTGTCCCCACTTCAAACACTTTAATGGCTACTGGCAGTAAACCTGTAAAATCTCAAATGCTCTTTAAGGGGGTATGAGTTTTCGAGGTTTGATGAGGGATAGGGGGCCAGTATAAGGACCAAGTACCAGCACCCATCGCACATCATGTGCGGACACCCCTCTCGGCCCCCCGATCGTCGGAACCCCAATGCCGCTGGTCAGGTTCTCCGGTGATGCCCCGACGATGGTGCCTCGGCAAAGATAAATGTGGCACCAGCACATGCCCGAGCCAAGCATGTGCTGCCACAACCCTCGGTCCGATCTGATCTTAGACTGGGAATGAACTCCGTATGCCTAAGTCAACCCACGAAACGAGCGTACGGGCGCTCAGTCGGCCAGAGGGGCGGGATGCGCAAGCCAAGGATCGACCGGGTCCCCCTCTACGTGCTGTCGATCCTTCTACCACAACCCTCAGTCCAGTCTGATCTTAAACTGGTAGACATGATCCTTGTACTTTTGTTGGCATGCACAAAAAAATTCAGCTAAAAACTCGACGTGTACAAGATTTTGTGACCATTTGAAAAAAGTGCCCCCATTTCAGACATTTTAATGGTTACTAGCAGCAAACCTGTAAAATCTGAAATGCCCTTTAAAGGGGTGTGAGTTCTCGAGGTTTGATGAAGGATATGGGGCCAATATAAGGGCCAAGTACTAGAACCCATCGCACACATGTGCGCACGCCCCCCCCGGCCCACCTGATCATCGGAACCCCTATGCAGCCGGTCAGGTTCTCCGGTGATGCTCCGACAATGGTGCCCCGACGAAGAAAAATACGGCACCAGCACATGCCCGAGCCCAGCATGTGCTGTCACAACCCTCTGTCCGATCCGATCTTAGACTGGAAATGAACTCCATATGCTTAGACTGGGAATGAACTCCGTATTCCAAAGTCAACCCACGAAACGAGCTTACGAGCACTCAGTGGGCCAGAGGGGCGGGATGCGCAAGCCGGGTATCGGTCGGGTCCCCCTCTACGTGCTCTGATCCTGCTACCGCAACCCTCGATCCGGTCCAATCTTAAACTGGGAATGAACTCTGTAAGCCTAAGCCAACCGATGAAACGAGCGGGCGGGCGGGCGGGCAGGCACTACGCCGGCCAGAGAGACGGGATGCGCAAGCCGTGGATCGATAGCGTGGTAGGTGGGTTTAGGCACATCTTCATATTTCTGCCTACCAATGCCATTTTTTTGGCTTGTAAATTCATACAATGGTCCCTTAAGCCTTCACGTGAAGTTTCATAGCAAGACGACTCGTTTTCTATTTTTCAAGATTTTTGAAACTTTTTACGGTTTGGGATTTTTTAAAATTTTTTTGGAAGGATTTTTGGCCCCAAACTTGGTAGACGTGATCTTTGTGTTTTTGTTGGCACGCACAAAAAAATTATGCCAAAAACTTGAAGTGTACAAGATTTTGTGACCATTTGAAAAAAGTGTCCCCATTTCAGACACTTCAGTGGCTACTGGTAGCAAACCTGTAAAATCTCAAATGCTCTTTAAGGGGGTGTGAATTCTCGAGGTTTGATGAGGGAAAGGGAGCCAATATAAGGGCCACGTACCAGCACCCATCGCACATCATGTGCGCACACCCCCGGCCCCCCTGATCGCCGGAACCCCAATGCCGCCGGTCAGGTTCTCCGACGATGCTCCGGTGATGGTGCCCCGATGAAGAAAAATACGACACCAGCACATGCCCGAGCCCAGCATGTGCTGCCGCAACCCTCGATCTGGTCCGATCTTAGACTGGGATTGAACTCCGTATGCTTAGACTAGGAATGAACTCTGTATGCCTAAGTCAACCCACGAAATGAGCGTGCGAGCACTCAGTCGGCCAGAGGGGTAGGATGCGCAAGCCGGGGATCGGTCGGGTCCCCCTCTACGTGATACCAATCCTGCTGCCCCAACCCTCGGTCCAGTCTGATCTTATACTGGGAATGAACTCCGTATGCCTAAGCCAACCGATGAAACGAGCGGGCAGGCAGGTGGGCAGGCGGGCAGGCGGGCGAGCAGTCGGGCACTACGCTAGCCAGAGAGACGGGATACGCAAGCCGTGGATCGATAGGGTGGTAGGTGGTTTAGGCACATCATGATATTTCTGCATGCCAATGCCATTTTTCTGGCTTGTAAATTCATACAATGGTCCCTTAAGCCTTCACATGAAGTGTCATGGCAAGACGACTCATTTTCTATTTTTCATGATTTTTAAAACTTATTGGGGTTCGTGATTTTTTAAAATTTTTTTGAAAGGAGTTTTAGCCCCAAACTTTTTAGACGTGATCCTTGTCTTTTTGTTGGCATGCAAAAAAAAATTCAGCTAAAAACTCGAAGTGTACAAGATTTTGTGGCCATTTGAAAAAAGTGTCCCCATTTCAGACACTTTAATGGCTACTGGCAGCAAACCTGTAAAATCTCAAATGCTCTTTAAGGGGGTGTGAGTTCTTGAGGTTTGATGAGGGATAAGGGGCCAATATAAGGGCCAAGTACCAGCGCCCATCGCACATCATGTGCGCAAACCCCCCCGGCCCCCTCGATCGCCTGAACCCCAATGTCGCCGGTCAGGTTCTCCGGCGATGCTCCGATGATGGTGCCCCGACGAAGAAAAATGCGGCACCAGCACATGCTCGAGCCCAGCATGTGCCGTCGTAACCCTCAGTCTGGTCCGATCTTCGACTGGGAATGAACTTCGTATGCTTAGACTGGGAATGAACTCCGTATGCCTAAGTCAACCCACAAAACGAGCGTGCGGGCGTTCAACCGGCCAGAGGGGCGGGATGCGCAAGCCGGGGATCGGCCGGGTCCTCCTCTGCATGGTGCCGATCTTGCGACTGCAACTCTTGGTCCAGTCTGATCTTAGACTGGCAATGAACTCCGTACGCCTAAGCCAACCGATGAAATGAGCGGGCGGGCGGCGGGCGGGCACTACGCCGGCCAGAGAGACGGGATGCGCAAGCCGTGGATCGATATGGTGGTAGGTGGGTTTAGGCACATCTTCATATTTCTATGTGCCAATGCCATTTTTATGGCTTGTAAATTCATACAATGGTCCCCTAAGCCTTGACGTGAAGTTTCATTGCAAGACGACTCGTTTTCTATTTTTCACGATTTTTGAAACTTTTTATGGTTCGGGATTTTTTAAAATTCTTTCGGAAGGAGTTTTGGGCCCAAACTTGGTAGACATGATCCTTTTATTTTTCTTGGCATGCACAAAAAAATTCAGCTAAAAACTCGAAGTGTACAAGATTTTGTGACCATTTGAAAAAAGTGTCCCCATTTCAGACACTTTATTGGCTACTGGCAGCAAACCTGTAAAATCTCAAATGCTCTTTATGGGTGTGTGGGTTCTCGAGGTTTGATGAGGGATAGGGGGCCAATATAAGGGCCAAGTACCAGCACCCATCACACATCATGTGCGCACACCCCCCAGGCCCCCTCGATCGCAGGAACCCCAATGCCACCGGTCAGGTTCTCTGGCGATGCTCCGGCGATGGTGCCCCGGCGAAGAAAAATGCGGCACCAGCACAAGCCCGAGCCCAGCATGTGCTGCCGCAACCCTCACTCTGGTCTGATCTTAGACTGGGAATGAAATCCGTATGCTTAGACTGGGAATGAACTCCGTATGCCTAAGCCAACCGACAAAACGAACGGGCAGGCGGGCACGTGGGCACCACGCCGACCAGAGAGACGGGATGCGCAAGCCGTGGATCGATAGGGTGGTAGGTGGGTTTAGGCACATCTTCATATTTCTGCGTGCCAATGCCATTTTTATGGCTTGTAAATTCATACAATGGTCCCTTAGGCCTTCACATGAAGTTTCGTGGCAAGACGACTCGTTTTCTATTTTTCATGATTTTTGAAACTTTTTCGGTTTGAGATTTTTTAAAATTTTTTCGGAAGCAGTTTTGGCCCCAAAGTTGGTAGACGTCATCCTTGTATTTTTTTTGGTATGCCCAAAAAAATTCAGCTAAAAACTCGAAGTGTACAAGATTTTGTGACCATTTGAAAAAAGTGTCCCCATTTTAAACACTTTATTGGCTACTGGCAGCAAACCTGTAAAATCTCAAATGCTCTTTATGGGTGTGTGGGTTCTCGAGGTTTGATGAGGGATAGGGGGCCAATATAAGGGCCAAGTACCAGCACCCATCGCACATCATGTGCGCATACCCCCCAGCCCCCCCAATCGCCGGAATCCCAATGCCGCCGGTCAGGTTCTCCAACGATGCTTCGACAATGGTGCCCCGACGAAGAAAAATGCGGCACCAGCACATGCCCGAGCCCAGCATGTGCTGCCGCAACCCTCGGTCTGATCCGATCTTAGATTGGGAATGAACTCTGTATGCTTAGACTGGGAATGAACTCCGTATGCCTAAGTCAACCCACGAAACGAGCGTACAGGTGGTCAGCCGGCCAGAGGGGTGGAATGCGCAAGCCGGGGATCGATCGGGTCCCCCCTCTGCATGCTGCCGATCCTACTACCGTAACCCTCGGTCAGGTTCGATCTTAGACTAGGAATGAACTCCGTATGCCTAAGCCAATCGACGAAACGAACGGGCGGGCAGGCGGGCACTACGTCGGCCAAAGAGACAGGATGCGCAAGTCGTGGATCGATACTGTGGTAGGTGGGTTTAGGCACATCTTCATATTTCTGCATGCCAATGCCATTTTTATGGCTTGTAAATTCATACAATGGTCCCTTAAGCCTTCACGTGAAGTTTCATGGCAAGACAACTTGTTTTCTATTTTTCATGATTTTTGAAACTTTTTGTGGTTCGAGATTTTTTAAAATTTTTTTGGAAAAAGTTTTGGCCCCAAACTTGGTAGACATGATCCTTGTATCTTTGTTGGCATGCACAAAAAATTCAGCTAAAAACTCGAAGGGTACACGATTTTGTGACCATTTGAAGAAAGTGTCCCCATTTCAGACACTTTAATGGCTACTGGCAGCAAACCTATAAAATCTTAAATGCTCTTTAAGGGGGTGTGAGTTCTCGAGGATTGATGGGGGATAGGGGGCCAATATAAGGGCCAAGTACCGGCACCCATCGCACATCATGTGCGAACACCCCCCGGCCCCCCCGATCGCCGGAACCCTAATGCCGCCGGTCAGGTTCTCCAACGACGCTCCGGCGATGGTGCCCCGACGAAGAAAAATGCGGCACCAGCACATGCCCGAGCCCAGCATGTGCTGCCGTAACCCTCGGTCCGAGCTGATTTAGACTGGTAATGAACTTCGCATGCTTAGACTGGGAATGAACTCCGTATGCCTAAGTCAACCCATGAAACGAGCGTGCGGGCACTCAGCTGGCCAGAGCGGCGGGATGCGCTAGCCGGGGATCGGCCGGGTCCCACTCTGCGTGCTGCCGATCCTGTGCCACAATCATCAATCCGATCTGATCTTAGACTGCGAATGAACTCCATATGCCTAAGCTAACCGACGAAACGAGAGGGCGGGTGGGCGGGCGGGCACTACGCCGGCCAGAGAGATGGGATGCGCAAGACGTGGATCGATAGGGTGGTAGGTGAGTTTAGGCACATCTTCATATTTCTGCATGCCAATGCCAGTTTTATGGCTTGTAAATTTATACAATGGTCTCTTAAGCCTGCACGTGAAGTTTCATGGCAAGACGACTCATTTTCTATTTTTCATGATTTTTTAAACTTTTTACGGCTCGAGATTTTTTAAAATTTTTTCGGAAAGAGTCTTCACCCCAAACTTGGTAGACGTGATCCTTGTTTTTTTGTTGGCATGCACAAAACAATTTAGCTAAAAACTCAAAGTGTACAAGATTTTGTTACCATTTGAAAAAAGTGTCCCCATTTCAGCACTTTAATGGCTACTAGCAGCAAACCTGTAAAATCTCAAATGCTCTTTAAGGGGGTGTGAGTTCTCGAGGTTTGATGAGGGATAGGAGGCCAATATAAGGGCCAAGTACCAGCAGCCACCGAACATCATATGCGCACACCCCCCGGCCCCCTCGATCGTCAGAACCCCAATGCCGTCGATCAGGTTCTCCGATGATGGTGACCCGGCGAAGAAAAACGTGGGACCAGCACATGCCGGAGCCCAGTATGTGCTGCCACAACCCTCGGTCTGGTCCGATCTTAGACTGGGAATGAACTTCGTATGCCTAAGTCAACCCACAAAACGAGTGTGCGGGCGCTCAGCTGGGCAGAAAGACGGGATGCGCAAGTCGAGGATCGATCGGGTCCCTCTCTGCGTGCTGTCTATCTTGCTACCGCAATCCTCAATCCGGTCCGATCTTAGACTGGGAATGAACTCCATATGCCTAAGCCAACCGACTAAACGATCGGGCCGGCGGGCGGGCACTACGCCGGCCAGAGAGACAGGATGCGCAAGCCGTGGATCGATAGGGTGGTAGGTGGGTTTAGGCACATCTTCATATTTCTGCATGCCAATGCCATTTTTATGGCTTGTAAATTCATACAATGGTCCCTTAAGCCTTCACGTGAAGTTTCATGCCAAGACGACTCATTTTCTATTTTTCATGATTTTTGAAACTTTCTGCGGTTCGAGATTTTTTAAAATTTTTTCGGAAGGATTTTTGGCGTCAAACTTGGTAGACGTGATCATTGTATTTTTTTTGGCATGCACAAAAAAATTAAGCTAAAAACTCGAAGTGTACAAGATTTTGTGACCATTTGAAAAAAGTGTCCCCATTTCAAACACTTTAATGGCTATTGGTAGCAAACCTGTAAAATCTCAAATGCTCTTTAAGGGGGTGTGAGTTCTCGAGGTTTGATAAGGGATAGGGGGCCAATATAAGGGCCAAGTACCAGCACCCATCACACATCATGTGCGCACACCCCCCGACCACCCCGATCGTTGGAACCCCAATGCCGCCGGTCAGGTTCTCCGGTGATGCTCCGGCGATGGTGCCCCGACGAAGAAAAATGTCGCACCAGCACATGCTCGAGCCTAGCATGTGCTGCCGCAACCCTCAGTCTGATCCAATCTTAGACTGGCAATGAACTCCGTATGCTTGGACTGGGAATGAACTCCGTATGCCTAAGTCAACCCACGAAACGAGCGTGCGAGCGTTCAGCCGACCAGAGAGGTGGGATGTGCAAGCCGGGGATTGATTGGGTCCCCCTCTGTGTGCTGTTGATCCTGCTACCGTAACCCTCAGTCCGGTCTAACCTTAGACTGGGAATGAACTCCGTATGCCTAATCCAACCGACGAAACAAGGGGGCTGGCAGGTAGGCGGGCACTACGCCGGCCAGAGAGACAGGATGTGCAAGCCATGCATTAATAGGGTGGTAGGTGGGTTTAGGCACATCTTCATATTTCTGCGTGCCAATGACATTTTTATGGCTTGTAAATTCATACAATGGTCCCTTAAGCCTTCACGTGAAGTTTCATGGCAAGACGACTCGTTTTCTATTTTTCACGATATTTGAAACTTTCTGCGGTTCGAGATTTTTTCAAATTTTTTTGGAAGGATTTTTGGCCCCAAATTTTGTAGACGTCATCCTTGTATTTTTGTTGGAATGCACAAAAAAATTCAGCTAAAAACTCGAAGTGTACAAGATTTTGTGACCATTTGAAAAAAGTGTCCCCATTTCAGACACTTTAATGGCTACTGGCAGCAAACCTGTAAAATCTCAAATGCTCTTTAAGGGGGTGTGAGTTCTCGAGGTTTGATGAGGGATAGGGGGCCAACATAAGGGCCGAGTACCAGCACCCATCGCACATCATATGCGCACACCCCCCGGGCCCCCCGATCGTCGAAACCCCAACGTCGCTGGTCAGGTTCTTTGGCGATGCTCCGACGATGGTGCCCCAGCGAAGAAAAATGCGGCACCAACACATGTCCGAGCCCAGCATGTGCTAACTCAACCCTCGATCCGGTCCGATCATAGACTAGGAATGAACTCCGTATGCTTAGACTGGGAATGAACTCCATATGCCTAAGTCAACACACGAAACAAGCGTGCGGGTGCTCAACCAGCCAGAAGGGCGGGGTGCGTAAGCTGAGGATCGATCGGGACCCCTCTGCGTGCTGCAGTTACTGCTGCCGCAACCCTCGATCCGGCCTGATCTTAGATTGGGAATGAACTCCCTATGCCTAAGCCAACTGACGAAACGAGCGGGCGGGCAGGCGGGCGGGCAGGCGGGCGGGCACTACGCCGGCCAGAGAGACGGGATGCGCAAGCCGTGGATCGATAGGGTGGTAGGTGGGTTTAGGCACATCTTCATATTTCTACGTGCCAATGCCATTTTTATGGCTTGTAAATTCATACAATGGTCCCTTAAGCCTTCACGTGAAGTTTCATGGGAAGACGACTCATTTTCTATTTTTCATGATTTTCGGAAGGCATTTCGGCCCCAAAGTTGGTAGACGTGATCCTTGTATTTTTGCTGGCATGCACAAAAAAATTCAGCTAAATCTCGAAGTGTACAAGATTTTGTGACCATTTGAAAAAAGTGTCCCCATTTCAGACACTTAAATGACTACTGGCAGCAAACCTGTAAAATCTCAAATCCTCTTTAAGGGGGTGTGAGTTCTCGAGGTTTGATGAGGGAAAGGGGCCAATATAAGGGCCAACTACCAGCACCCATCGCACATCATGTTCGCACACCCCCCCCACCCCCTCGATCGTCGGAACCCCAATGCTACCGATCAGGTTCTCCGATGATGGTGCCCCGGCGAAGAAAAATGCAGCACCAGCACATGCTCGAGCCCAGCATGTGCTGCCGTAACCCTCAGTCCGGTCCGATCTTAGACTGGGAATGAACTCCATATGCTTAGACTAGGAATGAACTCCGTATGCGTATGTCAACCCACGAATCGTGCGTGCGGGCACTTAGCAGGCTAGAGGGGCGGGATGCACAAGCCGGGGATTGGTCGGGTTCCCCTCTGCGTGCTGCAATCCTGCTACTACAACTCTTAGTCCGGTCTGATTTTAGACTAGGAATGAACTCTGTATGCCTAAGCCAACTGACGAAACAAGCGGGCAGGCAAGCGGGCACTACGTCGGCCAGAAAGACGGGATGCACAAGCCGTGGATCGATAGGGTGGTAGGTGGGTTTAGGTACATCTTCTTATTTCTGCATGCCAATGCCATTTTTATGGCTTGTAAATTCAAACAATGGTCCCTTAAGCCTTCACGTGAAGTTTCATGGCAAGACGACTCATTTTCTATTTTTCATGATTTTTGAAACTTTTTACGATTAGGGATTTTTTAATATTTTTTCAAAATGAGTTTCAGCCCCAAACCTGCTAGATGTGATCCTTGTATTTTTTTTGGCATGCACAAAAAAATTCAGCTAAAAACTCGAAGTGTACAAGATTTTGTGACCATTTGAAAAAAGTGTCCCCATTTTAGACACTTTAATGGCTACTGGCAGCAAACCTATAAAATCTCAAATGCTTTTTAAGGGGTGTGAGTTCTCAAGGTTTGATGAGGGATAGGGGGCCAATATAATGGCCAAGTACCCGCATCCATCGTACATCATGTGCATACACCCCCCGGCTCCCCCGATCGTCGGAACCCCATTGTCGTCGGTCAGGTTCTCCGATGATGCTCCGACAAAGAAAAATGCAGCACCAGCACATGCCCGAGCCCAGCATGTGCTGTCGTAACCCTCGGTCTGGTCCAATCTTAGACTGGGAATGAACTCCGTATGCTTAGACTGGGAATGAACTCCGTATGCCTAAGTCAACCTACGAAACAAACGTGCAGGCGCTTAGCTGGCCAGAGGGGCGGGATGCGCAAGCTGGTGATCCTGCTGTCGATCCTACTGCCATCGGTTAGGTTCCCCGACAATGCTCCGGCGATGGTGCCCCGATAAAGAAAAATGTGGCAGCAGCACATGCCCAAGCCTAGCATGTGCTGCCACAACCCTCGATCCGATCCGATCTTAGACTGGGAATGAACTCCATATGCTTAGACTGGGAATGAACTCCGTATGCCTAAGTCAACCCATGAAACGAGCGTGCGGGCGCTCAACCGGCCAGAGGGGCGGGATGCGCAGGCCGGGGATCGACTGGGTCCTCCTCTGCGTGCTGCCAATCCTGCTACCGTAACCCTCGATCCGATCTGATCTTAGACTGGGTATGAACTCCATCTGCCTAAGCCAACTGATGAAACGAGTGGGCGGGCGGACGGGCGGGCACTACGCCAGCCAGAGAGACGGGATGCGCAAGCCGTGGATCGATAGGGTTGTAGGTGTGTTAAGGCACATCTTCATATTTTTACGTGCCGATGCCATTTTTATGGCTTGTAAATTCATACAATGGTCCCCTAAGCCTTCACGTAAAGTTTCATGGCAAGACGACTCGTTTTCTATTTTTCATGATTTTTGAAACCTTTTACGGTTCGAGATATTTTAAAATTTTTTTGGATGGAGTTTTCGCCCCAAACTTGGTAGACATCATCCTTGCATTTTTGTTGGCATGCACAAAAAAATATAGCTAAAAACTCGAAGTGTACAAGATTTTGTGACCATTTGAAAAAAGTGTCCCCATTTCAAACACTTTAATGGCTACTGGCAGCAAACCTCTAAAATCTCAAATGCTCTTTAAGGGGGTGTGAGTTCTCGAGGTTTGATGAGGGACAGGGGCCAATATAAGGGCCAAGTACCAGCACCCATCGTACATCATGTGCACACAACCCCCCCGGCCCCCCGATCGTCAGAACCCTAATGTCGCCGGTCAGGTTCTCCAGGGATGCTCTGGCGATGGTGCCCCAACGAAGAAAAATGCGGCACCAGCACATGCCTGAGCCCAGCATGTGCTGCCCGTAACCCTCGACCCGATCAGATCTTAGACTGGGAATAAACTTTGGATGCTTAGACTGCGAATGAACTCCGTATGCCTAAGTCAACCCACGAAACGAGCATACGGGCGCTCAGTCGGCTAGAGGGGCGGGATGCGCAAGCCAGAGATCGACCGGGTTCCCCTCTACGTGCTATCGATCTTGCTGCCACAACCCTGGGCCAAAAACTCAAAGTGTACAAGATTTTGTGACCATTTGAAAAAAGTGTCCCCATTTCAAACACTTTAATGGCTATTGGTAGCAAACCTGTAAAATCTCAAATGCTCTTTAAGGGGGTGTGAGTTCTCGAGGTTTGATGAGGGATAGGGGGCCAATATAATGGCCAAGTACCAGCACCCATCGTACATCATGTGCGCACACCCCCCGGCCCCCGATCGTCGGAACCCAAATGCCACCGGTCAGGTTCTCCAACGATGCTCCGACGATGGTACCCCGACGAAGAAAAATGCGGCACCAGCACATGCCCGAGCCCAGCATGTGCTGCCACAACCCTTGGTCTGGTCCGATCTTAGATTGGGAATGAACTCCGTATGCTTAGACTGGGAATGAACTCTGTATGCCTAAGTCAACCCACGAAACGAGCGTGCGGGTGCTCAGCCGACCAGAGGGGCAGGATGCGCAAGTCGGGGATCGATCAGGTCCCCCTCTATGTGCTGTCGATCCTGCTACCGTAACCCTCAGTCCGGTTTGATCTTAGACTGGGAATGAACTCCCTATACCTAAGCCAACTGACGAAACGAGCGGGCGGGCGGGTGGGGCACTACGTCGGCCTGAGAGACGGGATGCGCAAGTCGTGGATCGATAGGGTGGTAGGTGGGTTTAGGCACATCTTCATATTTCTACCTGCCAATGCCATTTTTATGGCTTGTAAATTCATACAATGGTCCCTTAAGCCTTCACGTGAAGTTTCATGGCAAGACGACTCATTTTCTATTTTTCACGATTTTGAAAACTTCTTACGGTTAGAGATTTTTTAAAATTTTTTCGGAAGGAGTTTTTGCCCCAAACTTGGTAGACGTGATCCTTGTATTTTTTTTGACTTGCACAGAAAAATTAAGCTAAAAAATCGAAGTGTACAAGATTTTGTGACCATTTGAAAAAAGTATCCCTATTTCAGACACTTTAATGGCTACTGGTAGCAAACCTGTAAAATCTGAAATGCTCTTTAAGGGGGTGTGAGTTCTCAAGGTTTGATGAGGGATAGGGGGCCAATATAAGGGCCAAGTACCAGCACCCATCGCACATCATGTGCGCACACCCCCCCGGCCCCCCCGATCGTCGGGACCCTAATGCCACCGATCAGGTTCTTTGGTGATGCTCCGACGATGGTGCCCCGGTGAAGAAAAATATGGCACCAGCACATGCTTGAGCTTAGCATGTGCTACCACAACCCTCGGTCTGGTCTTATATTAGACTGGGAATGAACTCCGTATGCCGAAGTCAACCCGTGAAATGAGCATGTGGGCGCTCAGCCGGGGATCGGCCGGGTCCCCCTCTGCGTGCTGCCGATCATGCTACAGCAACCCTCGGTCTGGTCTGATCTTAGACTGGGAATGAACTCTGTATGCCTAAGCTAACCGAAGAAACGAGCGGGCGGGCGGGCACTACGCCGGCCAGAGAGACGGGATGCGCAAGCCATGGATCGATAGGGTGGTAGGTTGGTTTAGGCACATCATCATGTTTCTGTGTGCCAATGCCATTTTTATGGCTTGCAAATTCATTCAATGGTCCCTTGGGCCTTCACGTGAAGTTTCATGGCAAGATGACTCGTTTTTTATTTTTCATGATTTTCAAAACTTTTTACGGTTCGGGATTTTTTAAAATTTTTTCGGAAGGAGTTTTGGCCCCAAACTTGGTAGACGTGATCCTTGTATTTTTGTTGGCACGCCCAAAAAAATTCAGCTAAAAACTGGAAGTGTACAAGATTTTGTGACCATTTGAAAAAAGTGTCCCCATTTTAGACACTTTAATGGCTACTGGCAGCAAACCTGTAAAATCTCAAATGCTCTTTAAGGGGGTGTGAGTTCTTGAGGTTTGATGAGGGATAGGGGGCCAATATAAGGGCCAAGAACCAGATCCCATCGCACATCGTGTGCGCACACCCCCCCGGACCCCCGATCGCCGAAACCTGAATGCTGCCGGTCAGGTTCTCCGACGATGCTCCGGCAAAGAAAAATACGGTGCTAGCACTTGCCCGAGCCCAGCATGTGCTGTCGCAACCCTTGGTCTGGTCCGATCTTAGACTGGGAGTGAACTTTGTATGCTTAGACTGGGAATGAACTCCGTATGCCTAAGTCAACCCATGAAACGAGCGTGCGGGCACTCAACCGACCAGAGGGGCAGGATGGGCAAGCCAGGGATCGATGGGGTCTTCTTTTACATGCTACCGATCCTACTACTGCAACCCTCGGTCCGGTCTGATCTTAGACTGGGAATGAACTCCGTATGCTTAGACAGGGAATGAACTCCGTATGCCTAAGTCAACCCACGTAACGAGCGTGCGGGCACTCAGCCGGCCAAAGGGGCAGGATGCATAAGTCAGGGATCGACCTGGTCCCCCTCTGTGTGTTGCCAATCCTACTGCTGCAACCCTCGGTCTGGTCCAATTTTAGACTAGGAATGAACTCCGTATGCCTAAGCCAACCGACGAAACGAGAGGGCGGGTGGGCACTACGTCGGCCAGAGAAACGGGATGCGCAAGTCGTGGATCGATAGGGTGGTAGGTGGGTTTAGGCACATCTTCATATTTCTGCATGCCAATGCCATTTTTATGGCTTGTAAATTCATACAATGGTCCCTTAAGCCTTCATGTGAAGTTTCATGGCAACACGACTCGTTTGCTATTTTTCATGATTTTTGAAACTTTTTGCAATTCGGGAATTTTTAAAATTTTTTTGGAAGGAGCTTTGGCCCCAAACTTGGTTGACGTGATCCTTGTATTTTTGTTGGCATGCACAAAAAAATTCAGCTAAAAACTCGAAGTGTACAAGATTTTGTGACCATTTGAGAAAAGTGTTCTCATTTCAGACACTTTAATGGCTACTGGCAACAAACCTATAAAATCTCTAATGCTCTTGAAGAGGGGTGAGTTCTTAGGGTTTGATGAGAGATAGGGGGCCAATATAAGGGCCAAGAACCAGCACCCATTGCACATCTAGTGCGCACACCCCCCGGCTCCCCCGATCGTCGGAACCCCAATGCCACCGGTCAGGTTCTCTGGTGATGCTCCGGCGATTGTGCCCCAGCAAAGAAAAATACGGCACCAGCACATGCCCGAGCCTAGCATGTGCTGCCACAACCCTTGGTCTGGTCTGATCTTAGACTGGGAATGAACTCCGTATGCCTAAGTCAACCCACGAAACGAGCGTGCGGGCGTTCAATCGGCCAGAGGGGCGGGATGCACAAGCCAGGTTTCGACCGGGTCCCTCTCTGCGTGCTGCCGATCCTGCTGCCGCAACCCTCGGTCTGATCCAATCTTAGACTAGGAATGAACTCCGTATGCCTAAGCCAATCGACGAAACTAGCGGGCATGCGGGCGGGCGGGCACTACGCTGGCCAGAGAGACAGGATGCGCAAGCCGTGGATCGATAGGGTGGTTGGTGGGTTTAGGCGCATCTTCATATTTTTGTGTGCCAGTGCCATTTTTATGGCTGGTAAATTCATACAATGGTCCCTTCAGCCTTCATGTGAAGTTTCATGGCAAGACGACTCATTTTCTATTTTTCATGATTTTTGAAACTTTTTACGGTTCAAGATTTTTTAAAATTTTTTTGGAAGGAGTTTTGGCCCCAAACTTGGTAGACGTGATCCTTGTATTTTTTTTGGCATGCACAAAACAATTCAGCTAAAAACTTGAAGTGTACAAGATTTTGTGAACATTTGAAAAAAGTGTCCCCATTTCAGACACTTTAATGGCTACTAGCAGAAAAATGCCCGAGCCTAGCATGTGCTGCCAAAACCCTCGGTCCGGTCCGATCTTAGTCTGGGAATGAACTCCGTATGCTTAGACTGGGAATTAACTCTGTATGCCTAAGTCAACCCACAAAATGAGCGTGCGGGCACTCAGCTGGCCAGAGGGGTGGGATGCGCAAGTTGGGGATCGGTTGGGTCCCCCTTCGCGTGCTGTCGATCCTACTGCCCCAGCCCTCGATCCGATCCCATCTTAGACTGGGAATGAACTCTGTATGCCTAAGCCAACTGATGAAACGAGCAAGCGAGCAGGCGGGCGGGCACTACCCCGGCCAGAGAGACGGGATGCGCAAGCCGTGGATCGATATGGTGGTAGGTGGGTTTAGGCACATCTTCATATTTCTACATGCTAATGCCATTTTTATGGCTTGTAAATTCATACAATGGTCCCTTAAGCCTTCACGTGAAGTTTCATGGCAAGATGACTGGTTTTCTATTTTTCATGATTTTTGAAACTTTTTTCGGTTCGGGATTTTTTTAAATTTTTTCAGAAGGAGTTTAGGACCCAAACTCGATGGACACGATCCTTGTATTTTTTTTGGCATGCACAAAAAAATTGAGCTAAAAACTCAAAGTGTACAAGATTTTGTGACCATTTGAAAAAAGTTTCCCGATTTCAGACACTTTAATGGCTACTGGCAGCAAACCTGTAAAATCTCAAATGCTCTTTAAGGGGGTGTGAGTTCTTGAGGTTTGATGAGGCATAGGGGGCCAATATAAGGGCCAAGTACCAGCACCCATCGCACATCTTCTGCGCACACCCCCCGGCCCCCCCGATCGTCGGAACCCCAATGCCGCCGGTCAGGTTCTCCGGTGATGCTCCGGCGATGGTACCCCAACGAAGAAAAATACGGCACCAACACATGCCCGAGCCCAGCATGTGTTGCTGTAACCCTCAGTCTGGTCTGATCTTAGACTAGGAATGAACTCCGTATGCTTAGACTGGGAATGAACTCCGTATGCCTAAGTCAACCCACGAAACGAGCGTACGGGCGCTCAACCGGCCAGAGGGGCGGGTTGCGCATGCCGAGGATCGGCTGGGTCCCCCTCTGCGTGCTACCGATCCTGCTGTCATAACCCTCTATCTGGTCTGATCTTAGACTAGGAATGAACTCCGTATGCCTAAGCCAACCGATGAAACGAGCTGTCGGGCGGGCGGTTACTACGTCGGCCAGAGAGACGGGATGCGCAAGTCGTGGATCGATAGGGTAGTAGGTGGGTTTAGGTACATCTTCATATTTCTGCATGCCAATGCCATTTTTATGGCTTCTAAATTTATAAAATGGTCCCTTAAGCCTTCACGTGAAGTTTAATGGCAAGACGACTCATTTTCTATTTTTCATGATTTTCGAACCTTTTTGCAGTTCAAGATTTTTTAAAATTTTTTCAGAAGGATTTTTGGCCCCAAACTTGGTGGACGTGATCCTTGTATTTTTGTTGGCATGGAAAAAAAATTCAGCTAAAAACTCAAAGTGTACAAGATTTTGTGACCATTTGAAAAAAGTGTCCCCATTTCAGACACTTTAATGGCTACTGGCAACAAACCTGTAAAATCTCAAATGCTCTTTAAGGGGGTGTGAGTTCTCAAGGTTTGATGAGGGATAGGGGGCCAATATAAGGGCCAAGTACCAGCAGCCATCGTACATCATGTGCCCACACCCCCGCGGCCCCCCGATCGTCGAAACCCCAATTCCGTCGGTCAGGTTCTCCGGTGATTTTCTGACGATGGTGCCCCGACGAAGAAAAATGCGGCACCAGCACATGCCCGAGCCTAGCACGTGCTGCCGCAACCCTTGGTCTGTTTTGATCTTAGACTGGGAAGGAACTCCGTATGCTTAGACTGGGAAAGAACTCCGTATGCCTAAGTCAACCCACGAAACGAGCTTGCGTGCGCTCAACCGGCCAGAGGGGCGGGATGCGCAAGCCAGGGATCGGTCGGGTCCCCCTCTGCGTGCTGTCGATCCTGCTGCCGCAACCCTCAGTTCTGTTCGATCTTAGACTGGGAATGAACTGTGTATGCTTAAGCCAACCGATGAAACGAGCGGGCGGGCGGGCACTACATCGGCCAGAGAGACGGGATGCGCAAGCTGTGGAGCGATACGGTGGTAGGTGGGTTTAGGCACCTCTTCATATTTCTATGTGCCAATGCCATTTTTATGGCTTTTAAATTCATACAATGGTCCCTCAAGCCTTCACGTGAAGTTTCGTGGCAGGACGACTCGTTTTCTATTTTTCACAATTTTCCAATCCTTTTGCGGTTCGGGATTTTTTAAAATTTTTTCGGAAGGAGTTTTGGTCCCAAACTTGGTAGACGTGATCCATTTATTTTTGTTGGCATGCACAAAACAATTCAGCTAAAAACTCAAAGTGTACAAGATTTTGTGACCATTTGAAAAAAGTGTCCCGATTTTAGACACTTTAATGGCTACCAAGAGCAAACCTGTAAAATCTCAAATGCCCTTTAAGGGGGTGTGAGTTCTCGAGGTTTGATGAGGGATAGGGGGCCAATATAAGGGCAAGTACCAGCACCCATCGCACATCATGTGTTCACACCCCCCCGGCCCCCTCGATTTCCGGAACCCCAATGCCGCCGGTCAGGTTCTCCGGTGATGCTCTGATGATGGTGCCCTGACAAAGATAAATACGGCACTAGCACATGCCCGAGCCCAGCATTTGCGGCCATAACCCTCGGTCCGGTCTGATCTTAGACTCAGAATGAACTCTGTATGCTTAGACTGGGAATGAACTCCGTATGCCTAAGTCAAGTCATGAAACGAGCGTGCGGGCGCTTAGCTGGCCAGAGGGGCAGGATGCACAAGCCGGAGATTGATCGAGTCCCCCTCTGCGTGCTACCGATCCTATTGCTGCAACCCTCGGTTTGGTCCGATCTTAGAATGGGAATGAACTCCGTATGCCTAAGCCAACCGATGAAACGAGCGGGCGGACGGGCGATCACTACGCCGACTAGAGATACGGGATGCGCAAGCCGTGGATCGATAGGGTGGTAGGTGGGTTTAGGCACATCTTCATATTTCTATGTGCCAATGCCATTTTTGCCGCTTTTAAAATCATACAATGGTCCCTTAAGCCTTCACGTGAAGTTTCATAGCAAGACGACTCATTTTCTATTTTTCATGATTTTTGAAACATTTTGTGGTTTGCGATTTTTTAAAATTTTTTCGGAAGGAGTTTTTGCCCCAAACTTGGTAGACATGATCCTTGTATTTTTTTTGGCATGCACAAACACTTTAATGGCTACTGGCAGCAAACCTGTAAAATCTCAAATGCTCTTTAAAGGGGTGTGAGTTCTCGAGGTTTGATGAGGGATAGGGGGCAAATATAAGGGCCAAGTACCAGCACCCATCGCACATCATGTGCGCAGACCCCCCCACCCCCCGATCGTCGGAACCCCAATCCCGCCGGTCAGGTTCTCTGGCGATGCTCCGACGATGGTGCCCCGACGAAGAAAAATACGGCACCAGCAGATGCCTGAGCCCAGCAGGTGCTGCCGCAACCCTCTGTCCGGTCTGATCTTAGACTGGGAATCAACTCCGTATACCTAAGTCAACCACTCAAACGAGCGCACGGGCGCTCAGCCGGCCAGAGGGGCGGGATGCGCAAGTCGGGGATCGATCGGGTCCTCCTCTGCATGCTACCGAGCCTGCTACCACAACCTTCGGTCTGGTCTGATCTTAGACTAGGAATGAACTCCGTATGACTAAGCCAACCGACAAAACGAGCGGACGGGCGGGCACTAAACCGGCCAGAGAGACGGGATGCGTAAGCCGTGGATCAATAGGGTGGTAGGTGGGTTTAGGCACATCTTCATATTTCTGCATGCCAATGCCATTTTTATGGCTTGTAAATTCATACAATGGTCCCTTAAGCCTTCACATGAAGTTTCATGGCAAGACGACTCGTTTTCTATTTTTCACGATTTTTGAAACTTTTTGCGGTTTGGGATTTTTTAAAATTTTTTCGGAAGGAGTTTTGGCCCCAAACTTGGTAGACGTGATCCTTGTATTTTTGTTGGCATGCACAAAAAAATTCAGCTAAAAACTCGAAGTGTACAAGATTTTGTGACCATTTGAAAAAAGTGTCCCTATTTCAGACACTTTAATGGCTACTGGCAGCAAACCTGTAAAATCTCAAGTGCTCTTTAAGGGGGTGTGAGTTCTCGAGGTTTGATGAGGGATAGGGGGCCAATATAAGGGCCAAGTACCACCACCCATCGCACATCATGTGCGCACACCCCCCGGCCACCTCGACCGCCGAAACCCCAATGCCGCGGGTCAGGTTCTCCGGCGATGGTCCGGTGATGGTGACCCGGCGAAGAAAAATGCAACACCAGCAAATACCCGAGCCCAGCATGTGCTGCCGCAACCCTCGGTCCAGCCCGATATTAGACTGGGAATGAACTCCGTTTGCTTAGACTGGGAATAAACTCTGTATGCCTAAGTTAACCCACAAAACTAGCGTGCGGGCTCTCAGCCGGCCAGTGGGGCGGGATGCGCAAGTTGGGGACCGACCGGGTCCCCCTCTGCGTGCTGGCGATCCTGCTGCCACAACCCTCAATCGGTCCATTCTTAGACTGGGAATGAACTCCATATGCCTAAGCCAACCGACGAAACGAGCGGGCGGGCGGGCAGGCTGGCACAGCACCGGCCAAAGAGACGGGATGCGTAAGCCGTGGATCGATAGGGTGGTAGGTGGGTTTAGGCACATCTTCATATTTCTGCATGCCAATGCCATTTTTATGGCTTGTAAATTCATACAATGGTTCCTTAAGCCTTCACGTGAAGTTTCATGCAAGACGACTCGTTTTCTTTTTTTCACGATTTTCCAATCTTTTTGCGGTTCAGATTTTTTAAAATTTTTTTGAAAGGACTATTGGCCCCAAACTTGGTAGACGTGATCCTTGTATTTTTGTTGGCATGCACAAAAAAATTCAGCTAAAAACTCGAAGTGTACAAGATTTTGTGACCATTTGAAAAAAGTGTCCCCATTTCAGACACTTTAATGGCTACTGGCAGCAAACCTGTAAAATCTCAAATGCTCTTTAAGGGGGTGTGACTTCTCGAGGTTTGATGAGGGATAGGGGGCCAATATAAGGGCCAAGTACCAGCACCCATCGCACATCATCTACGCACACCCCCCGGCCCCTCCGATCGCCGGAACCCCAATACCGTCGGTCAGGTTCTCCGGCGATGCTCTGGCGACGGTGCCCCGATGAAGAAAAATGTGGCACCAGCACTTGCCCGAGCCCAGCATGTGCTGCCGCAACCTGCAGTCTGATCCGTTCTTAGATTGGGAATGAACTCCGTATGCTTAGACTGAGAATGAACTCCGTATGCCTAAGTCAACCAACGAAACAAGCGTGCGGGCGCTCAGCTGGCCAGAGGGGCGGAATGCGCAAGCCAGTGATCGGTCGGGTCGTCCTCTACGTACTATCGATCTTGTTACTGGAACCCTCGGTCTGATCAAATCTTAGACTGGGAATGAACTCCGTATGCCTAAGCCAACCGACAAAACGAGCGAGCAGACGGGCGGTCGGGCACTACGCTTGCCAGAGAGACGGGATGCGTAAGCCGTGGATCGATAGGGTGGTAGGTGGGCTTAGGCACATCTTCATATTTCTACGTGCCAATGGCATTTTTATGGCTTATAAATTCATACAATGGTCCCTTAAGCCTTCACGTGAAGTTTCATGGCAAGACGACTCATTTTCTATTTTTCACGATTTTTGAAACTTTTTACGGTTCAGGATTTTTTAAAATTTTTTTGGAAGGACTTTTGGCCCCAAAGTTGGTAGATGTGATACTTGTATTTTTGTTGGCTTGCACAAAAAACTTCAGCTAAAAACTCGAAGTGTACAAGATTTTGGGACCATTTGAAGAAATTGTCCACATTTCAGACATTTTGATGGCTACTGGCAACAAACCTGTAAAATCTCAAATGCCCTTTAAGGGGGTGTGAGTTCTCGAGGTTTGATAAGGGATAGGGGGCCAATATAAGGGCCAAGTACCAGCACCCATCGCACATCATGTGTGCACACCCCCTCGGCCCCCCGACCGATGGAACCCTAATGCCACCGATCAGGTTCTCAGGCGATGGTGCCCCGACGAAGAAAAATGTGGCACCAGCACATGCCCGAGCCCAGCATGTGCTGCCGTAACTGTTGGTCCAATCTAATCTTAGACTGGGAATGAACTCCGTATGCTTAAACTGGGAATGAACTCCATCAACCTAAGTCAAATGCTCTTTAAGGGGTTGTGAGTTCCTGAGGTTTGATGAGGGATAGGGGGCCAACATAAAGGCCAAGTACCAGAACCCATCGCACATCATGTGCGCACACCCCCTCCCGACCCCCCGATCATCGGAACCCAAATCCCGCCGATCAGGTTCTCCGATGATGCTCCGGCGATGGTGCCCCGACGAAGAAAAATATGGCACCAGCACATGCCCAAGCCCAGCATGTGTTGTCGCAACCCTCGGTCCAGTCCGATTTTAGACTGGGAATGAACTCCGTATGTTTATACTGGGAATGAACTCCGTATGCCTAAGTCGACCCACGAAATGAGCGTGCGGGCACTCAGCCGACCAGAGGGACGGGATGCACAAGTCGAGGATCGACCGGGTCCCCCGCTGCATGCTGTCGATCTTGCTACAGTAACCCTCAGTCCGATTCAATCTTAGACTGGGAGTGAATTTCGTATGCATAAGCCAACCGACGAAACGAGCGGATTGGCACTACGCTGGCCAGAGAGACGGGATGCGCAAGTCGTGGATCTATAGGGTGGTAGGTGGGTTTAGGCACATCCTCATATTTATGCATGCCCATGCCATTTTTATGGCTTGTAAATTCATACAATGGTCCCTTAAGCCTTCACGTGAAGTTTCATGGCAAGACGACTCGTTTTCTATTTTTCACGATTTTTGAAACTTTTTACGGTTCGAGATTTTTTAAACTTTCTTCGGAAGGAGTTTTGGGCCCAAACTTGGTAGACGTGATCCTTGTATTTTTGTTGGCATGCACAAAACAATTCAGCTAAAAACTTGAAGTGTACAAGATTTTGTGACCATTTGAAAAAAGTGCCCCCATTTCAGACACTTTAATGGCTACTGGCAACAAACCTGTAAAATCTCAAATGCTCTTTAAGAGGGTGTGAGTTCTCACAGTTTGATGAGGGATAGGGGCCCAATATGAGGGCCAAGAACCAGCACCCATTGCACACTATGTGTGCACACCCCCTGGCCCCCCCCGATCGTCGGAACCCCAATGTCGTCGGTCAAGTTCTCCGACGATGGTGCCCCGACGAACAAAAATGCGGCACCAGCACATGCCCGAGCCCAGCATGTGCTGCCGTAACCCTCGGTCCGGTCTGATCTTAGACTAGGAATGAACTTCGTATGCCTAAGTCAACCCACGAAACAAGCATGCAGGAGCTCAACCGGCCAGAGGGGCGGGATGCGGAAGCCGGGGATCGACCGGGTCCCCCTTTACGTGCTATCGATCCTGCTGTTGCAATCCTCAATCCGGTCAGATCTTAGACTGGGAATGAACTTCGTATGCCTAAGCCAACTGACGAAACGAGCGGGCGGACGGGCGGGCGGGCACGACGCTGGCCAGAGAGACGGGATGCGCAAGCCGTGGATCGATAGGGTGGTAGGTGGGTTTAGGCACATCTTCATATTTCTACGTTCCAATGCCATTTTTATGGCTTGTAAATTCATGCAATGGTCCCTTAAGCCTTCATGTGAAGTTTCATGGCAAGATGACTCGTTTTCTATTTTTCATGATTTTTGAAACTTTTTGCGGTTCAAGATTTTTTAAAATTTTTTCGGAAGGATTTTTTGCCCCAAACTTGGTAGACGTGATCCTTGTATTTTTTTTGGCATGCACAAAACAATTCAGCTAAAAACTCAAAGTGTACAAGATTTTGTGACCATTTGAAAAAAGTGTCTCCATTCTAGACACTTTAATTGCTACTGGCAGCAAACCTGTAAAATCTCAAATGCTCTTTAAGGGGGTGTGAGATCTCAAGCTTTGATGAGGGATAAGGGGCCAATATAAGGGCCAAGTACCAGCACCCATCACACATCATGTGCACACACCCCCACCCCCCGGCCCCCCCGATCGGCGGAACCCCAATGCCGCCAGTCAGGTTCTCTGGCGATGCTCCGACGATGGTGCTCTGACGAAGAAAAATGTGGCACCAGCACATGCCCAAGCCCAGCATGTGCTGCTGCAACCCTCGATCCAATCTGATCTTAGACTGGGAATGAACTGCGTATGCTTAGGCTGGGAATGAACTCCGTATGCCTAAGTCAACCAATGAAACGAGTGTGCGGGCGCTCAGCCAGCCAGAGGGGCGGGATGCTTAAGCCGGGGATCGACCTGGTCCCCCTCTGGATGCTGCCAATCCTACTGTCATAACCCTATGTTCGGTCTGATCTTAGACTGGGAATGAACTCCGTATGCCTAAGCCAACCGACGAAACAAGCGAAAGGGCAGGCGGGCGGGCACTATGCCGGCCAGAGAGACGGGATGGGCAAGTCATGGATCGGTAGGGTGGTAGGTGGGTTTAGGCACATCTTCATATTTCTGCTCGCCAATACCGTTTTTATGGCTTGTAAATTCATACAATGGTCCCTTAAGCCTTCACGTGAAGTTTCATGGCAAGACAACTCGTTTTTTATTTTTTACGATTTTCAAAACTTTTTACGGTTTGAGATTTTTTAAAATTTTTTCAGAAGGATTTTTGGCCCCAAACTTTGTAGACGTTATCCTTGTATTTTTTTTGGCATGCACAAAAACATTCAGCTAAAAACTCGGAGTGCACAAGATTTTGTGACCATTTGAAAAAAGTGTCCCCATTTCAGACACTTTAATAGCTACTGGCGGCAAACTTGTAAAATCTCAAATGCTCTTTAAGGGGGTGTGAGTTCTTGAGGTTTGATGAGGGATAGGGAGCCAATATAACGGCCAAGTACCAGCACCCATCGCACATCCTGTGCGCACACCCCCCGGCCCCCCCGATCATCGGAACCCCTATGCCGTCGATCAGGTTCTCCTACGATGCTCCGACGATGGTGCCCCGACGAAGAAAAATATGGCACCAGCACCTGCTCGAGCCTAGCATGTGCTGCCGTAACCCTCGGTCCAGTCCGATCTTAGATCGAGAATGAACTTTGTATGCCTAAGTCAACCCACGAAACGAGCGTGGGAGCGCTCAACCGGCCAGAGGGGCGGGATACGCAAGCTGAGGATCGGCCGAGTCCCCTTCTGGGTGCTGCCGATCCTGCTGTCGCAACCCTCGATCCGATCCGATCTTAGACTTGGAATGAACTCCGTATGCCTAAGTCAACCCACAAAACGAGAATACGAGCGCTCAGTCGGCCAGAGGGGCGGGAAGCGCAAGTCGGGGATCGATCGGGTCCCCCTCTGCGTGCAGCCAATCCTGCTACTGCAACCCTCAGTCTGGTCTGATCTTACACTGGGAATGAACTCCGTATGCCTAAGCCAACTGACGAAATCAACGGGCAGACGGGCGGGCGGGCACTACGTCAGCCAGAGAGACGGGATACGCAAGCCGTGGATCGATAGGTTGGTAGGTGGGTTTAGGCACATCTTCATATTTCTACGTGCCAATGCCATTTTTGTGACTTGTAAATTCATACAATGGCCCCTTAAGCCTTCACGTGAAGTTTCATGGCAATGCAACTCGTTTTCTATTATTCATGATTTTCGAAACTTTTTACGGTTCGAGATTTTTTAAAATTTTTTCGGAAGCAGTTTCGGCCCCAAACTTGGTAGACATGATCCCTGTATTTTTTTTCTCTTGCACAAAAAAATTCAGCCAAAAACTCGAAGTGTACAAGATTTTGTGACCATTTGAAAAAAGTGTCCCCATTTTAGACACTTTAATATCTACTGGCAGCAAACCTGTAAAATCTCAAATGATCTTTAAGGGGGTGTGAGTTCTCGAGGTTTGATGAGAGATAGGGGGCCAATATAAGGGCCAAGTACCAGCACCCATCGCACATCATGTGCGCACACCCCCCTCGGCCCCCCCGATCGCCGGAATCCTAATGTCGTCGGTCAGGTTCTCCGGTGATGCTCCGGCGATGGTGCCCCGAGGAAGAAAAATGCGGCACCAGCACATGCCTGAGCCCAACATGTGCTACTGCCACCCTTGGTCTGGTCCGATCTTAGATTGGGAATGAACTCCATATGCTTAGACTAGGAATGAACTCCGTATGCCTAAGTCAACCCACGAAACGAATGTACGGGCGCTCAGCCGGCCAGAGGGGCGGGATGTGCAAGCCGGGGATCGGTCGGGTCCCCCTCTGTGTGCTGCCGATCCTATTGCCGCAACCCTTGATTCGATCTGATCTTAGACTGGGAATGAACTTCGTATGCCTAAGCCAACCGACGAAACGAGCGACTGGGCGAGCAGGCGGGCACTATGCCGGCCAGAGAGACGGGATGCGCAAGCCGTGGATCGATAGGGTGGTAGGTGGGTTTAGGCACATGTTCATATTTCTGCATGCCAATGCCATTTTTATGGCCTGTAAATTCATACAATGGTCCCTTAAGCCTTCACGTGAAGTTTCATGGCAAGACGACTCGTTTCCTATTTTTCACGATTTTTGAAACTTTTTGCGGTTCGGGATTTTTTAAAATTTTTTCAAAAGGAGTTTTGGCCCCAAACTTGGTAGACGTGATGCCTGCATTTTTGTTGGCATGCACAAAAAAATTCAGCTAAAAACTCGAAGTGTACAAGATTTTGTGACCATTTGAAAAAGGTGTCCCCATTTCAGACACTTTAATGGCTACTGGCAGCAAACCTGTAAAATCTCAAATGCTCTTTAAGGGGGTGTGAGTTCTCAAGGTTTGTTGAGGGATAGGGGGCCAATATAAGGGCCAAGTAGCAGCACCCATCGTACATCATGTGCGCACACCCCCCGGCCCCCCGATCGTCAGAACCCCAATGCCGCCGATCAGGTTCTCCGACGATGCTCCGACGATGGTGCCCCGACGAAGAAAAATGCGGCACCAGCACATGCCCGAGCCTAGCATATGCTGCCGTAACCCTTGGCCGGTCCGATTTTAGATTGGGAATGAACTCCGTATGCTTAGACTGGGAATGAACTCCGTATGCCTAAGTCTACCAATGAAACAAGCTTGCGGGCGCTTAGTCGGCCAGAGGGGCAGGATGCACAAGCCGGGGATTGGTCGTGTCCCCCTCTGCGTGCTGCCAATCCTGCTGCTACAATCCTCGGTCTGGTTCAATCTTATACTGTGAATGAACTCCATATGCCTAAGCTAACCAACGAAACGAGCGGGTGGGCGGATGGGCCGGCACTACGGCGGCTAGAGAGACAGGATACGCAAGCCGTGGATTGATAGGGTGGTAGGTGGGTTTAGGCACATCTTTATATTTCTGCATGCCAATGCCAATTTTATGGCTTGTAAATTCATACAATGGTCCCTTAAGCCTTCACGTGAAGTTTCATGGCAAGACGACTTGTTTTCTATTTTTCACGATTTTTGAAACTTTATGCGGTTCAGGATTTTTTAAAATTTTTTTCGGAATTAGTTTTGGCCCCAAACTTCACAGACATGATCCTTGTATTTTTGTTGGTATGCGCAAAAAAATTCAGCTAAAAACTTAAAGTGTACAAGATTTTGTGACCATTTGAAAAAAGTGTCCCATTTCAGACAATTTAACGGCTACTGGCAGCAAACCCGTAAAATCTCAAATGCTCTTTAAAGGGGTGTGAGTTCTTGAGGTTTGATGAGGGATAGAGGGCCAATATAAGGGCCAAGTACCAACACCGATCGCACATCTTATGAGCACACCCCCCCGACCCCCCCGATCGTCGGAACCCCAATGCCACCGGTCAGGTTCTCCAGCGATGCTTCCGATGATGGTGCCCTGACGAAGAAAAATGTGGCGCCAGCACATGCCCGAGCCTAGTATGTGCTGTCGTAACCCTCGGTCTGGTCTGATCTTACACTGGGAATGAACTCCATATGCTTAGACTGGGAATGAACTCTGTATGCCTAAGTCAACCCATGAAACGAGAGTGTGGGCGCTCAGCCGGCAAGAGAGGTGAGATGCGTAAACCGAGGATCGGCTAGGTCCCCCTCTACGTGCTGCCGATCCTACTGCTGCCAATCCTACTGCTGCAACCCTTAGTCTGATCCAATCTTAGACTGGGAATGAACTCCGTATGCCTAAGCCAATCGACGAAACGAGCGGACGGGCGGGCGGGCACCACGCTGGCCAGAGAGACAGGATGCGCAAGTCGTGGACCGATAGTGTGGTAGGTGGGTTTAGGCACATCTTCATATTTCTACGTGCCAATGCCATTTTTATGGCTTGTAAATTCATACAATGGTCCCTTAAGCCGTCCCGTGAAGTTTCATGGCAAGACGACTTGTTTTCTATTTTTCATGATTTTCAAAACTTTTTACGGTTCAGGATTTTTTAAAATTTTTTCGGAAGACGTTTTGCCCAGAGTTGTTAATGATCCTTGTATTTGTTGCATGCCACTTGCTAAAAATTGACGTAGATTGGACCTTTAAAGTGCCCATTTCAGACAAGGCTCTGGCAGCAACCTGCTCAAATGCTAGTAGTGGTGTGAGTTTTGAGGTTTTGATGAGGATTGGGGTCAATATAAGGGCATCAAGTCAGACGCCCACGCATATCTGTGCGACATCCGGCCCCCGATGGCGAAACCCAATGTTGCGTGGCTGGTCAGGTTCTACCAGCGATCTCGGCATGAGTTCCCCCCGAAGAGAAAAATGTTGGCACCAAGCATTCATGCCTGAGCCAAGCTTCGTCATGGCAGAACCCTCGGTCCAATCCGATCTTAGCGGGGAATGAACTCCGTATGCTTAGACTGGGAATGAACTCCGTATGCCTAAGTCAACCCACGAAATGAGCGTGCGGGCACTCAACCGGCCAAAGGGGCGAGATGAGTAAGTCGGGGATCGACCGGGTCCCCCACTTCGTGCTGTCGATCCTGCTGCCACAACCCTCAGTCCAATCTGATCTTAGACTAGGACTGAACTTCGTATGCCTAAGCCAACCGAAAAAACGAGCGGGCGGGAGGGCGGGCACTACGCCGGCCAGAGAGACGGGATGCGCAAGCCATGGATCGATAGGGTGGTTGGTGGGTTTACGCACATCTTCATATTTCTATGTGCCAATGCCATTTTTATGGCCTTTAAATTCATACAATGATCCCTTAAGCCTTCACGTGAAGTTTCATGGCAAGACGACTCGTTTTCTATTTTTCATGATTTTTGAAACCTTTTGCGGTTAGAGATTTTGTAAAATTTTTTAGGAAGGAGTTTTGGCCCCAAAGTTGGTACACGTGATCCTTGTATTTTTTTTGGCATGCACAAAAAAATTCAGTTAAAAACTCGAAGTGTACAAGATTTTGTGACCATTTAAAAAAAGTGTCCCTATTTCAGACACTTTAATGGCTACTGGCAGCAAACCTATAAAATCTCAAATGCTCTTTAAGGGGGTATGAGTTCCCGAGGTTTGATGAGGGATAGGGGGCCAGTATAAGGGTCAAGTACCATCACCCATCGCACATCATGTGCGCACACCCCCCGGCCCCCCCGATCGTAGGAACCCCAATCCGTCGGTCAGGTTCTCCGGTAATGCTCCGACGATGGTGCCCTGGCGAAGAAAAATGTGACACCAGCACATGCCCGAGCCTAGCACGTGCTGTCGTAACCCTTGGTCTGGTCCGATCTTAGACTGGGAATGAACTCCGTATGCTTAGACTGGGAATGAACTCTTATGCCTAAGTCAACCCATGAAACGAGCGTGCGGGCACTCAGTCAGCCAGATGGGCGGGATGCACAAGCCAGGGATTGGCGGGTCCCCCACTGTATGCTACCGATCCTGCTACCGTAACCCTTGATTTGATCTGATCTTAGAGTGGGAATGAACTTCGTATGCCTAAGCCAACCGACAAAACGAGCGGGCGGGCAGGCGGGCAGGCACTACGTCGGCCAGAGAGACGGGATGCGCAAGCCGTGGATCGATAGGGTGGTTGGTGGGTTTAGGTACATCTTCATATTTCTATGTGCCAATGTCATTTGTATGGCTTTTAAATTCATACAATGGTCCCTTAAGCCTTCACGTGAAGTTTCATGGCAAGACGACTCGCTTTCTATTTTTCATGATTTTTCAAACTTTTTGCGGTTCGAGATTTTTTAAAATTTTTTCGAAAGGATCTTTAGACCCAAACTTGGTAGATGTGATCCTTGCATTTTTTTTGGTTTGCACAAAAAAATTCAGCTAAAAAATCGAAGTGTACAGGATTTTGTGGCCATTTGAAAAAAGTGTCCCCATTTCAGACACTTTAATTGCTACTGGCAGCAAACATGTAAAATCTCAAATGCTCTTTAAGGCGGTGTGAGTTCTCGAGGTTTAATGAGGGATAGCAGGCCAATATAAGGGCCAAGTACCAGCACCCATCGCATATCATGTGCGCGCACCCCCCGGCCCCCTGATCGCCGGAACCCCAATGCCGCCGGTCAGGTTCTCCGGTGATGCTCCGGCAATGGTGCCCCGGTAAAAAAAATGCAGCACCAGCACATGATCGAGCCCAGCAGGTGCTGCCGTAACCCTCGATCCAATCCGATCTTAGACTAGGAATGAACTCCGTATGCTTAGACTGGGAATGAACTCCGTATGCCTAAGTCAACCCACGAAACCAGCGTGCGGGCGTTCAACCGGCCAGAGGGGCGGGATGCGCAAGCCAGGGATCGGCCGGGTTCTCCTCTACGTGCTGTCGATCCTGCTGCCACAACCCACGGTCTGATCTGATCTTAGATTAGGAATGAACTTCGTATGCCTAAGCCAACCGACAAAATGAGCGGGCGGGCGGGCGGGCAGAGAGACGGGATGCGCAAGCCGTGGATCGATAGGGTGGTTGGTGGGTTTAGCCACATCTTCATATTTTTGTGTGCCAATGCCATTTTTATGGCTTTTAAATTCATACAATGGTCCCTTAAGCCTTCACGTGAAGTTTCACGGCAAGACGACTCGTTTTCTATTTTTCATGATTTTTGAAACTTTTTACGGTTTGAGATTTTTTAAAATTTTTTCGAAAGGAGTTTTAGCCCCAAACTTGGTAGACATGATCCTTGTATTTTTTTTGGTATGCACAAAAAAATTCAGCTAAAAACTCGAAGTGTACAAGATTTTGTGGCCATTTGAAAAAAGTGTCCCCATTTCAGACATTTTAATGGCTACTGGCAGCAAACCTGTAAAATCTCAAATGCTCTTTAAGGGGGTGTGAGTTCTTGAGGTTTGATGAGGGATAGCGGGCCAATATAAGGGCCAAGTACTGGCACCCATCGCACATCATATGCACACACCCCCCGACCCCCTCCGATCGCTGGAAATCCAATGCCACCAGTCAGGTTCTCCGGCGATGCTCCAGCGATGGTGCGCCGATGAAAAAAATATGGCACCACCACATGCCCGAGCCCAGCATGTGCTACTGTAACCCTCGGTCCAGTCAGATCTTAGACTGGGAATGAACTCCGTATGCTTAGACTGGGACTGAACTCTGTATGCCTAAGTCAACCCACGAAACGAGCGTGCGGGTGCTCAGTCGACCAAATAGGCGGGATGCGCAAGCCGGGGATCGGCCGGGTCCCCCACTGCGTGCTACCGATCCTGCTACTGTAACCCTTGATATGGTCTGATCTTAGACTGGGAATGAACTCCGTATGCCTAAGCCAACCGACGAAACAAGCGGGCGGGCGGACGGGCAGGCGCTACGCCAGCCAGAGAGATGGGATGCACAAGTCGTGGATCGATAGGGTGGTGGGTGGGTTTAGGTACATCTTCATATTTCTATGTTCCAATGCCATTTTTATGGCTTGTAAATTCATACAATGGTCCCTTAAGCCTTCACGTGAAGTTTCATGGCAAGACGACTCGTTTTATATTTCTCACGATTTACGAAACTTTTTACGGTTCGAGATTTTTTACAATTTTTTCGGAAGGAGTTTTGGAGCCAAACTGGGTAGACATGATCCTTTTATTTTTGTTGGCATGCACAAAAAAATTCAGCTAAAAACTCGAAGTGTACAAGATTTTGTGACCATTTGAAAAAAGTATCCCCATTCAGACACTTTAATGGCTACTGGCAGCAAACCTATAAAATCTCAAATGCTCTTTAACGGTGTGTGAGTTCTCGAGTTTTGATAAGGGATAGGGGGCCAATATAAGGGCCAAGTACCAGCACCCATCGCACATCATGTGCGCACACGCCCTCGGCCCCCCCGATCGTCGGAACCCTAATGCCGCCGGTCAGGTTCTTCGACGATGCTCCGCGATGGTGCCCCGACGAAGAAAAATGTGGCACCAGCACATGCTCGAGCCCAGCATGTGCTGCCAGAACCCTTGGTTATGTCCGATCTTAGATTGGGAATGAACTCTGTATGCCTAAGTCAACCCACAGAACGAGCGTGTGGGCACTCAGTCGGCAAGAGGGGAGGGATGCGCAAGCCGGGGATCGGTCAAGTCCGCCTCTGCGTGCTGCCGATCCTGCTGTTGCAACCCTTGATCTGGTCCAATCTTAGACTGGGAATGAACTCCGTATACCTAAGCCAACCAACGGAATGAGTGGGCGGGCGGGTAAGCGGGCACTACGCCGGCCAGAGAGACGTGATGCACAAGCCGTGGATCGATAGGGTGGTAGGTGGGTTTAGGTACATCTTCATATTTTTGTGTGCCAATGCCACTTTTATGACTTGTAAATTCATGCAATGGTCCCTTAAGCCTTCACGCGAAGTTTCATGGCAAGACGACTCGTTTTCTATTTTTCACGATTTTTGAAACTTTTTACGGTTCGAGATTTTTAAAAATTTTTTCGGAATGAGTTTTAGTCCCAAACTTGGAAGACGTGATCCTTGTGTTTTTATTGGCATGCACAAAAAAATTCAACTAAAAACTCGAAGTGTACAAGATTTTGTGACCATTTGAAAAAAATGTCCCCATTTTAGACACTTTAATGGCTACTGGCAGCAAACTTGTAAAATCTCAAATGCTCTTTAAGGGGGTGTGAGTTCTCGAGGTTTGATGAGGGATAGGGGGTGAATATAAGGGCGAAGTAGCAGCACCCATCGCACATCATGTGCGCACACACCCCCCCGTCCCCCGATCGTCAGAACCCCAATGCCTCCAGTCAGGTTCTCCGGCGATGCTCCGGTGATGGTGCCCCAGCGAAGAAAAATGCCGCAACCCTCGATCTGATCTTAGACTGGGAATGAACTCCGTATGCTTAGACTGGTAATGAACTCCGTATGCTTAGATTGGGAATGAACTCCGTATGCCCACGAAACGAGCGTGCGGGCGCTCAGCCGGCCAGAGGGGCGGAATGCACAAGCCAGGGATCGGTCGGGTCCCCCTCTACGTGCTGTCGACCCTACTGGAGCAACCCTCGGTCCGGTCCAATCTTAGACTGGGAATGAACTCCGTATCCCTAAGTCAACCCAACAAACGAGCATGCGGGCGCTCAGCCGGCCAGAGGGGCGGGATGCACAAGCCGGGGATCAATCGGGTCCACCTCTGCGTGCTGTCGATCCTGCTCTCACAACCTTCAGTCTAGTATGATCTTAGACTGGGAATGAACTCCGTATGCCTAAGCCAACTGACGAAACGAGCGGGCAGGCACTACGCCGGCCAGAGAGACGGGATGCGAAAACCGTGGATCGATAGGATGGTAGGTGGGTTTAGGCACATCTTCATATTTCTGGCATGCCAATGCCATTTTTATGGCTTGTAAGTTCATACAATGGTCCCTTAAGCCTTCACGTGAAGTTTCATGGCAAGACGACTCGTTTTCTATTTTCACGATTTTTGAAACTTTTTATGGTTCGGGATTTTTTAAAATTTTTTCGGAATGATTTTTGGCCCCAAACTTGGTAGATGTGATCCTTGTATTTTTTTTGGCATGCATAAAAAAATTCAGCTAAAAACTCGAACTATACAAGATTTTGTGACCATTTGAAAAAAGTGTCCCCATTTCGGACACTTTAATGGCTACTGGCAGCAAACCTGTAAAATCTCAAATGCTCTTTAAGGGGGTGTGAGTTCTCGAGGTTTGATGACGGATAGGGGGCCAATATAAGGGCCAAGTACCAGCACCCACCGCACATCATGTGTGCACACCCTCCCTGGCCCCCCCGATCACCGAAACCCCATGCCGCCGGTCAGGTTCTCCGACGATGCTCCGACGATGGTGCCCCGGTGAAGAAAAATGTGGCACCAGCACATGCTCGAGCCGAGCATGTGCTGGTGCAACCCTTGGTGCGGTCCGATCTTAGACTGGGAATGAACTCCGTATGCTTAGACTGGGAATGAACTCCGTATGCCTAAGTCAACCCACGAAATGAGCGTGCGGGCGCTCAGCCGGCCAGAGGGGTGGGATGCGCAAGCCGAGGATCGGCTGGGTCCCCCTCTGCATGCTGCCGATCCTACTGCCACAACCCTCTATCCGGTCTGATCTTAGACTAGGAATGAATTTCGTATGCCTAAGCCAACCGACAAAACGGGCGGGTGGGCGGGCGGGCGGGTACTATGCCGACTAGAGAGACGGGATGTGCAAGCCATGGATCTTCATATTTCTGCATGCCAATGGTCCCTTAAGCCTTTCCGTGAAGTTTCATGGCAAGACGACTCGTTTTCTATTTTTCACGATTTTTGAAACTTTTTGCGGTTCAGGATTTTTTAAAATTTTTTCGGAAGAAGTTTTGGCTCCAAACTTGGTAGACGTGATCCTTGTATTTTTTTTTGGCAAGCACAAAAAAATTCAGCAAAAAACCCGAAGTGTACAAGATTTTGTGACCATTTGAAAAAAGTGTCCCCATTTCAGACACTTTAATGGCTATTGGCAGCAAACCTGTAAAATCTCAAATGCTCTTTATGGGGGTGTGAGTTCTCGAGGTTTGATGAGGGATAGGGGGCCAATATAAGGGCCAACTACCAGCACCCATCGCAGATCATGTGTGCACACCCCCCCAGCCCCCCCAATCGCTGAACCCCAATGTCGCAAGTCAGGTTCTCCGACGATGGTGCCCTGACGAAGAAAAATGCGGCACCAGCACATGCTCGAACCCAGCATGTGCTGGTGCAACCCTTTGTCCGGTCTGATCTTAGACTGGGAATGAACTCCGTATGCTTAGACTGGGAATGAACTCCGTATGCCTAAGTGAACCCACAAAACGAGCGTGTGGGCGCTCAGCCGGCCATAGGGGCGGGATGTACAAGCCGGGGATCTTCATATTTCTGCATGCCAATGCCATTTTTATGGCTTGTAAATTCATACAATGGTCTCTTAAGCCTTCACGTGAAGTTTCATGGCAAGACGACTCATTTTCTATTTTTCATGATTTTTAAAACTTTTTGCGGTTCGGGATTTTTTTAAATTTTTTCGAAAGGAGTTTTGGGCCCAAACTTAGCTGATGTGATCCTTGTATTTTTGTTGGCATGCACAAAAAAATTTAGCTAAAAACTCGAAGTGTACAAGATTTTGTGACCATTTGAAAAAAATGTCCCAATTTCAGACACTTTAATGGCTACTGGCAGCAAACCTGTAAAATCACAAATGCTCTTTAAGGGGGTGTGAGTTCTCGAGGTTTGATGAGGGATAGGGGGCCACTATAAGGGCCAAGTACCAGCACCCATCGCGCATCATGTGCGCACACCCCCCGGCCCCCCGATCGCCGGAACGCTAATTCCCCGGCGAAGAAAAATACGGCATCAACACATGCCCGAGCCCAGTACTGGGAATGAACTCTGTATGCTTAGACTGGGAATGAACTCCGTACGCCTAAGTCAACCCACGAAACGAGCGTGCGGGCGCTCAGTCGGTAAGAGGAGCGGGATACACAAGCCGGGGATCGACCGGGTCCCCCTCTGCGTCCTACCGATCCTGCTGCCACAAGCCTCTATCCGGTCAGATCTCAGACTGGGAATGAATTTCGTATGCCTAAGCTAACCGACGAAACGGGCAGGTGGGCGGGCACTATGCCAGCCAGAGAGACGGGATGTGCAAGCCATGGATCGATATGGTGGTAGGTGGGTTTAGGCACATCTTCATATTTTTGTGTGCCAATGGCATTTTTATGGCTTGTAAATTCATACAATGGTCCCTTAAGCCTTCACGTGAAGTTTCATGGCAAGACAACTCGTTTTATATTTTTCATGATTTTTGAAACTTCTTGCGGTTCGACATTTTTAAAATTTTTTTGGATGGAGTTTTGGCCCCAAACTTGGTAGACGTGATCCTTGTATTCTTTTTGGCCTGCATAAAAAAATTCTGCTAAAAACTTGAAGTGTACAAGATTTTGTGACCATTTGAAAAAAGTGTCCCCATTTCGGACACTTTAGTGGCTACTGGCAGCAAACCTGTAAAATCTCAAATGCACTTTAAGGGGGTATGAGTTCTCAAGGTTTGATGATGGATAGGGGGCCAATATAAGGGCCAAGTACCAGCACCCACCGCACATCATGTGCACATACCCTCCCCGGCCCCCCGATCATCGAAACCCCATGCTGTCGGTCAGGTTCTCCGACGATTGTGCCTCGGCGAAGAAAAATGCAGCACCAGCACATGCTCGAGCCCAGCATGTGCTGCCGCAACCCTCGGTCCGGTCCGATCTTGGACTGGGAATGAACTCCATATGCTTAGACTGGGAATGAACTCCGTATGCCTAAGTGAACCCACGAAACGAGCGTGCGGGCGCTCAGCCGGCCAGAGGTCAAGATGCGCAAGCCAGGGATCTTCATATTTCTGCATGCCAATGCCATTTTTATGGCTTGTAAATTCATACAATTGTCCCTTAAGCCTTCCCGCGAGGTTTCATGGCAAGACGACTCATTTTTTATTTTTCATGATTTTTGAAACTTTTTTGCGGTTTGGGATTTTTTAAAATTTTTTCGGAAGGAGTTTTGGCTCCAAACTTGGTAGACGTGATCCTTGTATTTTTCTTGGCAAGCACAAAAAAATTCAGCAAAAAACTCGAAGTGTACAAGATTTTATGACCATTTCAAAAAAGTGTCCCCATTTCAGACACTTTAATGGCTACTGGCAGCAAACCTGTAAAATCTCAAATGCTCTTTATGGGGGTGTGAGTTATTGAGGTTTGTGAGGGATAGGGGGCCAATATAAGGGCCAAGTACCTGCACCCATCGCACATCATGTTCGCACACCCCCCCGATCGTCGGAACCCCAATGTCGCCAGTCAGGTTCTTCGGCGATGCTCCAACGATGGTGCCTCGGTGAAGAAAAATACGGCACCAGCACATGCCCGAGCCCAGCATGTGCTATCGCAACTCTCGATCCGGTCTGATCTTAGATTAGGAATGAACTCCGTATGCTTAGACTAGGAATCAACTCCGTATGCCTAAGTTAACCCACAAAACGAGCATGTGGGCGGTCAACCGGCCAGAGGGGCGGGATGCTCAAGCCGGGGATCGATCGGGTCCCCCTATGCGTGCTGCCGATCCTGCTGCCACAACCCTTGGTCTGGTCCGATCTTAGACTAGGAACGAACTCCGTATGCCTAAGCCAACCGACCCCCCTGATCGTCGAAACCCTAATACCGCCGGTCAGGTTCTCCGATGATGCTCCGGTGATAGTGTCCCAGTGAAGAAAAATACGGCACCAACACATGCCCGAGCCCAGCATGTGCTGTCGCAACCCTCGATCCGATCCAATCTTAGACTGGGAATGAACTCCGTATGCTTGGACTGGGAATGAACTCTATATGCTTGGACTGGGAATGAACTCCGTATGCCTAAGTCAACCCACGAAATGAGCGTGTGGGTGCTCAGCTGGCTAGAGGGGCGGGATACGCAAGCCGGGGATCGATTAGGTTCCCCTAGTGTGCTGCCGATGCTGTTGCTGTAACCCTCGATCCAGTTTGCTGTAACCCTGGGATGCGCAAGACTAGGAATGAACTCCATATGCCTAAGCCAACCGACGAAATGAACAGGCAAGCGGGCGGACGGGTGGGCACTACGCCGGCCAGAGAGACGGGATACGCAAGCCGTGGATCGATACGGTGGTAGGTGAGTTTAGGCACATCTTCATAGTTCTACATGCCAATGCCATTTTTATGGCTTGTAAATTCATACAATTGTCCCTTAAGGCTTCACGTGAAGTTTCATGGCAAGACGACTCATTTTCTATTTTTCATGATTTTTAAAACTTTCTGTGGTTCGAGATTTTTTAAAATTTTTTCGGAAGGAGTTTTGGCCCTAAACTTAGTGGACGTGATCCTTGTATTTTTGTTGGCATGCACAAAAACATTTAGCTAAAAACTCGAAGTGTACAAGATTTTGTGATCATTTGAAAAAAGTGTCCCCATTTTAGACACTTTAATGGCTACTGGAAGCAAACCTGTAAAATCTCAAATGCTCTTTAAAGGGGTGTGAGTTCTCGAGGTTTGATGAGGGAGGGGCCACTGTAAGGGCCAAGTACCAGCACCCACCGCACATCATGTGTGCACACCCCCTGGCCCCCCGATCGACGAAACCCCAATGCCGTCGATCAGGTTCTCCGACGATGGTGCCCCGACGAAGAAAAATGTGGCACCGGCACATTACCGAGCCCAGCATGTACTGCCGCAACCGTCGGTCCGGTTCGATCTTAGACTGGGAATGAACTCCGTATGCTTAGACTGGGAATGAACTCTGTCTGCCTAAGTCAACCCATGAAATGAGTGTACGGGCGCTCAGCCGGCCAGAGGGGCGGGATGCGCAAGCCGGGGATCGGTCGGGTCCCCTTCTACGTGCTGTCGATCCTACTGCCATAACCTTCAGTCCGGTTTGATCTTAGACTTGGAATGAACTTCGTATGCCTAAGCCAACCGACGAAACGAGCGGGCGGGCGGGCATTACGTCGGCTAGAGAGACGGGATGTCTAGCTGTGGATCGATAGGGTGGTAGGCGGGTTTAGGCACATTTTCATATTTCTGCGTGCCAATGCCATTTTTATGGCTTGTAAATTCATACAATGGTCCCTTAAGCCTTCACGTGAAGTTCATGGCAAGACGACTTGTTTTCTATTTTTCATGATTTTCAAAACTTTTTACGGTTCAGGATTTTTTAAAATTTCTTTGGAAGGAGTTTTGGACCCAAACTTGGTAGACGTGATCCTTGTATTTTTTTTGGCATGCAAAAAAAAATTCAGCTAAAAACTTGAAGTGTACAAGATTTTGTGACCATTTGAAAAAAGTGTCCCCATTTTAGACACTTTAATGGCTGCTGACAGCAAACCTGTAAAATCGCAAATGCTCTTTAAGGGGGTGTGAGTTCTCAAGGTTTGATGAGGGATATGGGGTGAATATAAGGGCCAAGTACCAGCTCAAATTGCACATCATGTGCGCACAGCCCACCCCTCAGCCCCTTCGATCGCCGGAACCCCAAGGTCGTCGGTCAGGTTCTCCGATGATGCTCCAACGATGCTGGCCCGACGAAGAAAAATACGGCAACAGCACATGCCTGAGCCCAGCATGTGATATCGCAACCCTCGGTTCGGTCACTTCGTATGCTTAGACTGGGAATGAACTCCGTATGCCTAAGTCAACCCATGAAACGAGCGTGCGGGCGCTCAGCTGGCCAAAGGGGCGGGATGCGCAAGCTGAGCATCAGCCTGGTCCCCCTCTGCATGCTGCCGTTCTTGCTGCCGCAACCCTTGGTCTAGTCTAATCTTAGACTAGGAATGAACTTCGTATGCCTAAGCAAACTGACGAAACGAGCGGGTGGGCGGGTTGACGGGCTCTACGCCGGCCAGAGAGACAGGATGCGCAAGCCGTGGATCGATAGGGTGGTAGGTGGGTTTAGGCACATCTTCATATTTCTGCATGCCAATGCCATTTTTATGGCTTGTAAATTCATACAATCCTCCCTTAAGCCTTCACGTGAAGTTTCATGGCAAGACACTCGTTTCTATTTTTTCACGATTTTTAAAAATTTTTACAGTTCGTGATTTTTTAAAATTTTTTTGGAAGGAGCTTTAGCCCCAAACTTGGTAGACGTGATCCTTGTATTTTTTTTGGTGTAACATTTCAGCTAAAAACAAGAAATGTACAAGATTTTCTGACCATTTGAAAAAAGTGTCCTCATTTCAAACACTTTCATGGCTACTGGCAGCAAACCTGTAAAATCTCAAATGCTCTTTAAGGGGGTGTGAGTTCTCGAGGTTTGATGAGGGATAGGGGGCCAATATAAAGGCCAACTACCAGCACCCATCGCACATCATGTCCGCACAGCCCCCCTCTGGCCCCCCCGGATTGTCGGAACCCCAATGTCGCCGGTCAGGTTCTCCGACGATGCTCTGGCGATGGTGCCATGACGAAGAAAAATGCGGCACCAGCACATGGTCGAGCCCAGCACGTGCTGTCACAACCCTCGGTCCGGTCCGATCTTAGACTGGGAATGAACTCCGTATGCTTAGACTAGGAATGAACTCCGTATGCCTAAGTCAACCCACGAAACGAGCGTGCGGGCGCTCATCGGCCAAAGGGGCGAGATGCGTAAGCCGGGGATTGACCGGATCCCCCTCTACATGCTACCGATCCTGCTATTGCAACCCTCAATCTGATCTGATCTTAGACTAGGAATGAACTCCGTATGCCTAAGCCAACCGACGAAATGAGCGGGCGGGCGGGCGAGCGGGCAGTACGTCGGCCAGAGAGATGGGATGCGCAAGCCGTGTATCGATAGGGTGGTAGGTAGGTTTAGGCACATCTTCATATTTCTGCATGCCAATGCAATTTTTATGGCTTGTAAATTTGTACAATGGCCCCTTAAGCCTTCACGTGAAGTTTCATGGCAAAACGACTCGTTCTCAATTTTTCACGATTTTTGAAACTTTTTGCTGGTTCGAGATTTTTTAAAATTTTTTCGGAAGGATTTTTGGCCCCAAACTTGGTAGTTATGGTCCTTGTATTTTTTTTGGCTTGCACAAAAAAATTCAGCTAAAAACTCGAAGTGTACAAGATTTTGTGACCATTTGAAAAAAGTGTCCCCATTTCAGACACTTTAATGACTACTGGCAGCAAACCTGAAAAATCTCAAATGCTCTTTAAGGAGGTGTGAGTTCTTGAGGTTTGATGAGGGATAGGAGACCAGTATAAGGGCCAAGTACCAGCACCCATTGCACATCATGTGCGCACACCCCCCTGGCCCCCCCGATCACCGGAACCCCAATGCCGCCGGTCAGGTTCTCCGGCGACGCTCTGGCGATGGTGCCCCGGCGAAGAAAAATGCGGCACCAGCACATGCTTGAGCCTAGCATGTGCTGCCGCAACCCTCGATCCGATCCGATCTTAGACTGGGAATGAACTCCGTATGCCTAAGCCAACCGACGAAACGAGTGGGCGGGCGGGCGGGCACTACGTCGACCAGAGAGACGGGATGCGCAAGCCTTGGATCGATAGCGTGGTAGGTGGGTTTAGGCACATCTTCATATTTCTACGTGCCAATGCCATTTTTATGGCTTGTAAATTCACACAATGGTCCCTTAAGCCTTCACGCGAAGTTTCATGGCAAGACGACTCATTTTCTATTTTTCATGATTTTTGAAACTTTTTACGGTTCGGGATTTTTTAAAATGTTTTCGATAGGAGTTTTGATCCCAAACTTGGTAGACGTGATCCTTGTATTTTTCTTGGCATGCACAAAAAAATTCAGCTAAACACTTCAAGTGTACAAGATCTTGTGACCATTTGAAAAAAGTGTCCCCATTTCAGACACTTTAATGGCTACTGGCAGCAAACCTGTAAAATCTCAAATGCTCTTTAAGGGGGTGTGACTTCTCGAGGTTTGATGAGGGATAGGGGGACAATATAAGAGCCAAGTACCAGCACCCATCGCACATCATGTGTGCACACCCCCCCGACCGCCCCGATTGCCGGAACCCTAATGCCGCCGGTCAGGTTCTCTGACGATGCTCCTGTGATAGTGCCCCGGCAAAGAAAAATGCGGCACCAGCACATGCCCGAGCCCAGCATGTGCTACCACACCCTCGATCCGGTCCGATATTAGACTGGGAATGAACTCCGTATACTTACACTGGGAATGAACTCCGTACGCCTAAGTCAACCCACGAAACGAGCATGCGGGCGCTCAGCCGGCCAGAGGGGCGAGATGCGTAAGTCGGGAATCGACCGAGTCACCCTCTGCATGCTGTTGATCCTGCTGCCGCAACCCTCAGTCTGGTCCGATCTTAGACTGGGAATGAACTCCGTATGTGTAAGCCAACTGATGAAACGAGCGGGCGGGTGAGCGGGCAGGCACTACGTCGGCCAGAGAGACAGGATGCTCAAGCCGTGGATCGATAGGGTGGTAGGTGGGTTTAGGCAGATCTTCATATTTCTATGTGCAATGCCATTTTTATGGCTTGTAAATTCATACAATGGTCCCTTAAGCCTTCAGTGAAGTTTGATGGCAAGATGACTCGTTTTCTATTTTTCACGATTTTCAAAACTTTTGTGGTTCGGGATTTTTTAAAATTTTTCGGAAGGAATTTTGGCCCCAAACTTGGTAAACGTGATCCTTGTATTTTTGTTGGCATGCACAAAAACATTCAGCTAAAAACTGGAAGTGTACAAGATTTTGTGACCATTTGAAAAAAGTGTCCCCATTTCAGACACTTTAATGGCTACTGGCAGCAAACCTGTAAAATCTCAAATGCTCTTTAAGGGGGTGTGAGTTCTCAGGTTGATGAGGGATACGGGGCCAATATAAGGGCCCAAGTACCAGCACCCATCGCACATCATGTGCGCACACCCCCCCGGCCCCCCTATTGTCGGAACCCCAATGCTGTAGGTCAGGTTCTCCGGCGATGGTGCCCCGACGAAGAAAAATGCGGCACCAGCACATGCTCGAGCCCAGCATGTGCTGGGGCAACCCTCGGTTCGGTCTGATCTTAGACTGGGAATGAATTCCGTGTGCTTAGACTCGGAATGAACTCCGTATGCCTAAGTCAACCCACGAAACGAGCGTACGGGCGCTCAGCCGGCCAGAGGGGCGGGATGCCCAAGCCAGGGATCAATCGAGACCCCCTCTGCGTGCTGCCGATCCTGCTGTTGCAACCCTTGGTCTGGCCAGATCTTAGACTGGGAATGAACTACATATGCCTAAGCCAACTGATGAAACGAATGGGCGGACGAGCACTATGCCGGCCAGAGAGACGGGATGCGCAAGCTGTGGATCGATAGGGGGTAGGTCGGTTTAGGCACATCTTCTTATTTCTATGTGCCAACGTCATTTTTATGGCTTGTAAGGTCATACAATGGTCCCTTAAGCCTTCACGTGAAGTTTCATGGCAAGACGACTCATTTTCTATTTTTCAAGATTTTTGAAACTTATTGCGGTTCGAGATTTTTTTAAATTTTTTCAAAAGGAGTTTTGGCCCTAAACTTGGTAGACACGATCCCTGTATTTTTATTGGCATGCAAAAAAAAATTCAGCTAAAAAATTGAAGTGTACAAGATTTTGTGACCGTTTGAAAAAAGTGTCCCCATTTCAGACACTTTAATGGCTACTGGTAGCAAACCTGTAAAATCTCAAATGCACTTTAAGGGGGTGTGAGTTCTCCAGGTTTGATGAGGGATAGGGGGCCAATATAAGGGCCAAGTACCAACACCCATCACACATCATGTGCGCACACCCCCCCGGCCCCTCCGATCGTCGGAACCCTAATGTCGCCGGTCAGGTTCTCCGGTGATGCTCTGGCGATAGTGCCCCGGTGAAGAAAAATACAGCACCAGCACTGCCCGAGCCCAGCATGTGCTGCCTTAACCCTCAGTCCGGTCCAATCTTAGATGTGATCCTTGTATATTTTTTGGCGTGCACAAAAAAATTCAGCTAAAAACTCGAAGTGTACAAGATTTTGTGACAATTTGAAAAAAGTGTCCCCATTTCAGACACTTTAATGGCTACTGGCAGCAAACCTGTAAAATCTCAAATGCTCTTTAAGGGGGTGTGAGTTCTCGAGGTTTGATGAGGGATAAGGGGCCAATATAAGGGCCAAGTACCAGCACCCATCGCGTATCATGTGTGCACACCCCCCCGGCCCCCCGATCGTCGGAACCCCAATGCTGTCGGTCAGGTTCTCCGATGATGGTGCCCCGACAAAGAAAAATGTGGCACCATCACATGCCCGAGCCCAACATGTGCTGTTGCAACCCTCGGTCCTGTCTGATCTTAGACTGGGAATAAACTCCGTATGCTTAGATTGGGAATAAAATTCGTATGCCTAAGTCAACACACAGAACGAGCGTGCGGGCGCTCAACCGGCCAGAGGGGCGGGATAAGCAAGCCGGGGATCGACCGAGTCCCCCTCCGCATGTTGCTGATCCTGCTACTGTAACCCTCGGTTCGGTCTGATCTTAGATTGGGAATGAACTCCGTATGCCTAAGCCAACCAACGAAACGAGGGGGCGGGTGGGCGGGCGAGCACTACGCCAGCCAGAAAGACGGGATGCGCAAGCCATGGATCGATAGGGTGGTAGGTGGGTTTAGGCATATCTTCATATTTCTACATGCCAATGCCATTTTTATGGCTTGTAAATTCATACGATGGTTCCTTAAGCCTTCACGTGAGGTTTCCTAGTAAGACGAGTCTTTTTCTATTTTTCACGATTTTCATATTTCTATGTGCCAATGTCATTTTTATGGCTTGTAAGGTCATACAATGGTCCCTTAAGCCTTCACGTGAAGTTTCATGGCAAGACGACTCATTTTCTATTTTTCAGGATTTTCGAAACTTGTTGCGGTTCGAGATTTTTTTAAATTTTTTCAGAAGGAGTTTTGGCCCTAAACTTGGTAGACACGATCCCTGTATTTTTATTGGCATGCACAAAAACATGCCAAGATTTTGTACTCGAAGTGTACAAGATTTTGTGACCATTTGAAAAAAGTGTCCCCATTTCAAACACTTTAATGGCTACTTGTAGCAAACCTGTAAAATCTCAAATGCTCTTTAAGGGGGTGTGAGTTCTCGAGGTTTGATGAGGGAGAGGGGGCCAATATAAGGGCCAAGTACCAGCATCCATCGCACATCATGTGCGCACACCCCCCCGACAACCCCGATCGTCGGAACCCCAATGTCGCCGGTCAGGTTCTTCGACGATGCTCCGGTGATGGTGCCCTGGCGAAGAAAAATGCGGCACCAGCACATGCCCGAGGCCAGCATGTGCTGCCGTAACCCTTGGTCCACTCCGATCTTAGACTAGGAATGAACTTCGTATGCTTAGACTGGGTATGAACTCCGTATGCCTAAGTCAACCCACGAAACGAGCGTGCGGGCACTCAGCCGACCAGATGGGCGGGATACGCAAGCCAGGGATCGACCGGGTCCCCCTCCGCATGCTGCCCATCCTGCTACCATAACCCTCGGTTCTGTCCTATCTTAGACTAGGATTGAACTCCGTGTGCTTAGACTGGGAATGAACTCCGTATGCCTAAGTCAACCCGTGAAACGAGCGTGCGGGCACTTTGCCGACGAGAGGGGCGGGATGCACAAGCTGGGGATCAATCGGGTCCTCCTCTGCGTTCTACTGATCCTGTTGTCGCAACCCTCGATTCGGTCCAATCTTAGACTGGGAATGAACTCCGTATGCCTAAGTCAACCCACAAAACGAGCGTGCGGGCGCTCAGCTGGCTAGAGGGGCTAGATGCACAAGCTGAGGATCGACCGGGTCCCCCTCTACGTACTGCCGATCCTGCTGTTGCGACCTTTAGAATGGTTCAATCTTAGACTAGGAATGAACTCTGTATGTCTAAGCCAACTGATGAAACGAACAGGCAGGCACTACGCCGGCCAGAGAGATGGCATGCGCAAGCCATGGATCGATAGGGTGGTAAGTGGGTTTAGGCACATCTTCATATTTCTGCGTGCCAATGCCATTTCTATGGCTTGTAAATTCATACAATGGTCCGTTAAGCCTTCACGTGAAGTTTAATGGCAATACGACTCGTTTTCTATTTTTCACGATATTCAAAACTTTTTACGGTTCGGGATTGTTTAAAATTTTTTCGGAAGGAGTTTTGGCTACAAACTTGGTAGACATGATCCTTCTATTTTTGTTGGCATGCACAAAAAAATTCAACTAAAAACTCGATGTGTACAAGATTTTGTGACCATTTGAAAAAAGTGTCCCCATTTCAGACACTTTAATGGCTACTGGCAGCAAACCTATAAAATCTCAAATGCTCTTTAAGGGGGTGTGAGTTCTCGAGGTTTGATGAGGGAGAGGGGGCCAATATAAGGGCCAAGTACCAGCATCCATCGCACATCATGTGCGCACACCCCCCCGACAACCCCGATCGTCGGAACCCCAATGTCGCCGGTCAGGTTCTTCGACGATGCTCCGGTGATGGTGCCCTGGCGAAGAAAAATGCGGCACCAGCACATGCCCGAGGCCAGCATGTGCTGCCGTAACCCTTGGTCCACTCCGATCTTAGACTAGGAATGAACTTCGTATGCTTAGACTGGGTATGAACTCCGTATGCCTAAGTCAACCCACGAAACGAGCGTGCGGGCACTCAGCCGACCAGATGGGCGGGATACGCAAGCCAGGGATCGACCGGGTCCCCCTCCGCATGCTGCCCATCCTGCTACCATAACCCTCGGTTCGGTCCTATCTTAGACTAGGATTGAACTCCGTGTGCTTAGACTGGGAATGAACTCCGTATGCCTAAGTCAACCCGTGAAACGAGCGTGCGGGCACTTTGCCGACGAGAGGGGCGGGATGCACAAGCTGGGGATCAATCGGGTCCTCCTCTGCGTTCTACTGATCCTGTTGTCGCAACCCTCGATTCGGTCCAATCTTAGACTGGGAATGAACTCCGTATGCCTAAGTCAACCCACAAAACGAGCGTGCGGGCGCTCAGCTGGCTAGAGGGGCTAGATGCACAAGCTGAGGATCGACCGGGTCCCCCTCTACGTACTGCCGATCCTGCTGTTGCGACCTTTAGAATGGTTCAATCTTAGACTAGGAATGAACTCTGTATGTCTAAGCCAACTGATGAAACGAACAGGCAGGCACTACGCCGGCCAGAGAGATGGCATGCGCAAGCCATGGATCGATAGGGTGGTAAGTGGGTTTAGGCACATCTTCATATTTCTGCGTGCCAATGCCATTTCTATGGCTTGTAAATTCATACAATGGTCCGTTAAGCCTTCACGTGAAGTTTAATGGCAATACGACTCGTTTTCTATTTTTCACGATATTCAAAACTTTTTACGGTTCGGGATTGTTTAAAATTTTTTCGGAAGGAGTTTTGGCTACAAACTTGGTAGACATGATCCTTCTATTTTTGTTGGCATGCACAAAAAAATTCAACTAAAAACTCGATGTGTACAAGATTTTGTGACCATTTGAAAAAAGTGTCCCCATTTCAGACACTTTAATGGCTACTGGCAGCAAACCTATAAAATCTCAAATGCTCTTTAAGGGGGTGTGAGTTCTCGAGGTTTGATGAGGGATAGGGGGCCAATATAAGGGCCAAGTACCAGCACCCATCGCACATCATGTACGCACACCCCCCAATGCCACCGATCAGGTTCTTCGATGATGCTCCAGCGATGGTGCCCCGGCGAAGAAAAATATGGCACCAGCACATGCCCGAGCCCAGCATGTCCTGCCGTAACCCTCGGTCTGATCCGATCTTAGAATGGGAATGAACTCTGTATGCTTAGACTGGGAATTAACTTTGTATGCTTAAGTCAACCCACGAAACGAGCGTGCGGGCGTTTAGCTTGCCAGAGGGGCGGGATGCGTAAGCCGAGGATCGACCGGGTCCCCCTCTGCATGCTACCGATCCTACTGTCACAACCCTCGATCCAATCCAATCTTAGATTAGGAATGAACTCCGTACCCGTAAGCCAACTGATGAAACGAGCGGGCGGGCAAACGGGTGGGCACTATGCCGGCCAGAAAGACGGGATGCGCAAGCCGTGGATCGATAGGGTGGTAGGTGGGTTTAGGCACATCTTCATATTTCTGCATGATAATGCCATTTTTATTTCTTGTAAATTCATACAATGGTCCCTTAAGCCTTCACGTGAAGTTTCATGGCAAGACGACTCGTTTTCTATTTTTCATGATTTTCGAAACTTTTTTTGGTTCAGGATTTTTGAAACATTTTTTGGAAGGAGTTTTTGCCCCAAACATGGTAGATATGATCCTTTTATTTTTTTTGGCATGCACAAAAAAATTCAGCTAAAAACTCGATGCGTACAAGATTTTGTGACCATTTGAAAAAAATGTCCCAATTTCAGACACTTTAATGGCTACTAGCAGCAACCCTGTAAAATCTCAAATGCTCTTTAAGGGGGTGTGAGTTCTCAAGGTTTGATGAGGGATAGGGGGCCAATATAAGGGCCAAGTACTAGTACCCATCGCACATCATGTGCGCACACCCCCTGGCCCCCCCGATTGCCGGACCCTAATGTCGCCGGTCAGGTTCTCCGACGTGGTGCCCCGGCGAAGAAAAATGCGGCACCAGCACATGCCCGAGCCGGGCATGTGCTGTCACAACCATTGGTCTGGTTCGATCTTAGACTGGGAATGAACTCTGTATGCTTAGACTGGGAATGAGCTCTGTATGCCTAAGTCAACCCACGAAACGAGCGTGCAGGTGCTCAGTCGGCCAGAGGGACGGGATGTGCAAGCCAGGGATCGGTCGGGTCCCCCTTTACGTGCTGTTGATCCTGCTACCGAAAACCTCGGTCTGGTCTGATGTTAGACTGGGAATGAACTCCGTATGCCTAAGCCAACCGATGAAACAAGCGGGCGGACGGGCGGGCGAGCACTACGTCGGCTAGAGAGACGGGATGCGCAAGTGTGGATCGCTAAGGTGGGAGGTGGGTTTAGGTCATCTTATATTTCTATATGCCAAAGCCATTTTTATGGCTTGTAAATTCATACAATGGTCCCTTAAGCCTTCACGTGAAGTTTCATGGCAAGACGACTCATTTTCATTTTCACGATTTTCAAAACTTTTTATGGTTCGGGATTTTCAAAATTTTTTGGAAGGAATTTTGGCCCCAAACTTGGTAGAACGTGATCCTTGTATTTTTGTTGGCTGTGCACAAAAAAATCAGCTAAAAACTCGAAGTGTACAAGATTTTGTGACCATTTGAAAAAAGTGTCCCCATTTCAGACACTTTAATGGCTACTGCAGCAAAACCTGTAAAATCTCAAATGCTCTTTAAGGGGTGTGAGTTCTCAGGTTTGAATGAGGGATAAGGGGCCAATATAAGGGCCAAGTACTGGCACCCATTGCACATCATGTGTGTACACCCCCTGCCCCCTGATCGTCGAAACCTCAATGCCGTCGGTCAGGTTCTCCGATGATGCTCCGATGATGGTACCCCGACGAAGAAAAATGCAGCACCAACACATGCCCGAGCCCAGCATGTGCTGCCGCAACCTGCGGTCCGGTCCGATCTTAGACTGGGAATGAACTCCATATGCTTAGACTGGGAATGAACTTCGTATGCCTAAGTCAACCCACGAAACGAACGTGTGGGCCCTCAGCTGGCCAGAGGGGTAGAATGCGATAGCCGGGAATCGGCCAGGTACCCCTCTGCATGCTGTCGATCCTGTTACCACATCCCTCAGTGTGGTCTAATCTTAGACTGGGAATGAACTCCATATGCCTAAGCCAACCGATGAAACGAGTGGACGGGCGGGCGGGCACTATGCCGGCCAGAGAGACGGGATGCGCAAGCCGTGGATCGATAGGGTGGTAGGTGGGTTTAGGCACATCTTCATATTTCTATGTGCCAATGCCATTTTTATGGCTTGTAAATTCATACAATGGTCTCTTAAGCCTTCACCTGAAGTTTCATGGCAAGACGTCTCGTTTGGTATTTTTCATGATTTTTGAAACTTTTTTCGGTTTGTGATTTTTTAAAATTTTTTCGGAAGGCGTTTTGGCCCCAAACTTGGTAAACGTGATCCTTGTATTTTTATTGGTATGCACAAAAAAATTCAGCTAAAAACTCGAAGTGTACAAGATTTTGTGGCCATTTGAAAAAAGTGCCCCATTTTAGACACTTTAATGGCTACTGGCAGCAAACCTGTAAAATCTCAAAATGCTGTTTAAGGGGGTGTGAGTTCTTGAGGTTTGATGAGGGATAGGGGGCCAATATAAGGGCCAAGTACCAGCACCCATACACATCAAGTGCGCACACCCCCGCCCCCCCGATCTCCGGAACCCAATGTCGCCGGTCAAGTTCTCCGACGATGCTCCCGCGATGGTGCCTCGCGAAGAAAAATGAGCACCAGCACATGGCCCGAGCCCAGCATGTGCTGGTCCGTAAACCCTCGGTTCGGTCTGATCTTAGACTGGGAATGAACTCCGTATGCTTAGGACTGGAATGAACTCTGTATGCTAAGTCACCCCATGGAAATGAACGTACGGGCGCTCAGCCAGCCAGAGGGGGGCGGGAATGCACAGCTGGGGGATCGGTTGGGTCCCCCTCTACGTGCTTGTCGATCCTTGCCTCCCGGTAACCCTCGTCCGATCTGATCTTAGACTGGGAATGAACTCCGTATGCCTAAGCCAACTGATGAAACGAGCAGGCGGGCGGGCGGGCGGGCACTATGCCCGGCCAAGAGACGGGATGGCGCAAGCCGTGGATCGATAGGGTGCGTAAGTGGGTTAAGGCACATCTTCATATTTCTACTTGCCAATGCCTTTTTATGGCTGTAAATTTATACAATGCTCCCTTAAGCCTTCACGTGAAGTTTCATGGCAAGACGACTTCGTTTTCTATTTTTCATGATTTTTGAAACTTTGCGATTCGAGATTTTTTTAAAATTTTTTCGGAAAGATTTTTGTCCCCAAACTTGGTAGACGTGATCCTTATATTTTTTTTGGCATGCACAAAAAATGTAGCTAAAAACTCGAAGTGTACACGATTTTGTGACCATTTGAAAAAAGTGTCCCCATTTCAGACACTTTAATGACTACTGGCAGCAAACCTATAAGATCTCAAATGCTCTTTAAGGGGGTGTGAGTTCTCGAGGTTTGATGAGGGATAGGGGGCCAATATAAGGGCCAAGTGCCAGCACCCATCGCACATCATGTGCGCACACCCACCTGGCCCCCCCGATCGCCGGAACCCCAATGTCGTCGGTCAGGTTCTCTGACGATGCTCCAGTGATGGTGCCCCGACGAAGAAAAATGCGACACCAGCACATGCCCGAGCCCAGATGTGCTGCCACAACCCTCGGTCTGGTTCGATCTTAGACTGGGAATGAACTCTGTATGCTTAGACTGGGAATGAACTCCGTATGCCAAAGTCAACCCACGAAACGAAGGTGCGGGCGCTCAACCGACCAGAGGGGCGGGATGAGCAAGTCGGGGATTGGTCGGGTCCCCCTCTATGTGTTGCGATCCTGCTGCCGCAACCCCTGATCTGGTTCGATCTTAGACTGGGAATGATCTCCGTATGCCTAAGCCAACCGACGAAACGAGTGGACGGGCGGGCAGGCGGGCAATACGCCGCCCATAGAGACGGGATGGGAAGCCGTGGATCGATAGGGTGGTAGGGGGTTTAGGCACATCTTCATATTTCTGCATGCCAATGCCATTTTTATGGCTTGTAAATTCATACAATGGTCCCTTAAGCCTTCACGTGAAGTTTCATGGCAAGACGACTCGTTTTGCATTTTTCACGATTTTCAAAACTTTTTACGGTTCGGGATTTTTTAAAATTTTTTCGAAAGGAGTTTTGGCCCCAAACTTGGTAGACGTGATCCTTTTATTTTTGTTGGCATGCACAAAACAATTCAGCTAAAAACTCGAAGTGTACAAGATTTTGTGAGCATTTGAAAAAAGTGTCCCCATTTCAGACACTTTAATGGCTACTGGTAGCAAACCTGTAAAATCTCAAATGCTCTTTAAGGAGGTGTGAGTTCTCGAGGTTTGATGAGTGATAGGGGGCCAATATAAGGGCCAAGTACCAGCACCCATTGCAAATCATGTACGCACACCCCCTGGTCCCCCCGATCGTCAGAACCCCAATGCCGTCGATCAGGTTCTTCGATGATGCTCCGACGATGGTGCCCCGACGAAGAAAAATACGGCAGCAGCACATGCTCGAGCCTAGCACGTGCTGCCACAACCCTCGATCTGTTCCAATCTTAGACTGGAAATGAACTCCGTATGCTTAGACTAGGAATGAACTCTGTATGCCTAAGTCAACCCACGAAACGAGCTTGCAGGTGCTCAGTCGGCCAGAGGGGTGGCATGAGCAAGTCGGGGATCGACCGGTCCCCCTCTGCATGTTGTCGATCCTACTACCGCAACCCTTGATCTGGTTGGATCTTAGACTGGGAATGAACTCCCTATGCCTAAGCCAACCGATGAAACGAGCGGAAGGGCGGGCGGGCGGGCACTAAGTCGGCTAGAGAGACGGGATGCGCAAGCCACGGATCGATAGGGTGGTAGGTGGGTTTAGACACATCTTCATATTTCTACGTGCCAATGCCATTTTTATGGCTTGTAAACTCATACAATGCTCCCTTAAGCCTTCACGTGAAGTTTCATCGCAAGATGACTCGTTTTCTATTTTTCATGATTTTCAAAACTTTTTACGGTTCGAGATTTTTTAAAATTTTTTCGAAAGGAGTTTTTGCCCCAACCTTGGTAGACGTGATCCTTGAATTTTTGTTGCCTTGCACAAAAACATTTAGCTAAAAAGTCGAAGTGTACATGATTTTGTGACCATTTGAAAAAAGTGTCCCCATTTCAGACACTTTAATGGCTATTGGCAGCAAACCTGTAAAATCTCAAATGCTCTTTAAGGGGGTGTGAGTTCTCGAGGTTTGATGAGGGATAGGGGGCCAATATAAGGGCCAAGTACCAGCACCCACCGTACATCATGTGTGCACACCCCCCCGGCCCCCCTGATCATCGGAACCCCAATGCCGCTAGTCAGGTTCTTCGGCGATGCTACGGTGATGGTGCCCCGATGAAGAAAAATACGGCACCAGCACATGCCCGAGCCCAGCATGATCTGTCGTAACCCTCGGCCTGGTCTGATCTGAGACTGGGAATGAACTCCGTATGCCTAAGTCAACCCACGAAACGAACGTATGAGCGCTCAACCGGCTAGAGGGGCAGGATGCGCAAGTCGGGGATCGATCGGGTCCCCCTCCGCGTGTTGCCAATCCTGCAGCTGTAACCCTTGGTCCAGTCTGATCTTAGACTGAGAATGAACTCCGTATGCCTAAGCCAACTAATGAAAGAGCGGGCGGGTGGGCACAACGCCGGCCAGAGAGACGGGATGCGCAAGCCGTGGATCGATAGGGTGGTAGGTGGGTTTAGGCACATCTTCATATTTCTACGTGCCAATGCCATTTTTATGGCTTGTAAGTTCATACAATGGTCCCTTAAGCCTTCATGTGAAGTTTCATGGCAAGATGACTCGTTTTCTATTTTTCACGGTTTTCAAAACTTTTTACTGTTCGGGATTTTTTAAAATTTTTTCGGAAGGAGTTTTGCCCCCAAACTTGGTAGACATGATCCTTGTATTTTTGTTGGCTTGCACAAAAAAATAAGCTAAAAACTCGAAGTGTACGAGATTTTGTGACCATTTGAAAAAAGTGTCCCCATTTCAGACATTTAATGGCTACTGGCAGCAAACCTGTAAAATCTCAAATGCTCTTTAAGAGGGTGTGAGTTCTTGAGGTTTGATGAGGGATAGGGGGCCAATATAAGGGCCAAGTACCAGCACCCATTGCACATCATGTGCGCACACCCCCCTCCCCGGCCCCCCCGATCGCAGGAACCCCAATGCCGTCGGTCAGGTTCTCCGGTGATGCTCCGCCGATGGTGCCCCGGTGAAGAAAAATGCGACACCAGCACATGCCCGAGCCCAGCATGTGCTACCGGAACCCTCCGTCAAGTTTGATCTTAGACTGGGAATGCACTCTATATGCTGAGACTAGGAATGAACTCCGTATGCCTAAGTCTACCCATGAAACGAGCGTACGGGCGCTCAGTCGGCCAGAGGGGCAGGATGCACAAGTCGGGGATCTGTCGGGTCCCCGTTCGCATGCTGTCGATCTTACTGCGGCAACCTTCAGTCTGGTCTGATCTTAGACTGGAAATGAACCCCGTATGCCTAAGCCAACCGATGAAATAAGCAGGCGGACGGGTGGTCGGGCACTATGCCGGCCAGAGAAACGGGATGCGCAAGTCGTGGATTGATGGGTGGTAGGTGGGTTTAGGCACATCTTCATATTTCTGCATGCCAATGCCATTTTTATGGCTTGTAAATTCATACAATGGTCCCTTAAGCCTTCATGTGAAGTTTCATGGCAAGACGACTCATTTTTTATTTTTCGCAATTTTCAAAGCTTTTTACGGTTCGGGATTTTTTAAAATTTTTTCGGAAGGAGTTTTGGCCCTAAACTTGGTAGACGTTATCCTTGTATTTTTGTTGGAATGCATAAAAAAATTCAGCTGAAAACTCGAAGTCTACAAGATTTTGTGAGCATTTGAAAAAAGTGTCCCCATTTCAGACACTTTAATGGCTACTGGTAGCAAACCTGTAAAATCTCGAATGCTCTTTAAGGGGGTGTGAGTTCTGGAGGTGTGATGGGGGATAGGGGGCCAATATAAGGGCCAAGTACCAGCACCCATCACACATCTTGTGCGCACACCCCCTGGCTTCCCCGATCGTCGGAAACCCAATGCCGTCGGTCAGGTTCTTCGACGATGCTCCGACGATGGTGCCCCGACGAAGAAAAATGCGGCACCAGCACATGCCCCAGCCCAGCATGTGCTGCCGTAACCCTTGGTCCGATCCAATCTTAGACTGGGAATGAAGTCCGTATGCTTAGACTGGGAATGAACTCCGTATGCCTAGGTCAACCCATGAAACGAGCGTGCGGGCGCTCAGCAGGCCAGAGGTGCCGGATGCGCAAGCCGGGCATCGATTGGGTCACCCTCTGCGTGCTGCCGATCTTACTGCTGCAACCCTTGGTCTGGTCTGATCTTAGACTGGGAATGAACTCCGTATGCCTAAGCCAACTGATGAAACGAGCGGGCGGGCGGGCACCACGCCGGCCAGAGAGAAGGGATGCGGAAGCCGTGGATCGATAGGGTGGTAGGTGGGTTTAGGCACATCTTCATATTTCTACGTGCCAATGCCATTTTTATGGCTTGTAAGTTCAAACATTGGTCCCTTAAGCCTTCACGTGAAGTTTCATGGCAAGACGACTCGTTTTCTATTTTTCACGATTTTTCAAACTTTTTGCAGTTCGAGATTTTTTGAAATTTTTTCGGAAGGGGTTTTGGTCCCAAACTTCTTAGACGTGATCCTTGTATTTTTGTTGGCTTCCACAAAAACATTCAGCTAAAAACTCGAAGGGTACAAGATTTTGTGACCATTTGAAAAATGTGTCCCCATTTTCAGACACTTTAATGGCTACTGGCAGCAAACCTATAAAATCTCAAATGCTCTTTGAGGGGTTGTAAGTTCTTGAGGTTTGATGAGGGATAGGGGGCCAATATAAGGGCCAAGTACCAGCACCCATCGCACATCACGTGCGCACACCCCCCGACCCCCCAATCGCTGGAACCCCAATGCCGTCGGTCAAGTTCTCCGGTGATGCTCCGTGGATTGTGCCCCGACGAAGAAAAATACGGCACCAGCACATGCCCGAGCCCAGCATGTGCTGTCGTAACCCTTGATCCGGTCCGATCTTAGATTGGGAATGAACTTTGTATGCTTAGACTGGGAATGAACTTCGTATGCCTAAGTCAACCCACGAAATGAACGTGCGGGCACTCAATCGGCCAGAGGGGCGGGATGTGCAAGCCGAGGATCGATCGGGTCCCCCTCTGTGTGCTGCCAATCCTGCTACCGTAACCCTCAATCTGATCTAATCTTATACTCAGAATGAACTTCGTATGCCTCAGCCAACCGACGAAACGAGCGGGCGGGCGGGCACCAGGTCGGCTAGAGAGATGGGATGCGCAAGCCGTGGATGGATAGGGTGGTAGGAGGGTTTAGGCACATCTTCATATTTTTGAGTGCCAATGAAATTTTTTCGGCTTGTAAATTCATACAATGGTCTCTTAAGCCTTCACGTGAAGTTTCATGGCAAGACCACTCATTTTCTATTTTTCATGATTTTTGAAAGTTTTTGCGGTTTGGGATTTTTTGAAATTTTTTTGGAAGGATTTTTGCCCCCAAACTTGGTAGAGGTGATCCTTGTATTTTTGTTGGCATGCAAAAAAAAATTCAGCTAAAAACTCGAAGTGTACAAGATTTTGTGACCATTTGAAAAAAGTGTCCCCATTTCAGACACTTTAATTGCTACTGGCAACAAACCTGTAAAATCTCAAATGCTCTTTAAGGAGGTGTCAGTTCTCGAGGTTTGATGAGGGATAGGGGTCCAATATAAGGGCCAAGTACCAGCACCCATCGCGCATCATGTGCGCCCACCCCCTGGCCCCTATCGTCGGAACCCCAATGCCGTCGGTCAGGTTCTCCGACGATGCTCCGGCGATGGTGCCTCGATGAAGAAAAATGCAGAACCAACACATGCCCGAGCCCAGCATGTGCTATCGCAACCCTCGGTCCGGTCCGATCTTAAACAGGGAATGAACTTTGTATGCTTAGATTGGGAATGAACTTCGTATGCCTAAGTCAACCCATAAAAATAGCGTGCGGGCGCTCAGCCGACCGGAGGGGCAGGTGCGCAAGTCGGGGATCGGCCGGGTCCCCCTCTGCATGCTGTCGATCCTACTATCATAGCCCTCGGTCTGGTCTGATCTTAGACTGGGACTGAACTCCGTATGCCTAAGCCAACCGACGAAACGAGCAGGCGGGCGGGCGGGCGGGCACTACGCCGACCAGAGAGACGGGATGCGCAAGTCGTGGAACGATAGGGTGGTAGGTGGGTTTAGGCACATCTTCATATTTCTACGTGCCAATGCCATTTTTATGGCTTGTAAGTTCAAACATTGGTCCCTTAAGCCTTCACGTGAAGTTTCATGGCAAGACGACTCGTTTTCTATTTTTCACGATTTTTGAAACTTTTTACAGTTTGGGATTTTTTAAAATTTTTTCGAAAGGAGTTTTGGCCCCAAACTTGGCAGACGTGATCCTCGTATTTTTGTTGGCTTGCATAAAAAAATCAGCTAAAAACTCAAAGTGTACAAGATTTTGTGACCATTTGAAAAAAGTGTCCCTATTTCAGACACTTTAATGGCTACTGGCAGCAAACCTGTAAAATCTCAAATGCTCTTTAAGGGGGTGTAAGTTCTCCAGGTTTGATAAGGGATAGGGGGCCAATATAAGGGCCAAGTACCAGCACCCATCGCACATCATGTGCGCACACCCCCCGGGCCCCCCAATCTCCGGAACCCCAATACCGCCGGTCAGGTTCTCCGACAATGCTCCGGCGATGGTGCCCCGACGAAGAAAAATGCGGCACCAACACATGCCCGAGCCCAGCATGTGCTGCCGCAACCCTCGGTCTGGTCTGATCTTAGATTAGGAATGAACTCCGTATGCTTGGAATGGGAATGAACTCTGTATGCCTAAGTCAACCCATGAAACGAGCGTACGGGTGCTCCACCGACCAGAAGGGCAGGATACGCAAGCCGGGGATCGGCCGGGTCCCCCTCTGTGTGCTGTCGATCCTGCTACCGCAACCTTCAATCTGGTCTGATCCGATCTTAGATTGAGAATGAACTCCGTATGCCTAAGCCAACCGACGAAATGAGCGGGCAGGCGGGTGGGCGGGCATTACGTCTGCCAGAGAGATGGGATGCGCAAGCCATGGATCGTTAAGGTGGTAGGTGGGTTTAGGTACATCTTCATATTTCTGTGTGCCAAAGCCATTTTTATGGCTTGTAAATTCATACAATGGTCCCTTATGCCTTCACGTGAAGTTTCATTGCAAGACGACTCGTTTTCTATTTTTCACGATTTTCGAAACCTTTTGCGCTTTGGGATTTTTTCAAACTTTTTCGGCAGGAGTTTTGGCGCCAAACTTGGTAGACGTGATCCTTGTATTTTTGTTGGCCTGCACAAAACAATTTAGCTAAAAACTCGAAGTGTACAAGATTTTGTGACCATTTGAAAAAAGTGTCCCCATTTCAGACACTTTAATGGCTACTGGCAGCAAACCTGTAAAATCTCAAATGCTCTTTAAGGGGGTGTGAGTTCTCGAGGTTTGATGAGGGATAGGGGGCCAATATAAGGGCCAAGTACTAGCACCCATCGCACATCATGTGCGCACACCCCTCCGGCCCTCCCGATCGTCGAAACCCCAATGCCGCCGGTCAGGTTCTCCGGCGATGCTTCGGTGATGGTGCCCTGGTGAAGAAAAATACGACACTAGCAAATGCCCGAGTCCAGCATGTGCTGCTGCAACCCTCAGTCTGATCTGATCTTAGACTGGGAATGAACTTCGTATGCTTAGACTGGGAATGAACTCCGTATGCCTAATTCAACCCACGAAACGAGCATGCGGGCGCTTAGCCGGCCAAAGGGGCGGGATACGCAAGCTGAGGATTGGCCGGGTCCCCCTCTGCGTGCTGCCAATCCTACTGCCGCAACCCTCCATCCGATCTGATCTTAGACTGGGAATGAACTCCGTATGCCTAAGCCAACCGACAAAACGAGCGTGCGGGCGGGCGGGCGGGCAATGCGTCGGCCAGACGGACGGGATGCACAAGCTGTCGATCGATAGGGTGGTAGGGGGTTTAGGCACATGTTCATATTTTTGCATGCCAATGCCATTTTTATGGCTTGTAAATTCATACAATGGTCCCTTAAGCCTTCACGTGAAGTTTCATGGCAAGACGACTCGTTTTCTATTTTTCACGACTTTCAAAACATTTTGCGGTTCAGGATTTTTTGAAATTTTTTCGTAAGAAGTTTTGCCCAAAACTTGGTAGACGTGATCCTCGTATTTTTGTTGGCATGCACAAAAAAATTCAGCTAAAAACTTGGAGTGTACAAGATTTTGTCACCATTTGAAAAAAGTGTCCCCATTTCAGACACTTTAATGGCTACTGGCGGCAAACCTGTAAAATCTCAAATGCTCTTTAAGGGGGAGTGAGTTCTCAACGTTTGATGAGGGATGGGGGGCCAATATAAGGGCCAAATACCAGCACCCATCACACATCATGTGCGCACACCTCCCCCTTGACCCCCCCCGATCGTCGGAACCCCAGTGCCACCGGTCAGGTTCTTCGATGATGCTCCGACGATGGTGCACTGACGAAGAAAAATGTAGCACCAGCACATGCCCGAGCCCAGCATGTGCTGTCGCAACCCTCGGTTCGATCCCATCTTAGACTGGGAATGAACTCCGTTTGCTTAGACTAATATTTGAACTCCGTATGCCTAAGTCAACCCATGAAACTAGCGTGCGGGCGCTCAGCCGACCAGAGGGGCGGGATGCGCAAGCCGGCGATCGACCGGGTCCCCCTCTACGTGCTGCCAATCTTGCTGCCACAACCCTCGGTCCAGTCTGATCTTAGACTGGGAATGAACTCCGTATGCCTAAGCCAACCGACGAAACGAACGGGTGGGTGGGCGGGCCGGCACTACGTCGGCCAGAGAGACGGGATGCACAAGCCGTGGATCGATAGGGTGGTAGGTGGGTTTAGACACATCTTCACATTTCTGCATGCCAATGCCTTTTTTATGGCTTCTAAATTCATACAATGGTCCCTTAAGCATTCACGTGAAGTTGCATGGCAAGATGACTCATTTTCTATTTTTCATGATTTTTGAAACTTTTTGCTGTTCAAGATTTTTTAAAATTTTTTCGGAAGGAGTTTTGGTCCCAAACTTGGTAGACATGATCCTTGTAATTTTGTTGGCATGCATAAAAAAATTCAGCTAAAAACTCGAAGTGTACAAGATTTTGTGACCATTTGAAAAAAGTGTCCCCATTTCAGACACTTCAATGGCTACTGGCAGCAAACCTGTAAAATCGCAAATGCTCTTTAAGGGGGTGTGAGTTCTCGAGGTTTCATGAGGGATAGGGGGCCAATATAAGGGCCAAGTACCATCACCCATCGCACATCATGTGCGCACACCTCCCCCGGCCCGCCCGATCGCCGGAACCCCAATGCCGTCGGTCAGGTTCTCCGACGATGCTCCGACGATGGTGCCCCGATGAAGAGAAATGCAGCACCAGCACATGCCCGAGCCCAGCATGTGCTGCCGTAACCCTCGGTCTGGTCTGATCTTAGACTGGGAATGAACTCCGTATGCTTGGAATGGGAATGAACTCTGTATGTCTAAGTCAACCCACGAAACGAGCGTACGGTGCTCAGTCGACCAGAGGGGCGGGATACGCAAGCCGGGGATCGACCGTTTTCTATTTTTCATGACTTTCGAAACATTTTGCGGTTCAGGATTTTTTGAAATTTTTTCGTAAGGAGTTTTTCTCCAAACTTGGTAGACATGATCCTTGTATTTTTGTTGGCATGCACAAAATAATTCAGCTAAAAACTCGAAGTGTACAAGGTTTTGTGACCATTTGAAAAAAGTGTCCCCATTTCAGACACTTTAATGGCTACTGGCGACAAACCTGTAAATCTGAAATGCTCTTTAAGGGGGAGTGAGTTCTCGATGTTTGATGAGGGATAGGGGGCCAATATAAGGGCCAAATACCAGCACCCATCGTACATCATGTGCGCACACCTCCCCTTGACCCCCCGATCGTCGAAACCCCAATGCCGCCGGTCAAGTTCTCTGGCGATGCTCTGGTGATGGTGCCCCGGTGAAAAAAAATGCGGCACCAGCACATGCCCAAGCCTAGCATGTGCTGCCGCAACCCTCGGTCCGGTCCGATTTTAGGCTGGGAATGAACTTCGTATGCTTAGACTGGGAATGAACTCCGTATGCCTGAGTCAACCCACAAAATGAGCGTGCGGTCGCTCAGCCAGCCAGAGGGTCGGGATGTGCAGGTCGGGTCCCCCTCTGCATGCTGCTGATCCTGCTGTGGCAACCCTCATTCCGATCTGATCTTAGACTGGGAATGTGCTCCGTATGCCTAAGCCAACCGACGAAACGAGCGGGCGGGCAGGTGGGCACTGCGTCGGCCAGAGAGACGGGATGCGCAAGCCTTGGATCGATAGTGTGGTAGGTGGGTTTTGGCACATCTTCATATTTCTGCATGCCAATGCCATTTTTATGGCTTGTAAATTCATACTATGGTCCCTTAAGCCTTCACGTGAAGTTCCATGGCAAGACGACTCGTTTTCTATTTTTTAAGATTTTCAAAACTTTTTTCGGTTCGAGATTTTTTAAAATTTTTTTGGAAGGAGTTTGGCCCCAAACTTGGTAGACATGATCCTTGTATTTTTGTAGGCAAGCACAAAAAAATTTAGCTAAAAACTCGAAGTGTACAAGATTTTGTGACCATTTGAAAAAAGTGTCCCCAATTCAGACACTTTAATGGCTACTGGCAGCAAACCTGTAAAATCTCAAATGCTCTTTTATGGGGGTGTGAGTTCTCGAGGTTTGATGAGGGATAGGGGGCCAATATAAGGGCCAAGTACCAGCACCCATTGCACATCATATGCAACACCCCCCGACCCCCCCGATCGCCGCAACCCCAATGCCGCCGATCAGGTTCTCCGATGATGGTGCCCCGACGAAGAAAAATACGGCACCAGCACATGCTCGAGCCCAACATTTGCTATCGTAACCCTTGGTGCGGTCCGATCTTAAACTGGTAATGAACTCCGTATGCTTAGACTGGGAATGAACTCCGTATGCCTAAGTCAACCCACAAAACGAGCGTGCGGGCGCTCAGCCGGCCAGAAGGGCAGGATGCACAAGTCGGGGATCGATCGGGTACCCTTCTACGAGCTGTCGATCCTGCTGCCTCAACCTTCGGTCCGGTCTGATCTTAGAGTGGAATGAACTCCGTATGCCTAATCCAACCGACGAAACGAGCGGCCGGACGGGCGGGTGGGCACTACGCCGACCAGAGAGACGGGATGCGCAAGTCGTGGATCGATAGGGTGGTAGGTGGGTTTAGGCACATCTTCATATTTCTGAATGCCAATGCCATTTTTATGGCTTGTAAATTCATACAATGGTCCCTTAAGCCTTCACGTGAAGTTTCATGGCAAGACGACTCGTTTTCTATTTTTTACGATTTTAAAAAATTTTTACGGTTTGAGATTTTTTAAAATTTTTTCGGAAGGCATTTTGGCCCCAAACTTGGTACACGTCATCCTTGTATTTTTTTTTGGCATGCACAAAAAAATTCAGCTAAAAACTCGAAGTGTACAAGATTTTGTGACCATTTGAAAAAAGTGTCCCCATTTCAGACACTTTAATTGCTACTGGCAGCAAACCTGTAAAATCTCAAATGCTCTTTAAGGGGTTGTGAGTTTTTGAGGTTTGATGAGGGATAGAGGGCCAATATAAGGGCCAAGTACCAGCACCCATCGTACATCATGTACGTACACCCCCTTGGCCAGGATCTCGGGCGATGCTTTGGCGATGGTGTCTCGACGAAGAAAAATGCGGCACCAGCACATGCCCAAGCCCAGCATGTGCTGTCGCAACCCTCGATCCGGTCCTATCTTAGACTGGGAATGAACTCCGTATGCTTAGATTGGGAATGAACTCCGTATGCGTAAGTCAACCCATGAAACGAGCGTGCGTGCGTTCAGCCGGCCAGAGGGGCGGGATGCGTAAGCCAGGGATCGGCTGGCTCCCCAACTGCGTGCTACCGATCCTGCTGCCGCAACCCTCGATGGGTCTGATCTTATACTAGGAATGAACTCCGTATGCCTAAGCCAACTGACGAAACGAGCGGGCGGGCGAACAGGCGGGCGGGCATTATGTCGGCCAGAGAGACGGGATGCGCAAGCCGTGGATCGATAGGGTGGCAGGTGGATTTAGGCACATCTTCATATTTCTGCATGCCAATCCATTTTTAAGGCTTGTAAATTCATACAATGGTCCCTTAAGCCTTCACATGAAGTTTCATGGCAAGACGACTCGTTTTCTATTTTTCACGATTTTTGAAACTTTTTGCGGTTCAGGATTTTTTTAAAACTTTTCGGAAGGAGTTTTGGCCCCAAACTTGGTAGACGTGATCCTTGTATTTTTCTTGGCATGCACAAAAAATTTCAGCTAAAAACTCGAAGTGGACAAGATTTTGTGACCATTTGGAAAAAGTGTCCCCATTTCAGACACTTTAATGGCTACTGGCAGAAAACCTGTAAAATCTCAAATGCTCTTTAAGGGGGTGTGGGTTCTTGAGGTTTGATGAGGGATAGGGGGCCAATATAAGGGCCAAATACCATCACGCATCACACATCATGTGCGCACACCCTTTCGGGCCCCCCGATCATCGGAACCCCAATGCCGTCGGTCAGGTTCTCTGACGATGGTGCCCCGACGAAGAAAAATACGGCACCAGCACAAGCCCGAGCCTAGCATGTGCTGCCACAAACCTCTGTCCGGTCCGATCTTAGACTGGGAATGAACTCCATATGCTTAGACTGGGAACGAACTCCATATGCCTAAGTCAAACCACAAAACGAGCATACGGGCGCTCAAACGAGCAGAGGGGCGGGATGCGCAAGTCGGGGATCGATCGGGTCCCCCTCTACGTGCTGCTGATCCTGCTGCCACAACCCTCAGTCCGATCCAATCTTAGACTGGGAATGAACTCCGTATGCCTAAGCCAACTGACGAAACGAGCGGTCGGGCAGGCGGGCGGGCACTATGCCGGCCAAAGAGACGGGATGCGCAAGCCGTGGATCGATAGGGTGGTAGGTAGGTTTAGGCACATCTCCATATTTCTGCATGCCCATGCCATTTTTGTGGCTTGTAAATTCATACAATGGTCCCTTAAGCCTTCACGTGATGTTTCATGGCAAGACGACTCATTTTCTGTTTTTCATGATTTTCAAGACTTTTTTCGATTCGAGATTTTTTAAACTTTTTTCGGGAGGTGTTTTGGCCCCAAACTTGGCAGACATGATCGTTGTATTTTTGTTGGCATGCACAAAAAAAATTCAGCTAAAAACTCAAAGTGTACAAGATTTTGTGACCATTTGAATAAAGTGTCCCCATTTCAGACACTTTAATGGCTACTGGCAGCAAACCTGTAAAATCTCAAATGCTCTTTAAGGGGGTGTGGGTTCTTGAGGTTTGATGAGGGATAGGGGGCCAATATAAGGGCCAAATACCATCACGCATCACACATCATGTGCGCACACCCTTTCGGGCCCCCCGATCATCGGAACCCCAATGCCGTCGGTCAGGTTCTCTGACGATGGTGCCCCAACGAAGAAAAATACGGCACCAGCACAAGCCCGAGCCTAGCATGTGCTGCCACAAACCTCTGTCCGGTCCGATCTTAGACTGGGAATGAACTCCATATGCTTAGACTGGGAACGAACTCCATATGCCTAAGTCAAACCACAAAACGAGCATACGGGCGCTCAAACGAGCAGAGGGGCGGGATGCGCAAGTCGGGGATCGATCGGGTCCCCCTCTACGTGCTGCTGATCCTGCTGCCACAACCCTCAGTCCGATCCAATCTTAGACTGGGAATGAACTCCGTATGCCTAAGCCAACTGACGAAACGAGCGATCGGGCAGGCGGGCGGGCACTATGCCGGCCAGAGAGACGGGATGCGCAAGCCGTGGATCGATAGGGTGGTAGGTGGGTTTACGAACACCTTCATATTTCTGCGTGTCAATGCCATTTTTATGGCTTGTAAATTCATACAATGGTCCCTTAAGTCTTCACGTGAAGTTTCATGGCAAGACGACTCATTTTCTATTTTTCACGATTTTGGAAACTTTTTACAGTTCGGGATTTGTTAAAATTTTTTCGGAAGGAGTTTTGGCCCCAAACTTGGTAGATGAGATCCTTGTATTTTTGTTGGCGTGCACAAAAAAATTCAGCTAAAAACTCGAAGTGTACAAGATTTTGTGACCATTTGAAAAAAGTGTCCCCATTTTAGACACTTTCCTGGCTATTGGTAGCAAACCTGTAAAAAATCAAATGCTCTTTGAGGGTGTGTGAGTTCTCGAGGTTTGATGAGGGATAGGGGGCCAATATAAGGGCCAAGTACCAGCACCCACCACACATCATGTGCACACACCCCCTCGGCCCCCCCGATCGCCGAAACCCCAATGCCACCGATCAGGTTCTTCGGCGATGCTCCGACGATGGTGCCCCGGCGAAGAAAAATACGGCACCAGCACATGCCCGAGCCTAGCATGTGCTGCCGCAACCCTTGGTCCAATCTGATCTTAGACTGGGAATGAACTCTGTATGCTTAGACTGGGAATGAACTCCGTATGTCTAAGTTAACCCACGAAACGAGCGTACAGGTGCTCCGCCGGCCAGAGGGACGGGATGCGCAAGCCGGGGATCGATCGGGTCCTCCTCTGCGTGCTGCCAATCCTACTGCTGCAACCCTCATTTCTGTCTGATCTTAGACTGGGAATGAACTCCGTATGCCTAAGCCAATCGACGAAACGAGCGGGCTGGCGGGCGGGCACTACGTCGGCTAGAGAGACGGGATGCGCAAGCCGTGGATCGATAGCGTGGTAGGTGGGTTTAGGCACATCTTCATATTTCTGCGTGGCAATGCCATTTTTATGTTTTGTAAATTCATACAATGGTCCCTTAAGCCTTCACATGAAGTTTCATGGCAAGACAACTCGTTTTTTATTTTTCACGATTTTCAAAACTTTTTACGGTTCGCGATTTGTTAAAATTTTTTCGGAAGGAGTTTTGGTCCCAAACCTGGTAGATGAGATCCCTGTATTTTTGTTGGCGAGCACAAAAAAATTCAGCTAAAAACTCGAAGTGTACAAGATTTTGTGAACATTTGAAAAAAGTGCCCCCATTTCAGACACTTTATTGGCTACTGGCACCAAACCTGTAAAATCTCAAATGCTCTTCAAGGGGGTGTGAGTTCTCAAGGTTTGATGAGGGATAGGGGCCAGTATAAGGGCCAAGTACCAGCTCCCATTGCACATCATGTGTGCACAACCCCCCGACCCCCCGATCGTCGAAACCCCAATGCCGTCGGTCAGGTTCTCTGACGATGCTCCGACGATGGTGCCCCAGCAAAGAAAAATGTGGCACCAGCACATGCTCGAGCCTAGCATGTGCTACTGCAACCCTCGGTCTGATCCGATCTTAGACTGGGAATGAACTCCATATGCTTAGACTGGGAATGAATTCCGTATGCCTAAGTCAACCCACGAAACGAGCGTGCGGGCGCTCAACCGACCAGAGGGGCGAAATACGCAAGCCGGGGATCGATCCGGTCCCCCGCTGTACGCTGCCGATCCTGCTGCCATTACCCTCCGTCTGATCCGATCTTAGACTGGGAATGAACTCCGTATGCCTAAACCAACCGACGAAACGAGCGGGCGGACGGGCGGGCACTACGCCGGCCAAAGAGACGGGATGCGCAAGCCGTGGATCGATCGGGTGGTAGGTAGGTTTAGGCACATCTTCATATATTCTGCATGCCAAGGCCATTTTTATGGCTTGTAAATTCATACAATGGTCCCTTAAGCCTTCACATGAAGTTTCGTGGCAAGACGACTCGTTTTCTATTTTTCACGATTTTTGAAACTTTTTGCAGTTCAGGATTTTTTTAAATTTTTTTGGAAGGATTTTTGGCCCAAAACTTGGTAGACGAGATCCTTGTATTTTTGTTGGCATGCACAAAAAAATTCAGGTAAAAACTCGAAGTGTACAAGATTTTACGACCATTTGAAAAAAGTGTCCCCATTTTAGACACTTTAATGGCTACTGGCAGCAAACCTGTAAAATCTCAAATGCTCTTTAAGGGGGGGTGAGTTCTCGAGGTTTGATGAGGGATAGGGGGCCAATATAAGGGCCAAGTACCAGCACACATCGCACATCATGTCCGCACACCCCCTGGCCCCCCCGATCGTCGGAACTCCAATACCGTCGGTCAGGTTCTCCGGCAATGCTCCGGCGATGGTGCCCCAACGAAGAAAAATGCGACACCAGCACATGCCCGAGCCCACATGTGCTATCACACCCTCGGTCCGGTCTGATCTTAGACTAGGAATGAACTTCGTATGCCTAAGTCAACCCACGAAACGAGCATGCGAGCGCTCAGCCGGCCAGAGGGGCGGGATGCGTAAGTCGGGGATCGGTCGGGTCCCCCTTTGTGTGCTGCCGATCCTGCTACCGCAACCCTTGGTTTGGTCTGATCTTAGACTGAGAATGAACTCCATATGCCTAAGCCAATTGACGAAACGAGCGGGCGGGCGGGCGGGCACTATGCCGGCCAGAGAGATGGGATGCGCAAGCTGTGGATCGATAGGGTGGTAGTTGGGTTTTGGCACATCTTCATATTTTTGCATGCAATTGCCATTTTTATGGCTTGTAAATTCATACAATGGTCCCTTAAGCCTTCACGTGAAGTTTAATGGCAAGATGACTCATTTTCTATTTTTCACGATTTTTGAAACTTTTTGTGGTTCGGGATTTTTTAAAATTTTTTGGGAAGGAGTTTTGGCCCCAAACTTGGTAGACAAGATCCTTTTATTTTTTTTGGCATGCACAAAAAAATTCAGCTAAAAAATCGAAGTGTACAAGATTTTGTGACCATTTAAAAAAAGTGTCCCGATTTCAGACACTTTAATTGCTACTGGCAGCAAACTTGTAAAATCTCAAATGCTCTTTAAGGGGGCGTGAGTTCTCAAGGTTTGATGAGGGATATGGGGCGAATGTAAGGGCCAAGTACCAGCACCCTTCGCACATCGTGTGCATACACCGCCCGGCCCCCCCGATCGCCAGAACCCCAATGTCGCCGGTCAGGTTCTCCGGTGATGCTCCGACGATGGTCCCCCGGTGAAGAAAAATGCGGCACCAGCACATGCCCGAGCCCAGCAAGTGCTGCCACAACCCTCGATCTGGTCCAATCTTAGACTGGAAATGAACTCCGTATGATTAGACTGGGAATGAACTCCGTATGCCTAAGTTAACCTACGAAATGAGCGTGCGGGCGCTCAGCATGCCAGAGGGGCGGGATGCGCAAGCTAGGGATCGGTCGGGCCCTTCTCTGCATCCTGCTGATCTTGCTGCCGCAACCCTCGATCCGGTCGAATCTTAGACTGGGAATGAACTCCGTATGCCTAAGCGAACCGACGAAACTAGCGGGCGGGCGGGCGGGCACTACGTCGGCCAGAGAGACGGGATACGCAAGCCGTGGATCGATAGGGTGGTAGGTGGGTTTAGGCACATCTTCATATTTCTGCATGCCAATGCCATTTTTACGGCTTGTAAATTCATACAATGGTCCCCTAAGCCTTCAAGTGAAGTTTCATGGCAAGACGACTCGTTTTCTATTTTTCACGATTTTTGAAACTTTTTGCGGTTCGGGATTTTTTAAATTCTTTTCAGAAGGATTTTTGGCCCCAAACTTGGTAGACGTGATCCTTGTATTTTTGTTGGCATGCACAAAAAAGTTAAGCTAAAAACCTGAAGTGTACAAGATTTTGTGACCATTTGAAAAAAGTGTCCCCATTTCAGACACTTTAAGGGCCACTGGCAGCAAACCTGTAAAATCTCAAATGGTCTTTAAGGGGATCGACTGGGTCCCACTCTCCGTGCTACCGATCCTGCTGCCACAACCATCGGTCCAGTCTGATCTTAGACTAGAAATAAACTCCGTATCCCTAAGCCAACCGATGAAACTAGCGGGCGGGCGGGTGGGCGGGCACTACGCCGGCCAGAGAGACGGGATGCGCAAGCCGTGGATCGATAGGGTGGTAGGTGGGTTTAGGCACATCTTCATATTTCTGCATGCCAATGCCATTTTTATAGCTTGTAAATTCATACAATTGTCCCTTAAGCCTTCACCTGAAGTTTCACGGTAAGACGACTCGTTTTCTATTTTTCACGATTTTTGAAACTTTTTGCTGTTCGGGATTTTTTTAAATTTGTTCAGAAGGAGTTTTGGCCCCAAACTTGGTAGACGTGATCCTTGTATTTTTGATGGCATGCACAAAAAAATTCAGCTAAAAACTCGAAGTGTACATCATTTACGCAAACCCCCCTGACCCTCCGATCGTCGGAACCCCAATGCCGTCGGTCAAGTTCTCCGATGATGCTCCTGCGATGGTGCCCCGATGAAGAAAAATATGGCACCTGCACATGCCCGAGCCTAGCATGTGCTACCGTAACCCTCGGGTCAGTCTGATCTTAGATCGGGAATGAACTTCGTATGCTTAGACTGGGAATGAACTCCGTATGCCTAAGCCAACCGATGAAACGAGCAGGCGGGCGGGCACTACGCCGACAAGAGAGACGGGATGCGCAAGCCATGGATCGATAGGGTGGTAGATGGGTTTAGGCACATCTTCATATTTCTACGTGCCAATGCCATTTTTATGGCTTGTAAATTCATACAATGGTCCCTTAAGCCTTCACGTGAAGTATTATGGCAAGATGACTCGTTTTCTATTTTTCATGATTTTTGAAACTTTTTACGGTTCAAGATTTTTTTAAATTTTTTCGGAAGGATTTTTGGCCCCAAACTTGGTAGACGTGATCCTTGTATTTTTGTTGGCATGCACAAAAAAATTTAGCTAAAAACTCGAAGCGTACAAGATTTTGTGACCATTTGAAAAAAGTGTCTCCATTCTAGACACTTTAATGGCTACTGGCAGCAAACCTGTAAAATCTCAAATGCTCCTTAAGGGGGTGTGAGTTCTCAGGGTTTGATGAGGGATAGGGAGCCAATCTAAGGGCCAAGTACCATCACCAATCACACAACATGTGCGCACACCCCCCGGCCCCCCAAACGTCGGAACCCCAATGCTGCCGGTTAGGTTCTCCGGCGATGCTCTGGCGATGGTGCCCCGGCGAAGAAAAATGTGGCACCAGCACATGCCCGAGCCCAGCACATGCTGCCGCAACCCTCGGTCCAATCCAATCTTAGATTGGGAATGAACTCCGTATGCTTACACTGGGAATGAACTCCGTATCCCTAAGTCAACCCACAAAACGAGCGTGCGGGCGCTCAGTCGGCCAGAGGGGCAGGATGCGCAAGCTGAGGATCGATCAGGTCCCCCTTTCTGTGCTGTCGATCCTGCTACCGCAACCCTCGGTCCCGTTTGATCTTAGACTAGGAATGAACTCCATGTGCCTAAGCCAACCGATGAAACAAGAGGACGGGCGGATGGGCACTGCGCCGGCCAAAGAGACGGGATGCGCAAGCCGTGGATCGATAGGGTGGTAGGTGGGTTTAGGCACGTCTTCATATTTCTGTGTGCCAATGCCATTTTTATGTCTTGTAAATTCATACAATCATCCCTTAAGCCTTCACGTGAAGTTTCATGGCAAGACGACTCGTTTTCTATTGTTCACGATTTTCAAAACTTTTTGCGGTTTGGGATTTTTTAAAATTTTTTCGAAAGGAGTTTTGGCCCCAAACTTGGTAGATGTGATCCTTGTATTTTTGTTGGCATGCACAAAAATATTCAGCTAAAAACTCGAAGCGTACAAGATTTTGTGACTATTTGAAAAAAGTGTCCCCATTTCAAACACTTTAATGGCTACTGACAGCAAACCTGTAAAATCTCAAATGCTCTTTAAGGGGATGTGAGTTCTCGAGGTTTGATGAGGGATAGGGGGCCAATATAAGGGCCAAGTACCAGCACCCATCGCACATCATGTGCGCACACCACCCCCTGACCCCCCCAATCGCCGGAACCACAATGCCGCCAGTCAGGTTCTCCGGCGATTCTCCGGCAATGGTGCCCCGGCGAAGAAAAATACGGCACCAGCACATGCCCGAGCCTAGCATGTGCTATTGCAACCCTCGATCCGATCCGATCTTAGATTGGGAATGAACTCTATATGCTTAGATAGGGAATGAACTCCGTATGCCTAAGTCAACCCACGAAACGAGCGTGCAGGCGCTCAGCCGGCCAGAGGGGCAGGATGCACAAGCCAGGGATCGGTCCGATCCTATTCTGCGTGCTGCCGATCCTGCTGCCGCAACCCTCGGTCGGATCTGATCTTAGACTAGGAATGAACTCTGTATGCCTAAGCCAACCGATGAAACGAGCGGGCGGGCGGATGGGCAGGCACTACACCTGCCAGAGAGATGGGATGTTCAAGCCATGGATCAATAGGGTGGTAGGTGCGTTTAGGCACATCTTCATATTTCTACGCACCAATGCCATTTTTATGGCCTGTAAATTCATACAATGGTCCCTTAAGCCTTCACGTGAAGTTTCATGGCAAGGCGACTGGTTTTCTATTTTTCATGATTTTTGAAACATTTTACGGTTCGGGATTTTTGAAAATTTTTTCAGGAATAGTTTTGGCCCCAAACATGGTAGACGTGATCCTTGTATTTTTGTTGCCATGCACAAAAAAATTCAGCTAAAAACTCGAAGTGTACGAGATTTTGTGACCATTGGAAAAAAGTGTCCCCATTTCAGACACTTTAATCGCTACTGGCAGCAAACCTATAAAATCTCAGATGCTCTTTAAGGTGGTGTGAGTTCTCGAGGTTTGATGAGGGTTAGAGGGCCAATATAAGGACCAAGACCAGCACCCATTGCACATCATGTGCGCACACCCCCCGACCCCCCGATCGCCAGAACCCCAATGCCGTCGGTCAGGTTCTCCGGTGATGCTCCGACGATAGTGCCTCGGCAAAGAAAAATGCGGCACCAGCACATGCTCGAGCCCAGCAAGTGCTGCCGCAACCCTCGGTCTGGTCCAATCTTAGACTGGGAATGAACTCCGTATGCCTAAGTCAACCCACGAAACGAGCGTACGGACGCTCAGCCGGCCAGAGGGGCAGGATGTGCAAGCTGGGGATCGACCGGTTCCCACTCTCCGTGCTACCGATCCTGCTGCCACAACCATCAGTCCAGTCCGATCTTAGACTGGGAATGAACTCTGTATCCCTAAGCCAACCGACGAAACTAGCGGGCAGGCGGGCGGGCACTACGCCGACCAGAGAGACAGGATGCGCAAGCCATGGATCGATAGGGTGGTAGGTGGGTTTAGGCACATCTTCATATTTCTTCATGCCAATGCCATTTTTATGGCTTGTAAATTCATACAATGGTCCCTTAAGCCTTCACGTGAAGTTTCATGGCAAGACGACTCGTTTTCTATTTTTCACGATTTTTGAAACTTTTTACGGTTCGAGATCTCTAAAAATTTTTTCGGAAGGAGTTTTCACCCCAAACTTGTTAGACGTGATCCTTTTTTTTTTGTTGGCATGCACAAAAAATTCAGCTAAAAACTCTAAGTGTACAGGATTTTGTGACCATTTGAAAAAAGTGTCCCCATTTCAGACACTTTAATGGCTATTGGTAGCAAACCTGTAAAATCTCAAATGCTCTTTAAGGGGGTGCGAGTTCTCAAGGTTTGATGAGGGGTAGGGGGCCAATATAAGGGCCAAGTACCAGCACCCATCGCACATCATGTGCGCACACCCCCCGGCCCCCCCGATCGTCGGAACCCCAATGCCGCCAGTCAGGTTCTCCGGTGATGCTCCGGCGATGGTGCCCCGACGAAGAAAAATACGGCACCAGCACATGCCCAAGCCCAGCATGTGCTGTCGCAACCCTCGATCTGGTCCAATCTTAGACTGTGAATGAACTCCGTATACTTAGACTGGGAATGAACTCCGTATGCCTATGTCAACCCACGAAACGAGCGTGTGAGCGCTCAGCCGGCCAGAGGGGCGGGATGCGTAAGCCAGGGATTGGCCGGGTCCCCCTCTGCGTGTTGTCGATCCTGTTGCCACAACCCTTGGTCCGGTTTGATCTTAGACTGGGAATGAACTCCTATGCATAAGCCAACCGATGAAACGACCGGGTGGGCGGGCGGACGGGCACTACGCCGGCCAGAAAGACGGGATGTGCAAATCGTGGATCAATAGGGTGGTAGGTGGGCACATCTTCATATTTCTGTGTTTCAATGCCATTTTTATGGCTTGTAAATTCATACAATGGTCCCTTAAGCCTTCACGTGAAGTTTCATGGCAAGACGACTCGTTTTCTATTTTTCATGATTTTTTAAACCTTTTGCGGTTTGGATTTTTTAAAATTTTTTTGGAGGAGTTTTGGCCCCAAACTTGGTAGACCTGATCCTTGTATTTTTGTTGGCACGCATGAAAAAATTCAGCTAAAAACTCGAAGTGTACAAGATTTTGTGACCAATTGAAAAAAGTGTCGCCATTTCAGACACTTTAATGGCTACTGGCAGCAAACCTGTAAAATCTCAAATGCTCATTAAGGGGGTGTGAGTTCTCAAGGTTTGATGAGGGATAAGGGGCCAATATGAGGGCCAAGTACCAGCACCCATCACACATTATGTGCGCACAGCCCCCCCGGCCCCCCCGATCGTCAGAACCCCAATACCGCCGGTCAAGTTCTCCAGCGATGGTGCCCCGACGAAGAAAAAAGCGGCACCAGCACATGCTCGAGGCCAGCATGTGCTGCAACAACCCTCGATCCGATCCAATCTTAGACTGGGAATGAACTCAATATGCTTAGACTGGGAATGAACTCCGTATGCCTAAGTCAACCCACGAAACGAGCATGCGGGCACTCAGCCGACCAAAAGGGCAGGATACGCAAGCTGGGGATCGGCCAGGTCACCCTCTGCGTGCTGCCGATCCTGCTGCCGTAACCCTCGGTCCGATCCAATCTTAGACTAGGAATGAACTCTGTATGCCTAAACCGATCGATGAAACGAGGGGCGGGCGGGCGGGCACTATGCCGGCCAGAGAGACGGGATGCGCTTGCCGTGGATCGATAGTGTGATAGGTGGGTTTAAGCACATTTTCATATTTCTGCATGCCAATGTCATTTTTATGGCTTGTAAATTCATACAATGGTCCCTTAAGCCTTCACGTGAAGTTTTAATGGCAGGACGACTCGTTTTCTATTTTTCATGATTTTTGAAACTTTTTACGGTTCGGGATTGTTTAAAATTTTTTTGGAAGGAGGTTTGGCCCAAAACTTGGTAGACCTGATCCTTGTATTTTTGTTGGCATGCACAAAAAAATTCAGCTAAAAACTCGAAGTGTACAAGATTTTGTGACCATTTGAAAAAGGTGTCCCCATTTCAAACACTTTAATGGCTACTCGCAGCAAACCTGTAAAATCTCAAATGCTCTTTAAGGGGGTGTGAGTTCTCGAGGTTTGATGAGGGATAGGGGGCCAATATAAGGGCCAAGTACCAGCACCCATTGCACATCATGTGCCCACACCCCCCCGGCCCACCGATCACCGGAACCCCAATGCCGCCGGTCAGGTTCTCCAGCGATGCTCCAGCGATGGTGCCCCGACGAAGAAAAATGCGGCACCAGCACATGCCTAAGCCCAGCATGTGCTACCGCAACCCTTAGTCTGGTCTGATCTTAGACTTGGAATGAACTCCGTATCCTTAGACTGGGAATGAACTCCGTATGCCTAAGTTAACCCAGGAAACGAACGTGCGGGTGCTCAGCCAGCCTGAGGGGCGGGATGTGCAAGCCGGGGATCGGTCGGGCCCTTCTCTGCGTGCTACTGATCTTGCTGCCACAACCCTCAATCCTGTCCAATCTTAGACTGGGAATGAACTCCGTATGCCTAAGCCAACCGACGAAATGAGTTGGCGGGTGGACGGACGGGCACTACACCGGCCAGAGAGACGGGATGCACAAGCTATGAATCGATAGGGTGGTAGGTGGGTTCAGGCACATCTTCATATTTCTGCATGCCAATGCCATTTTTATGGCTTGTAAATTCATACAATGGTCCCTTAAGCCTTCACGTGAAGTTTCATGGCCAGATGACTCGTTTTCTATTTTTCATGATTCTTAAAACTTTTTGCGGTTCAATATTTTTTAAAAATTTTTTGGAAGGAGTTTTGTTCCCAAACTTGGTAGAAGTGATCCTTGTATTTTTTTTGGTATGCACAAAAAAATTCAGCTAAAAACTTGAAGTGTACAAGATTTTGTGACCATTTGAAAAAAGTGTCCCCATTTCAGACACTTTAATGGCTACTGGTTGCAAACCTGAAAAATCTCAAATGCTCTTTAAGGGGGTGTGAGTTCTCGAGGTTTGATGAGGGATAGGGGGCCAATATAAGGGCCAAGTACCAGAACCCATCGCACATCATGTGCGCACACCCCCCGGTGCCCCCGATCGTCAGAACCCCAATGCCGCCGGTCAGGTTCTCTGACGATGCTCTGGCGATGGTGCCCCGGTGAAGAAAAATGCGACACCAGTACATGCCCGAGCCCAGCATGTGCTACTGCAACCCTCGGTCCGGTTTGATCTTAGACTGGGAATGAACTCCGTATCCTTAGATTGGGAATGAACTCCGTATGCCTAAGTCAACCCACGAAACGAGCGTGCGAGCGCTCAGCCAGCCAGAGGGGTGGGATGCACAAGTCGGGGATCGGTCGGGTCCCCCGTACGCACTGCCGATCCTGCTGCCGCAACCCTCGGTCCAGTCTTATCTTAGATTGGGAATGAACTCCGTATACCTAAGCCAACCGACGAAACGAGCGGGCTGGCGGGCGGGCACTACGTCGGCCAGAGAGACGAGATGCGCAAGCCGTGGATCGATAGGGTGATAGGTGGGTTTAGTCACATCTTCATATTTCTGCATGCCAATGCCATTTTTATGGCTTGTAAATTCATACAATGGTCCCTTAAGCCTTCACGTGAAGTTTCATGGCAGGGCGACTCGTTTTTTATTTTTCATGATTTTCGAAATGTTTTGCGGTTCGGGATTTTTTAAAATTTTTTGCAAGGAATTTTGGTCCCAAACTTTGTAGGCGTGATCCTTGTATTTTTGTTGGCATGCACAAAAAAATTCAGCTAAAAACTCGAAGTGTACAAGATTTTGTGACCATTTGAAATAAGTGTCCCCATTCCGGACACTTTAATGGCTACTGGTAGCAAACCTGTAAAATCTCAAATGCATTTTAAGGGGGTGTGAGTTCTCGAGATTTGATGAGGGATAGGGGGCCAATATAAGGGCCAAGTACCAGCACCCATCGCACATCATGTGCGCACACCCCCCCGGCCCCACCGATCGTCGGAACCCTAATGCCGTCGGTCAGGTTCTCCGACGTTGCTCTGGCGATATTACCCCGGTGAAGAAAAATGCGGCACCAGCACATGCTCGACCCCAGCATGTGCTGCCGAAACCCTCTGTCAGGTCGGATCTTAGACTGAGAATTAACTTCGTATGCTTAGACTGGGAGTGAACTCCGTATGCCTAAGTCAACCCACAAAACGAGCATGCGGGCATTCAGCTGGCCAGAGGGGCAGGATGCGCAAGCCGGGGATCAGCCGAATCCCCCTCTGCGTGTTGCTGATCTTGCTGCTATAACCCTCGATCTGGTCCAATCTTAGACTGGGAATGAACTCCGTATGCCTGAGCCAACCGACGAAACGAGCGGACGGGCGGGCGGGCACTACGTCGACTAGAGAGATAGGATGCGCAAGCCGTTGATCGATAGGGTGGTAGGTGGGTTTAGGCACATCTTGATATTTCTGCATGCCAATGCAATTTTTATGGCTTGTAAATTCATACAATGGTCCGTTAAGCCTTCACTTGAAGTTTCATGGCAAGACGACTCGTTTTCTATTTTTCATGATTTTTGAAACTTTTTGCTGTTCGGGATTTTTTAAAATTTTTTCAGAAGGTGTTTTGGCTTCGAACATGGTAGACGTGATCCTTGTATTTTTGTTGGCATGCACAAAAAAATTCAGCTAAAAACTCGATGTGTACAAGATTTTGTGACCATTTGAAAAAAGTGTCCCCATTTCAGACACTTTAAAGGCTACTGGCAGCAAACCTGTAAAATCTCAAATGCTCTTTAAGGGGGTGTGAGTTCTCGAGCTTTGATGAGGGATTGGTGGCCAATATAAGGGCCAAGTACCAGCACCCATCGCACATCATGTGCGCACACCCCCCAACCCCCCGATCGTCGAAACCCCAATGCCGTCGGTCAGGTTCTCCGATGATGCTCCGGCGATGGTGCCCCGGGGCTGAAAAATACGATACCAACACATGCCCGAGCACAGCATGTGCTATCGTAACCCTCGGTCCAGTCCGATCTTAGACTGGGAATGAACTCTGTAGCTTAGACTGGGAATGAACTCCGTATGCCTAAGTCAACCCACGAACGAGCGTGCAGCCGCTCAGTAGGCCAGAGGGGCGAGATGCGCAAGCCGGGGATCGGTCGGGGCCCCCTCTGCGTGCTGCCAATCCTGCTGCCGCAACCCTCGGTCCGGTCCAATCTTAGACTGGGAATGAACTCCGTATGCCTAAGCTAACCGACGAAACGATCGGACGGGCGGGCAGGGCGAGCACTACGCCGGCCAGAGAGACGGGATGCGCAAGCCATGGATCGATAGGGTGGTAGGTGGGTTTAGGCACATCTTCATATTTCTACGTGCCAATGCCATTTTTATGGCCTGTAAATTCATACAATGGTCCCTTAAGCCTTCACGTGAAGTTTCATGGCAAGATGACTCGTTTTCTATTTTTTGGGATTTTCGAAACTTTTTGCGCTTCGGGATTTTTTAAAATTTTTTCGGAAGGAGTTTTGGCCCCAAACTTGGTAGATGTGATCCTTGTATTTTTGTTGGCATGCACAAAACAATTTAGCTAAAAACTCAAAATGTACAAGATTTTATGACCATTTGAAAAAACTGTCCCTATTTTAGACACTTTAATGGCTACTGGCAGCATACCTGTAAAATCTCAAATGCTCTTCAAGGGGGTGTGGGTTCTCCAGGTTTGATGAGGGATAGGGGGCCAATATAAGCGCCAAGTACCAGCACCCATCGCACATCATGTGCGCACACCCCTCGGCCTCCCGATCGTCGGATCCTCAATGTTGTCGGTCAGGTTCTCCGACGATGCTTCAACCATGGTGCCCCGGAGAAGAAAAATGTGGCACCAGCACATGTCCGAGCCCAACATGTGCTGCCACAACCCTCAGTCCGATCCGAGCATAGACTAGGAATGAACCCTGTATGCTTAGACTGGGAATGAACTCCGTAAGCCTGAGTCAACCCACGAAATGAGCGCGCGGGTGCTCAGCCGGCCAGAGAGGCAGGATGCGCAAGCCGGGGATCGACCGGGTCACCCCCTGCATGCTGCTGCAACCCTCAGTCCGGTCCAATCTTAGACTGGGAATGAACTCCGTATGCCTAAGCCAACCGACGAAACGAGCGGGCAAGCGGGCGGGCGGGCACTACGTCGGCCAGAGAAACGGGATACGCAAGCCGCGGATCGATAGGGTTGTAGGTGGGTTTAGGCACATCTTCATATTTCTGCATGCCAATGCCATTTTTATGGCTTGTAAATTCATACAATGGTCCCTTAAGCCTTCACGTGAAGTTTCATGGCAAGACGACTCGTTTTCTATTTTTCACGATTTTTGAAACTTTTTACGGTTCAGAATTTTTTAAAATTTTTTCGAAGGAGTTTTGGCCCCAAACTTCTTAGACGTGATCCTTGTATTTTTCTTGGCATGCACAAAAAAATTCAGCTAAAAACTCGAAGTGTACAAGATTTTGTGACCATTTGAAAAAAGTGTCCCCATTTCAGACACTTTAATTGCTACTGGCAGCAAACCTGTAAAATCTCAAATGCTCTTTAAGGGCGTGTGAGTTCTCGAGGTTTGATGAGGGATAGGGAGCCAATATAAAGGCCAAGTACCAGCACCCATCGCACATCATGTGCGTACACCCCCCGACCCCCCCGATCGTCGGAACCCCAATGCTGCCGGTCAGGTTCTCCGACGATACTCCGATGATGGTGCCCCGGTGAAGAAAAATGCGGCACCAGCACATGCCCGAGCCTAGCATCTGCTGCCGTAACCCTCGGTCCGGTCCGATCTCAGACTGGGAATGAACTCCATATGCCTAAGTCAACCCACGAAATGAGCGTACGGGCGCTCAGCCGGCCAGAAGGGCAGGATGCGCAAGCCGGAGATCGATCGGGTCCCCCTCCGCATGCTGTCGATCCTACTACCGCAACACTCGGTCTGGTTCGGTATTAGATTGGGAATGAACTCCGTATGCCTAAGTCAACCCACGAAACGAGCGTGCGGGTGCTCAGCCGACCAGAGAGGTGGGATGCGCAAGTCGGGGATCGGTCGGGTGCCCCTCTGCGTGCTCTCGATCCGACTACCGCAACCCTCAGTCTGGTCCAATCTTAGACTTGGAATGAACTCCGTATGCCTAAGCCAACCGATAAAACGAGCGGGCGGGCGGGCACTACGTCGGCCAGAGAGACGGGATGCGCAAGCCGTGGATCGATAGGGTGGTAGGTGGGTTTAGGTACATCTTCATATTTCTGCATGCCAATGCCATTTTTATGGCTTGTAAATTCATACAATGGTCCCTTAAGCCTTCACGTGAAGTTTCATGGCAAGACGACTCGTTCTCTATTTTTCATGATTTTTGAAACTTTTTACGGTTCGGGATTTTTTAAAATTTTTTCGGAAGGAGTTTTGGCCCCAAACTTGGTAAACGTGATCCTCGTTTTTTTGTTGGCATGCAAAAAAAATTCAGCTAAAAACTCAAAGTGTACAAGATTTTGTGACCATTTGAAAAAAGTGTCCCCATTTAAGACACTTTAATGGCTACTGGCAGCAAACCTGTAAAATCTCAAATGCTCTTTAAGGGGGTGTGAGTTCTCAAGGTTTGATGATGGATAAGGGGCCAATATAAGAGCCAAGTACCCGCACCCATCGCACATCATGTGCACACACCCCCCGGCCCCCCCGATCGCCGAAACCGTAATGCCGTCGATTAGGTTCTCCGGCGATGCTCCGACGATGGTGCCCCGGGGAAGAAAAATGCGGCACCAGCACATGCCCGAGCCTAGCATGTGCTGCCGTAACCCTTGGTCTGATCCGATCTTAGACTAGGAATGAACTCCGTATGCCTAAGTCAACCCACAAAATGAGTGTGCGGGCGCTCAGCCAGCCAAAGGGGCGGGATGCGTAAGCCGGGGATCAGTCGGATCCCCCTCTGCGTTCTGCCGATCCTGTTGTGACAACTCTCAGTCCGGTCCAATCTTAGACTGGTAATGAAATCCGTATGCCTAAGCCAACCGACGAAACGAGCGGATGGACGAGCGGGCGGGCACTACGCCGGCCAGAGAGACGAGATGCGCAAGCCATGGATCGATAGGGTGATAGGTGGGTTTAGGCACATCTTCATATTTCTACGTGCCAATGCCATTTTTATGGCTTGTAAATTCATACAATGGTCCCTTAAGCCTGCACGTGAAGTTTGATGGCAAGACCACTCGTTTTCTATTTTTCATGATTTTTGAAACTTTTTGCGTTCCGAGATTTTTTAAAATTTTTTCGGAAAGCGTTTTGGCCCCAAACTTGGTAGACGTGATCCTTGTATTTTTTTGGCATGCACATCAACTAAAAACTCGAAGTGTACAAGATTTTGTGACCATTTGAAAAAAGTGTCCTTATTTCAGACACTTTAATCGCTACTGGCAGCAAACTTGTAAAATCTCAAATGCTCTTTAAGGGGGTGTGAGTTCTCGAGGTTTGATGAGGGATAGGGGCCAATATAAGGGCCAAGTACCAGCACCCATCACACATCATGTGCGCACACCCCCCGGCCCCCCCGATCGTCGGAACCCCAATGTCGCCGGTCAGGTTCTTCGACGATGCTCCGGCGATGGTGCCTCGGTGAAGAAAAATGCGGCACCAGCACATGCTCGAGCCCAGCATGTTCGGCCGCAACCCTCGGTTCGATCCAATCTTAGATTGGGAATGAACTTCGTATGCTTAGACTGGGAATGAACTCCTTATGCTTAAGTCAACCCATGAAATGAGCATGCGGGCGCTCAGTCTGCCAGAGGGGCAGGATGCACAAGCCAAGGATCAGCCGGGTCCCTCTCTGCGTGCTACCTATCCTGTTGTCAGAACCCTCGACCCGGTCTACTGTTAGACTGGGAATGAACTCCGTCTACCTAAGCCAACCGATGAAATGAGCGGGCGAACGGGCGGGCGGGCACTACACCGGCCAGAAAGACGGGATGCTTAAGTGTGGATCGATAGGGTGGTAGGTGGGTTTAGGCACATCTTCATATTTTTTTATGCCAATGCCATTTTCATGGCTTGTAAATTCATACAACGGCCACCTTAATCCTTCTCGTGAAGTTTCATCGCAAGACGACTCATTTTCTATTTTTCATAATTTTTAAAACTTTTTTCGATTCAGGATTTTTTAACCCCAAACATGGTAGACGTGATCCCTGTATTTTTTTTGGCTTGCACAAAAAAATTCAGCTAAAAACTCGAATTGTACAAGATTCTGTGACCATTTGAAAAAGTGTCCCCACTTCAGACACTTTAATTGCCACTGACAGCAAACCTGTAAAAGCTCAAATGCTCTTTAAGGGGGTGTGAGTTCTTGAGGTTTGATGAGGGATAGGGGGCCAATATAAGGGCCCATCGCACATCATGTGGGCACAACCCGCCCGGCCCCCCCGATCATTAGAACCCCAATTCTGTCGGTCAGGATCTCCGGCGATGGTGCCCCGGCAAAGAAAAATGCCTCACCAGCACATGCCCGAGCCCAGCATGTGCTGCCGCAACCCTCGGTCTAGTCTAATCTTAGACTAGAAAGAACTCCGTATGCTTAGACTGGGAATGAACTCTGTATGCCTAAGTCAACCCACGAAACGAGCGTGTGGGCAGTCAGCCGGCCAGAGGGGCGGGATGCGCACGCCGGGGATCGGCCGAGTCCCCCTCTGCGTGCCGTCGATCCTACTATCGCAACCCTCAGTCCGGTCTGATCTTAGACTGGGAATGAACTCTGTATGCCTAAGCTAACTGACGAAACGAGTGGGCGGGCGGGCGGGCACTACTCTGGCGAGAGAGACGGGATGCGCAAGCCGTGGATCGATAGGGTGGTAGGTGGGTTTAGGCACATCTTCATATTTCTGCATGCCAATGCCATTTTTATGGCTTGTAAATTCATACAATGGTCCCTTAAGCCTTCACGTGAAGTTTCATGGCAAGACGAGTCGTTCTCTATTTTTCATGATTTTTGAAACTTTTTGTGGTTCAAGATTTTTTAAAATTTTTTCGGAAGGAGTTTTGGCTGCAAAATTGGTAGACATGATCCTTGTATTTTTGTTGGGATGCACAAAAAAATTCAGCTAAAACTCAAAGTGTACAAGATTTTGTGACCATTTGAAAAAAGTGTCCCCATTTCAGACACTTTAATGGCTACTGGCAGCAAACCTGTAAAACCTCAAATGCTCTTTAAGAGGGTGTGAATTCTCGAGGTTTGATGAGGGATAGGGGGCCAATATAAGGGCCAAGTACCAGCACCCATCGCACATCATGTGCGCACACCCCCCCGGACCCCCCGATCGTTGGAACCCCAATGCCGTCGATCAGGTTCTCCGGTGATGCTTCGACGATGGTGCCCCAATGAAGAAAAATGTTGCACCAGCACATACGCGAGCCCAGCATGTGCTACCGCAACCCTCGGTCCGGTCCGATCTTAGATTGGGAAAGAACTCCGTATGCTTAGACTGGGAATGAACTCCGTATGCCGAAGCCAATCGACAAAATGAGCGGGCGGGTGGGCGGGCGGGCACTACGTCGACCAGAGAGACGGGATGCGCAAGCCATGAAACGATAGGGTGGTAGGTGGGTTTAGGCACATCTTCATATTTCTGCGTGCCAATGCCATTTTTATGGCTTGTAAATTCATACAATGGTCCCTTAAGCCTTCACGTGAAGTTTCATGGCAAGACGACCCGTTTTCTATTTTTCACGATTTTCAAAACTTTTTACGGTTCAGGATTTTTTAGAATTTTTTGGGAAGGAGTTTTGGCCCCAAACTTGGTGTACGAGATTTTGTGACCATTTGAAAAAATTATCCCCATTCTAGACACTTTAATCGCTACTGGCAGCAAACTTGTAAAATCTCAAATGCTTTTTAAGGAGGTGTGAGTTCTCGAGGTTTGATAAGGGATAGGAGGCCAATATAAGGGCCAAGTACCAGCACCTATCGCACATCATGTGCGCACACCCCCCGACCCCCTCGGCCCCCCCGATCGTCGGAACCCCAATGCCGCCTGTCAGGTTCTCCAACGATGCTCCGACGATGGTGCCCCGGTGAAGAAAAATGCGGCACCAGTACAAGCCCGGGCATAGCATGTGCTGCCGTAACCCTCGGTCCAGTCCGATCTTAGATTGGGAATGAACTTCGTACGCTTAGACTGGGAATGAACTCCGTATGCCTAAGTCAATCCACGAAAGGAGCGTACGGGCGTTCAGCCAGCCAGAGGGGTAGGATGCGTAAGTCGAGGATCGACCGGGTCCCCCTCTGTGTGCTGTCGATCTTGCTACTGCAACCTTCAGTCCAGTCAGATCTTAGACTGGGAATGAACTCCGTATGCCTAAGCCAACCGATGAAACGAGCGGGCGGGCGGGCACTATGTCGGCCAGAGAGACGGGATGCGTAAGCCGTGGATCGATAGAGTGATAGGTGGGTTTAGGCACATCTTCATATTTCTTCATGCCAATGCCATTTTTACAACTTGTAAATTCATACAATGGTCCCTTAAGCCTTCACGTGAAGTTTCATGGCAAGATGACTCGTTTTCTATTTTTCATGATTTTTCAAAACTTATTATGGTTCGGGATTTTTTAAAATTTTTTTGGAAGGAGTTTTGGCCCCAAACTTGGTAAATGTGATCCTTGTATTTTTGTTGGCATGCATAAAAAAATTCAGCTAAAAACTCGAAGTGTACAAGATTTTGTGACCATTTGAAAAAAGTGTCCCCATTTCAGACACTTTAAAGGCTACTGGCAGCAAACCTGTAAAATCTCAAATGCTCTTTAAGGGGGTGTTAGTTCTTGAGGTTTGATGAGGGATAAGGGGCCCTTATAAGGGCCAAGTACCAGCACCCATTGCACATCATGTGCGCACCCCCCCGGCCCCCCTGATCGTTGGAACCCCAATGCTGTCGATCAGGTTCTCCGACAAAGCTCTGACGATGGTGCCCCGGTGAAGAAAAATGCGGCACCAGCACATGCATGAGCCCAGCATGTGCTGCCGCAACCCTCAGTCTGGTCTGATCTTAGACTGGGAATGAACTCTGTATGCTTAGACTAGGAATGAACTCCGTATGCCTAAGTCAACCCACGAATTAAGCGTGCGGGCGCTCAGCCAGCCAGAGGGGCGGGACGCGCAAGCTGGGAATCGGCCGGTTCCCCTTCTGCGTGCTGCCAATCCTGTTACCGTAACCCTCAGTCCTATCCAATCTTAGACTGGGAATGAACTCCGTATGCCTAAGCCAACCGATGAAATGAGCGGGCGGGCGGGCACTACGTCGGCCAGAGAGACGGGATGCGCAAGCCGTGGATCGATAGGGTGGTAGGTGGTTTTTGGCATATCTTCCTATTTTTGCATGCCAATGCCATTTTTATGGCCTGTAAATTCATACAATGGTCCCTTAAGCCTTCACGTGAAGTTTCATTGCAAGACGACTCATTTTCTATTTTTTACGATTTTGGAAACTTTTTACGGTTTGAGATTTTTTAAAATTTTTTCGGAAGGAGTTTTGGCCCCAAACTTGCTAGACGTGATCCTTATATTTTTTTTGGCTTGCACAAAAAAATTCAGCCAAAAACTCGAAGTGTACAAGATTTTGTGACCATTTGAAAAATGTGTCCCCATTTCAGACACTTTAATGGCTACTGGCAGCAAACCTATAAAATCTCAAATGCTCTTTAAGGGCGTGTTAGTTCTTGAGGTTTGATGAGGGATAAGGGGCCAATATAAGGGCCAAGTACCAGCACCCATCGCATATCATGTGCACACACCCCCCGCCCCCTGATCGCTGGAACCCCAATGCTGCCGGTCAGGTTCTCCGACGATGCTCCGACGATGGTGCCCCGGTGAAGAAAAATGCGACACCAGAACATGCCTGAGCCCAGCATGTGCTGTCACAACCCGCGGTTCGATCCGATCTTAGACTGAGAATGAACTCCGTATGCTTAGACTGGGAATGAACTCTGTATGCCTAAGTCGACCCATGAAACGAGCGTTCGAGCGCTCAGTCGGCCAGAGGGGCGGGATGCGCAAGCCAGGCATTGGCTGGGTCCCCCTCTACGTGCTGTCAATCCTGCTACTGTAACGCTCAGTTCGGTCTGATCTTAGACTGGGAATGAACTACGTATGCCTTAGCCAACCGACGAAACGAGCGGGCGGGCGGGCGGGCGGGCGGGTGGGCTAGCACTACGCCGGCCATAGAGACGGGATGCGCAAGCCGTGGATCGATAGGGTGGTAGGTGGGTTTAGGCACATCTTCATAGTTCTGCATGCCAATGCCATTTTTATGGCTTGTAAATTCATACAATGGTCCCTAAGCCTTCGCGTGAAGTTTCATTGCAAGACGACCCATTTTCTATTTTTCATGATTTTTTAAAATTTTTTCGGAAGGAATTTTGGCCCCAAACTTAGACGTAATCCTTGTATTTTTGTTGGCATGTACAAAAAAATTATTTTAAAAACTCGAAGTGTAGAAGATTTTGTGACCATTTGAAAAAAATGTCCCCATTTCAGACACTTTAATGGCTACTGGCAGCAAACCTGTAAAATCTCAAATGCTCTTTAAGGGGTTGTGAGTTCTCCAGGTTTGATAAGGGATAGGGGCCAATATAAGGGCCAAGTACCGGCACCCATCGCACATCATGTGCGCACACCCCCCGCCCCGACCCCCCCGATCGCCGGAACCCCAATGCCGTCAGTTAGGTTCTCCGACGATGGTGCCCCGATGAAGAAAAATGCGGTACCAGCACATGCCCGAGCCCAGCATGTGCTGTCGTAACCCTTGGTCTGGTCTGATCTTAGACTGGGAATGAACTCCGTATGCTTAAACTGGGAATGAACTCCATATGACTAAGTCAACGCACGAAACGAGCTTACGGGCTCTCAACCGGCTAGAGGGGCAGGATGCACAAGCCGAGGATTAGTCGGGTCCCCTTCTACGTACTGCCGATCCTGCTACCGTAACCTTTGGTCCGGCCTGATCTTAGACTGGGAATGGACTCCGTATGCCTAAGCCAACCGACGAAACGAGCGGGCGGGCGGGCACTACGCCGGCCAGAGAGACGGGATGCGCAAGTCGTGGATCGATAAGGTGGTAGGTGGGTTTCGGGACATCTTCATATTTCTACATGCCAATCCCATTTTTATGGCTTGTAAATTCATACAATGGTCCTTAAGCCTTCACGTGAAGTTTCATGGCAGGACGACTCGTTTTCTATTTTTCACGATTTTCAAAATATTTTGCGGTCCGAGATTTTTTAGAATTTTTTCGGAAGGAGTGTTGTTCCCAAACTTGGTAGAAGTGATCCTTGTATTTTTTTGGCATGCACAAAAAAATTCAGCTAAAAACTCGAAGTGTACAAGATTTTGTGACCATTTGAAAAAAGTGTGCCCATTTCAGACACTTTAATGGCAACTGGCAGCAAACCTGTAAAATCTCAAATGCTCTTTAAGGGGTGTGAGTTCTCGAGGTTTGATGAGGGATAGGGGGCCAATATAAGGGCCAAGTACCAGCACCAACATCGCTACATCATAGTCGCACACCCCCCGACCCCCCCGATCATCGGAACCTTCTAAATGCCGCCGATCAGGGTTCTCCGACGATGGTGCTCGACGCCGAAAAATGCGGCATCCGCACATGCCCGAGCCCTGCATGTGCTGCACAACCTCGGTCCGGTCGACTAGACTGGGAGAACTCGTTCCTAATCCAAAGAAAAATGCGGTGGCAGCCGCAAGAGGGCGGATGGCGAAGCCGGGGATCGACTGGGTCCCTGCGTTTGCGATCTGCTATGTCTAAAATGCTCTTTAGGGGTTGAGTTTTGAGCTCCGATGATGGGCCCATGAAGAAAAAACGGCACCGCACATGCCGAGCCAGCACTGCCGCAATCGGTCCTTTCCAATCTTAGATGGGGAATGAACTCCGTATGCCTAAGTCAACCTGCGAAATGAGCGTGCGAGTGCTCAGCCGGTCGGAGGGGCGGGATGCACAAGCCGGGGATCGACCGGGTCCCCCTCTGTGTGCTGTAGGTGGGTTTTGGCACATCATCATATTTCTGCATTCCAATGCCATTTTAGAGGCTTGTAAATTCATGCAATGGTCCCTTAAAACTTCACGTGAAGTTTCATGGCAAGACGACTTGTTTTCTATTTTTCACGATTTTCAAAACTTTTTACGGTTCGGGATTTTTTAAAATTTTTTCAGAAGGAGTTTTGGCCCCAAACTTGGTAGACGTCATCCTTGTATTTTTGTTGGCATGCATAAAAATTGCAATGTGCGCACACCCCCCGGCCCCCCCGATCGTCGAAATCCCAATGCCGTCAGTCAGGTTCTCCGGTGATGGTGCCCTAACGAAGAAAAATACGGCACCAGCACATGCTCGAGCCCAGCATGGGCTACCTCAACCCTCAATCCGATCTGATCTTAGACTGGGAATGAACTCCGTATGCTTAGACTGGGAATGAACTCCATATGCCTAAGTCAACCCACGAAACGAGCGTGCGGGCGCTCAGCCGGCCAGAGGGGTGGGATGCACAAGCCAGGGATCGACTGGGTCTCCCTCTGCGTGCTGCCAATTCGGTTGCCGCAACCGTCAGTCCAGTCCAATCTTAGACTGGGAATGAACTTCGTATGCCTAAGCCAACCGATGAAACGAGCGGGCGGGCGGGCGTGCAGGCACTACGCCGGCCAGAGAGACAGGATGCGCAAGCCGTGGATCGATAGGGTGGTAGGTGGGTTTAGGCACATCTTCATATTTATACATGCCAATGTCATTTTTATGGCTTGTAAATTCATACAGTGGTCCCTTAAGCCTTCACGTGAAGTTTCATGGCTAGATGACTAATTTCTATTTTTCATAATTTTTGAAACTATTTACGGTTTGGGATTTTTGAAAATTTTTTTGGAAGGAGTTTTGGCCCTGAACTTGGTAGCCGTGATCCTTGTATTTTTGTTGGCATGCACAAAAAAATTCAGCTAAAAACTCGAAGTGTACAAGATTTTGTGACCATTTGAAAAAAGTGTCCCCATTTCAGACACTTTAATGGCTACTAGCAGCAAACCTGTAAAATCTCAAATGCTCTTTAAGGGGGTGTGAGTTCTTGAGATTTGATAAGAGATAGGCAGCCAATATAAGGGCCAAGTACCAGCACCCATCGCACATCATGTGCGCACACCACCCTCCGGCCCGCCCAATCGTTGGAACCCCAATGTCGCCGGTCAGGTTCTCCGACGATGGTGCCCCAGCAAAGAAAAATACGGCACCAGCACATGCCCTAGCCTACCATGTGCTGCCGAAACCCTCGATCCGATTTGATCTTAGACTGGGAATGAACTCCGTATGATTAGACTGGGAATGAACTCCGTATGCCTAAGTCAACCCACGAAACGAGCGTGCGGGCGCACAGTCGGCCAGAGGGGTGGGATGCGCAAGCTGTGGATCGACCGGGTCCCCCTCTGCGTACTGCCGATCCTGCTGCCACAACCCTCAGTCGGGTCTGATCTTAGACTGGGAATGAACTCCATATGCCTAAGCCAACCGATGAAACGAACGGGCGGGCGGGCGGGTGGGCACTACGTCGGCCAGAGAGACGGGATGTGTAAGCCGTGGATCGATAGGGTGGTAGGTGGGTTTAGGCACATCTTTATATTTTTGTGTGCCAAAGCAATTTTTATGGCTTGTAAATTCATACAATGGTCCCTTAAGCCTTCACGTGAATTTTCCTGGCAAGATGACTCGTTTTCTATTTTTCATGATTTTTGAAAGTTTTTGCGGTTCGGAATTTTTTAAAATTTTTTCGGATGGATTTTTGGCCCCAAACTTGGTAGACATGATCCTTGTTTTTTTGTTGGCATGCAGAAAACAATTCAGCCGAAAACTCGAAGTCTACAATATTTTGTGACCGTTTGAAAAAAATGTCCCCATTTCAGACATTTTAATAGCTATTGGCAGCAAACCTGTAAAATCTCAAATGCTCTTTAAGGGGGTGTGAGTTCTCGAGGTTTGATAAGTGATAGGGGGCCAATATAAGGGCCAAGTACCAGCACCCATCGCACATCATTTGCGCACACCCCTCCCGGCCCCCCCGATCGCCGGAACCCCAATGCCGTCGGTCAGGTTCTCTGACAATGCTCCGACGATGGTGCCCCGACGAAGAAAAATGTGGCACCAGGACATGCTCGAGCCCAGCATGTGCTGCCGTAACCCTCGGTCCTGTCCGATCTTGGACTGGGAATGAACTCCGTATGCTTAGACTAGGAATGAACTTCGTATGCCTAAGTCAACCCACGAAACGAACGTGCGGGTGCTCAGTCGGCCAGAGGGGTGGGATGCACAAGCCGGGGATCGACCGGGTCTCCCTCTGCGTGCTGCCAATCCGATTACCGCAACTGTCAGTCCAGTCCAATCTTAGACTGGGAATGAACTTCGTATGCCTAAGCCAACCGACAAAACGAGCGGGCGGGCAGGCATGCAGGCACTACGTCGACCAGAGAGACAGGATGCGCAAGCCGTGGATCGATAGGGTGGTAGGTGGGTTTAGGCACATCTTCATATTTCTACATGCCAATGCCATTTTTATGGCTTGTAAATTCATACAATGGTCCCTTAAGCCTTCACGTGAAGTTTCATGGCTAGACGACTCGTTTTCTATTTTTCATAATTTTTGAAACTTTTTACGGTTTGGGATTTTTGAAAATTTTTTCGGAAGGAGTTTTGGCCCTGAACTTGGTAGACGTGATCCTTGTATTTTTGTTGGCATGCACAAGATTTTGTGACCATTTGAAAAAAGTGTCCCCATTTCAGACACTTTAATGGCTACTAGCAGCAAACCTGTAAAATCTCAAATGCTCTTTAAGGGGGTGTGAGTTCTCGAGGTTTGATGAGAGATAGGCAGCCAATATAAGGGCCAAGTACCAGCACCCATCGCACATCATGTGCGCACACCACCCTACGGCCCGCTCGGTCGTCGAAACCCCAATGCCGTCGGTCAGGTTCTCCGACGATGGTGCCCCGACAAAGAAAAAATACGACACCAGCACATGCCTGAGCCTAGCATGTGCTGTCGAAACCCTTGGTCCGATCTGATCTTAGATTGGGAATCAACTCCGTATGCTTAGACTGGGCATGAACTCCGTATGCCTAAGTCAACCCACAAAAAGAGCGTGCGGGCGCTCAGTCGACCAGAGGGGCGGGATGCGCAAGCTGGGGATCGATCGGGTCCCCCTCTGCGTGCTATCGATCCTGCTGCCACAACCCTCGATCGGGTCTGATCTTAGACTGGGAATGAACTCCGTATGCCTAAGCCAACCGATGAAATGAGCGGGCGGGCGGGCGGGTGGGCACTATGTCGGCCAGAGAGACGGGATGCACAAGTCGTGGATCGATAGGGTGGTAGGTGGGTTTAGGCACATCTTCATATTTCTGCATGCCAATGCCATTTTTATGGCTTGTAAATTCATACAATGGTCCCTTAAGCCTTCACGTGAATTTTCATGGCAAGATGACTCGTTTTCTATTTTTCATGATTTTTGAAAGTTTTTAAGGTTCGGGATTTTTTAAAATTTTTTCGGACGGATTTTTGGCCCTAAACTTGGTAGACGTGATCCTTGTTTTTTTGTTGGCATGCAGCAAAAAAATTCAGCGAAAAACTCGAAGTCTACAATATTTTGTGACCGTTTGAAAAAAGTGTCCCCATTTCAGACACTTTAATAGCTATTGGCAACAAACCTGTAAAATCTCAAATGCTCTTTAAGAGGGTGCGAGTTCTCGAGGTTTGATAAGTGATAGGGGGCCAATATAAGGGCCAAGTACCAGCACCCATCGCACATCATGTGCGCACACCCCTTCCGGCCCCCCCGATCGTCGGAACCCCAATGCCGTCGGTCAGGTTCTCCAGCAATGCTCCGATGATGGTGCCTCGACGAAGAAAAATGCGGCACCAGGACATGCCCGAGCCCAGCATGTGCTACCGTAACCCTCGGTCTGGTTCGATCTTGGACTGGGAATGAACTCCGTATGCTTAGACTGGGAATGGATTCCGTATGCCTAAGTCAACCCACGAAATGAGCGTACGGGCGCTCAGTCGGCCAGAAAGGTGGGATGCACAAGTCGAGATCGGTAGGGTCCCCCTCTATGTGCTCCCGATCCTACTACCACAACCATCAGTCTGGTCCGATCTTAGACTAGGAATGAACTCCGTATGCCTAAGCCAACCGACGAAATGAACGGGCGGGCACTACACCGGCCAGAGAGATGGGATGCGCAACACATGGATCGATAGGGTGGTAGGTGGGTTTAGGCACATCTTCATATTTCTGCATGCCAATGCCATTTTTATGGCTTGTAAATTCATACAATGGTCCCTTAAGCCTTCACGTGAAGTTTCACAGCAAAACGACTCGTTTTCTATTTTTCATGATTTTTGAAAGTTTTTTGCGGTTCGGGATTTTTTAAAATTTTTTACGAAGGTATTTTGGCCCCAAACTTGGTAGACGTAATCCTTGTATTTTTTTTGGCATGCACAAACACATTCAGCTAAAATCTTGAAGTGTACAAGATTTTGTGGCCATTTGAAAAAAGTGTCCCCATTTCAGACACTTTAATGGCTACTGGCAGCAAACCTGTAAAATCTCAAATGCTCTTTAAGGGGGTATGAGTTCTCAAGGTTTGATGAGGGATAGGGGGCCAATATAAGGGCCAAGTACCAGCACCCATCACACATCATGTGCGCACACCCCCGACCCCCCGATCGCCGGAACCCCAAATGCCGCCGGTCAGGTTCTCCGACGATGCTCCGGTGATGGTGCCCCGATGAAGAAAAATGCAGCACCAGCACATGCCCGAGCCTAGCATGTGCTGCTGTAACCCTCGGTCCGATCTGATCTTAGACTGGGAATGAACTCTGTATGCTTAGACTGGGAATGAACTCTGTATGCCTAAGTCAACCTACGAAACGGGCGTGTGGGCGCTCAGCCGGCCAGAGGGGCGGGATGCGCAAGCCGGTGATTGATCGGGTCCCCCTCTATGTGCTGCCGATCCTACTGTCGTAACCCTCGGTTCAGTTTGATCTTAGACTGGGAATGAACTCCGTATGCCAAAACCAATCGACGAAACGAGCAGGCGGGCACTACGCCGGCCAGAGACACGGGATGCGCAAGCCGTGGATCGATAGGGTGGTAGGTGAGTTTATACACATCTTCACATTTCCACGTGCCAATGCCAATTTTATGGCCTGTAAATTCATACAATGGTCCCTTAAGCCTTCACGTGAAGTTTCATGGCAAGACGACTCGTTTTCTATTTTTCATGATTGTGGAAAGTTTGTGCGGTTCGAGATTTTTTAAAATTTTTTCGGAAGGGATTTTGGCCCCAAACTTGGTAGACGTTATCCTTGTATTTTTTTTGGCATGCACAAAAAAATTCAGCTAAAAACTCAAAGTGTACAAGATTTTGTAACCATTTGAAAAAAGTGTCCCCATTTCAGACACTTTAAAGGCTACTGGCAGCAAACCTGTAAAATCTCAAATGCTCTTTAAGGGTGTGTGAGTTCTCGAGGCTTGATGAGGGATAGGGGGCCAATATAAGATCCAAGTACCAGCACCCATCGCACATCATGTGCGCACAACCCCCCCCAGCCCCCCGATCGCAGGAACCCCAATGCCGTCGGTCAGGTTCTCCGGCGATGCTCCGATGATGGTGCCCCGGTGAAGAAAAATACGGCACCAGCACATGCCCGAGCCCAGCATGTGCTGCCGCAATGCTCGGGCCCGATCCGATCTTAGACTGGGAATGAACTCCATATGCTTAGACTGGGAATGAACTTCGTATGCCTAAGTCAACCTATGAAACGAGCGTGTGTGCGCTCAGCCGGCCAAAGGGGCGGGATGGCAAGCCAGGGATCGGTCGAGTCCTCCGCTGCATGCTGTCGATCTTACTACCGCAACCCTCGGTCTGGTTCAATCTTAGACTAGGAATGAACTTCGTATGCCTAAGCAAATCGACGAAACGAGCGGGCGGGCGGGCGGGAACTATGCCGGCCAGAGAGACGGGATTCGCAAGCCGTGGATCGACAGGGTGGTAGGTGGGTTTAGCCACATCTTCATATTTTTGCATGCCAATGCCATTTTTATGGCTTGTAAATTAAAACAATGGTCCCTTAAGCCTTCATGTGAAGTTTCATGGCAAGATGACTCGTTTTCTCTTTTTCATGATTTTTGAAACTTTTTGAGGTTCGAGATTTTTTAAAATTTATTCGGAAGGATTTTTGGCCCCAAATTTGGTAGACGTGATCCTTGTTTTTTTTTTGGCATGCACAAAAAAATTCAGCTAAAACCTCGAAGTGTACAAGATTTTGTGACCATTTGAAAAAAGTGTCCCCATTTTAGACACTTTAATTGCTACTGGTAGCAAACCTGTAAAATCTCAAATGCTCTTTAAGGGGGTGTGAGTTCTCGAGGTTTGATGAGGGATAGGGGGCCAATAAAAGGGCCAAGTACCAGCACCCATCGCACATCATGTGCGCACGCCCCCTGGCCCCCCCGATCGCCGGAACCCCAATGCCGTCGGTCAGGTTCTCTGGCGATGCTCCGGTGATGGTGCCCCGATGAAGAAAAATACAACACTAGCACAAGCTCGAGCCCAGCATGTGCTGCCGCAACCCTCGGTCTGGTGCGATCTTAGACTGGGAATGAACTCCATATGCTTAGACTAGGAATGAACTCCGTATGCCTAAGTCAACCCACGAAACGAGCGTGCAGGCGCTCAGTCAGCCAGACGAGCGAGATGCGCAAGTTAGGGATCGACCGGGTCCCCCTCTGCGTGCTACCGATCCTGCTGCCGTAACCCTTGGTCTCGTCTCATCTTAGACTGGGAATGAATTCCGTATGCCTAAGCCAACCAACGAAAAGAGCGGGCCGACGGGCGGGCGGGCACTACGTCAGCCAGAGAGACGGGATGCCCAATCCATGGATCGAGAGGGTGGTAGGTGGGTTTAGGCACATCTTCATATTTTTGCATGCCAATGCAATTTTTATGACTTGTAAATTCATACAATGGTCCATTAAGCCTTCACGTTAAGTTTCATGGCAAGACAACTCCTTTTCTATTTTTCATGATTTTTGAAACTTTTTGGGTTCGGGATTTTTTAAAATTTTTTCGGAAGGAGTTTTGGCCCCAAACTTGGTAGACATGATCCTTGTATTTTTGTTGGCGTGCAAAAAAAATTTCAGCCAAAAAGTCGAAGTGTACAAGATTTTGTGACCATTTGAAAAAAGTGTCCCCATTTTAGACACTTTAATGCTTACTGGCAGCAAACCTGTAAAATCTCAAATTCTTTTTAAGGGGGTGTGAGTTCTCGAGTTTTGATGAGGGATAGGGGGCCAATATAAGGGCCATGTACCAGCACCCATCGCACATCATGTGCGCACACCCCCTGGCCCCCCGATCGTTGGAACCCCAATGCCACCGATCAGGTTCTCCGACGATGCTCTGGCGATGGTGCCTCGACGAAGAAAAATGCCGCACCAGCACATGCCCGGGCCCAGCATGTGCTGCCGGAACCCTCGATCTGATCCAATCTTAGACTGGGAATGAACTCCATATGCTTAGAATGGGAATGAACTCCGTATCCCTAAGTCAACCCACAAAACAAGCGTGTGGGCGCTCAGCCGGCCAGAGGGGTGGGATGCGCAAGCCAAAAATTGGTCGGGTCCCCTTCCATCACACATCATGTGCGCACACCCCCTAGCCCCCCCGATCGTCGGAACCCTAATGTCGTCGGTCAGGTTCTCCGGTGATGCTCTGGCGATGGTGCCCCGATGAAGAAAAATGTGGCACCAGCGCATGCCCGGGCCCAGCATGTGCTGCTGTAACCCTCAGTCCGGTCCGATCTCAAACTGGGAATGAACTCCGCATGCTTAGAATGGGAATGAATTCCGTATGCCTAAGTCAACCCATGAAATGAACGTGCAGGCGCTCAGCCAGCCAAAGGGGCGGGATGCGTAAGCCGGGGATCGATCGGGTCCCCCTCTGCGTGCTGCCAATCCTGCTGCTGCAACCCTCAGTCTGATCTGATCTTAGACTGGGAATGAACTCCATATGCCTAAGCCAACCGACGAAATAAACAGGCGGACGGGCGGGCGGGACAACGTCGGCCAGGGAGATGGGATGCGCAAGTCGTGGATCGATAGGTTGGTAGGTGGGTTTAGGCACATCTCCATATTTCTGCGTGCCAATGCCATTTTCATGGCTTGTAAATTCATACAATGGTCCCTTCAGCCTTCACGTGAAGTTTCATGGCAAGATGACTCGTTTTCTATTTTTCACGATTTTCAAAACTTTTTGTGGTTCAAGATTTTTTAAAATTTTTTCAGAAGGAGTTTTTCCCCAAACTTGGTAGACACGATCTTTGAATTTTTCTTGGCATGCATAAAAAAATTCAGCTAAAAACTCGAAGTGTACAAGATTTTGTGACCATTTGAAAAAAGTGTCCCCATTTTAGACACTTTAATGGCTACTGGCAGCAAACCTGTAAAATCTCAAATGCTCCTTAAGGGGGTGTGAGTTCTAGAGGTTTGATGAGGGATAGGGGGCCAATATAAGGGCCAAGTACCAGCACCCATCACACATCATGTGCGCACACCCCCTAGCCCCCTCGATCGTCGGAACCCTAATGTCGTCGGTCAGGTTCTCCGACGATGCTCCGACGATGGTGCCCCGACGAAGAAAAATGTGGCACCAGCACATGCCCGGGCCCAGCATGTGCTGCCGCAACCCTCAGTTCGGTCCGATCTTAGACTGGGAATGAACTCCGCATGCTTAGACTGGGAATAAACTCCGTATGCCTAAGTCAACCCATGAAACGAGCGTGCGGGTGCTCAGCCAGCCAGAGGGGCAGGATGCGAAAGCCGGGGCTTGGCCGGGTCCCCCTCTACGTGTTGTCGATCTTGCTGCTGTAACCCTCAATCTGGTCTGATCTTAGACTGGTAATGAACTCCGTGTGCCTAAGCCAACCGACGAAGTAAGCAGACGGGCGGGCGGGCGGGCACTATGCCGACCAGAGAGACGGGATGCGCAAGCCGTGGATCGATAGGGTGGTAGGTGGGTTTAGGCACATCTCCATATTTCTATGTGCCAATGCCATTTTAATGGCTTGTAAATTCATACCATGGTCCCTTAAGCCTTCACGTGAAGTTTCATGGCAAGATGACTCGTTTTCTATTTTTCACGATTTTCAAAACTTTTTACCGTTGGAGATTTTTTAAAATTTTTTCGAAAGGTGTTTTGGCCCCAAACTTGGTAGAAGTGATCCTTGTATTTTTTTTTTGGCATGCACAGAAAAATTTAGCTAAAAACTCAAAGTGTACAAGATTTTGTAACCATTTGAAAAAAGTGTCCCCATTTCAGACACTTTAAAGGCTACTGGTAGCAAACCTGTAAAATCTCAAATGCTCTTTAAGGGGGTGTGAGTTCTCGAGGTTTGATGAGGGATAGGGGGCCAATACAAGAGCCAAGTACTAGCACCCATCGCACATCATGTGCGCACACCCCCCGGCCCCCCCGATCGCCAGAACCATAATGTCGCCGGTCAAGTTCTCCAGCGATGCTCCGGCGATGGTGCCCCATCGAAGAAAAATGTGGCACCAGCACATGCTCAAGCCCAGCATGTGCTGCCACAACCCTCGGTCTGATCCGATCTTAGACTGGGAATGAACTCCGTATGCCTAAGCCAACTGACGAAACGAGCAGGCGGGCGGGCGGGCATGGCACTACGACGGTCAGAGAGACAGGACGTGCAAGCTGTGGATCGATAGGGTGGTAGGTGGCTTTAGGCACATCTTCACATTTCTGCGTGCCAATGCCATTTTTATGGCTTGTAAATTCATACAATGGTCCTTTAAGCCTTTACGTGAAGTTTCATGGCAAGACGACTCGTTTTCTATTTTTCACGATTTTTGAAACTTTTGCGGTTCGGGATTTTTCTAAATTTTTTCAGAAGGAGATTTGGCCCCAAACTCGGTAGACATGATCCCTTTCTTTTTGTTGGCATGCAAAAAAAAATTCATCTTCAAACTCAAAGTGTACAAGATTTTGTGACCATTTGAAAAAACTGTCCCCATTTCAGACACTTTAATGGCTACTGGCAGCAAACCTGTAAAATCTCAAATGCTCTTGAAGGGGGTGTGAGTTCTCCAGGTTTGATGAGGGATAGGGGGCCAATATAAGGGCCAAGTACCAGCACCCATCGCACATCATGTGCGCACACCCTACCGGCCCCCCCGATCGTCGGATCCCCAATGTCGTCGGTCAGGATCTTCGACGATGCTCCGACGATGGTGCCCCGGTGAAGAAAAATACGGCTCCAGCACATGCTCGAGCCCAGCATGTGCTACCGTAACCCTCGATCCGATCCGATCTTAAACTGGGAATGACCTCCGTATGCTTAGATTGGAAATGAACTCCGTATGCCTAAGTCAACCCACGAAACGAGCGTGCGGGCGCTCAGCTGGCCAGAGGGGCGGGATGCGCAAGCTGGGGATCGGTCGGTTCCCCCTCTACGTGCTGTCGATCCTGCTGTCGTAACCCTCGGTCCAGTTTCATCTTAGACTAGGAATGAACTCCGTATGCCTAAGCCAAACTTGGTAGAGGTGATCCTTGTATTTTTGTTGGCATGCACAAAACAATTCAACTAAAAACTCGAAGTGTACAAGGTTTTGTGACCATTTGAAAAAAGTGTCCCCATTTCAGACACTTTAATGGCTACTGGCAGCAAACCTGTAAAATCTCAAATGCTCTTTAAGGGGGTGTGAGTTCTCGAGGTTTGAAGAGGGATAAGGGACCAATATAAGGGCCAAGTACCAAGACCCATCGCACATCATGTACGCACACCCTCCCCGGGCCCCCGATCACCGGAACCCTAACGCCGCCGGTCAGGTTCTCCGGTGATGGTGCCCCGATGAAGAAAAATACGACACCAGCACATGCCCGAGCCTAGCATGTGTTGCCGCAACCCTCGGTCCAGTTTGATCGATATATTTTGGGAATGAACTCCGTATGCTTAGACTGGGAATGAACTCCGTATGCCTAAGTCAACCCATGAAATGAGCGTGTAGGTGCTCAGCTGGCCAAAGGGGTGGGATGAGTAAGCCGGGGATAGCTCGGGTCTACCTCTGCATGCTGCCGATCCTACTGCTGCAACCCTCGATCCGGTCTGATCTTAGACTCGGAATGAACTCTGTATCCCTAAGCCAACTGACAAAACGAGCGGCCGGGCGGGCGGGTACTACGTCGACCAGAAAGACGGGATGCGCAAGCCGTGGATCGATAGGGTGGTAGGTGGATTTAGGCACATCTTCATATTTCTGCATGCCAATGCCATTTTTATGGCTTGTAAATTCATACAATGGTCCTTTAAGCCTTCACGTGAAGTTTCATGGCAAGACGACTCGTTTTCTATTTTTCATGATTTTTAAAACTTTTTACAGTTCAAGATTTTTTTAAATTTTTTTGGAAAGAGTTTTGGCCCCAAAATTGGTAGTTGTGATCCTTGTATTTTTTTTGGCATGCACAAAAAAATTAAGCTAAAAAGTCGAAGTGTACAAGATTTTGTGATCATTTGAAAAAAGTGTCTCCATTTCAGACGCTTTAATGGCTACTGGCAGCAAACCTGTAAAATCTCAAATGCTCTTTAAGGGGGTGTGAGTTCTCGAGGTTTGATTAGGGATAGGGGGCCAATATAAGGTCCCATCGCACATCATGTGCGCACACCCCCCAGCCCCCCCGATCGTCGGAACCCCAATGCCGTCGGTCAGGTTCTCCGGCGATGCTCCGACAACGGTGACCCGATGAAGAAAAATACGACACCAGCAAATGGCTAAGCCTAGCATGTGCTGCCGCAACCCTCGATCTGGTCCGATATTAGACTGGGAATGAACTCCGTATGCTTAGACTGAGAATGAACTTCGTATGCCTAAGTCAACCCATGAAACGAGCATGCGGGCGCTCAGCCGACCAGAGGGGCGGGATGCGTAAGCCAAGGATCGGTCGGATCCCCCTCTGCATGCTGTCAATCCTGCCACCATAACCCTCAGTCTGGTCTGATCTTAGACTGGGAATGAACTCTGTATGCCTAAGCCGACCGACGAAATGTGCGGGCGGGCAGGGGGGCGGGCACTACGCCGGCCAGAGAGACGGGATGCGCAAGCCATAGATTAATAGGGTGTTAGGTGGGTTTAGGCACATCTTCATATTTCAACGTCCCAATGCCTTTTTTGTGGCTTTTAAATTCATACAATGGTCCTTTAAGCCTTCATATGAAGTTTCATAGCAAGACGACTCATTTTCTATTTTTCACGACTTTTGAAACTTTTTACGGTTCGGGATTTTTTAAAATTTTTTCGGAAGGCATTTTGGCCCAAACTTGGTAGATGTGATCCTTGTATTTTTTTTGGCATGCACAAAAAATTCAGCTAAAAACTCGAAGTGTACAAGATTTTGTGACCATTTGAAAAAAGTGTTCCCATTTCAGACACTTCGAAGGCTACTGGCAGCAAACCTGTAAAATCTCAAATGCTCTTTAAGGGGGTGTGAGTTCGCAGGGTTTGATGAGTGATAGGGGGCCAATATAAGGGCCAAGTACCAGCACCCATTGCACATCATGTGCGCACACCCCCCGGCCCCCCCAATCGTCGAAACCCCAATGCCGTCGGTCTGGTTCTCCGGTGATGCTCTGGTGATGGTGCCCCGACAAAGAAAAATGCGGCACCAGCACATGCCCGAGCCCAGCAAGTGCTGCCACAACCCTCGGTCCGGTCCAATCTTAGACTGGGAATGAACTCCGTATGCCTAAGCCAACCGACGAAAAGAGTGGGCGGACGGGCACTACGCCGACCAGAGAGACGGGATGCGCAAGCCGTGGATCGATAGAATGGTAGGAGGGTTTAGGCACATCTTCATATTACTGCATCCCAATGCCATTTTTATGGCTTGTAAATTCATACAATGGTCCCTTAAGCCTTCACGTGATGTTTCATGGCAAGACGACTCGTTTTCTATTTTTCATGATTTTCAAAACTTTTTTTGGTTCGGGATTTTTTAAAATTTTTTTGGAAGGTGTTTTGGCCCCAAACTTGGTAGACGTGATCCTTGTATTTTTTTGACATGAAAAAAAAAATTCAGCTAAAAACTCGAAGTGTACAAGATTTTGTGACAATTTGAAAAAGGTGTCCCCATTCCAGACACTTTAATGGCCACTGGCAGCAAACCTGTAAAATCTCAAATGCTCTTTAAGGGGGTGTGAGTTCTCGAAGTTTGATGAGGGATAGGGGCTGAATATAAGGGCCAAGTACCAGCACCCATTACACATCATGTGCGCACACCCCCCGTCCCCCCGATTGCCAGAACTCCAATGTCGGCGGTCAGGTTCTCTGACGATGCTGCGGCGATGGTGCCCCAATGAAAAAAAATGCGGCACCAGCACATGCCCGAGCCCAGCATGTGCTGCCACAACCCTCAATCTGGTCCGATCTTAGACTGGGAATGAACTCTGTATGCCTAAGCCAACCAACAAAAAGAACGGGCGGGCGGGCGGGCGGGCATTACGTCGATCAGAGAGATGGGATGCGCAAGCCGTGGATCGATAGGGTGGTAGGAGGGTTTAGGCACATCTTCATATTACTGCATGCCAATGCCATTTTTATGGCTTGTAAATTCATACAATGGTCCTTTAAGCCTTCACGTGATGTTTCATGGCAAGACGACTCGTTTTCTTTTTTTAATGATTTTCAAAACTTTTTACGGTTCGGGATTTTTTAAAATTTTTTTGGAAGATGTTTTGGCCCCAAACTTGGTAGACGTGATCCTTGTATTTTTGTTGGCATGCAAAAAAAAATTCAGCTAAAAACTCGAAGTGTACAAGATTTTGTGACAATTTGAAAAAGGTGTCCCCATTCCAGACACTTTAATAGCCACTGGCAGCAAACCTGTAAAATCTCAAATGCTCTTTAAGGGGGTGTGAGTTCTCGAGGTTTGATGAGGGATAGGGGGCCAATATAAGGGCCAAGTACTAGCACCCATTGCACATCATGTGTGCACCCCCTCGCCCCCTCGATCGCCGGAACTCCAATGCCGTCGGTCAGGTTCTCCGACGATGCTCCTGTGATGGTGCCCCAGCGAAGAAAAATGCGACACCAACACATGCCCGAGCCCAGCATGTGCTGCTGCAACCCTCGATCCGGTCCGATCTTAGACTGGGAATGAACTCCATATGCTTAGACTGGGAATGAACTCCGTATGCCTAAGTTAACCCACAAAACGAGCGAGTGGGCGTTCAGCCGACCAGAGGGGCGGGATGCACAAGCCGTGGATGGACCGGGTCCCCCTCTGCGTGCTGTCAATCCTACTACCACAACCCTTGATCCGATCCCATCTTAGACTAGGAATGAACTCCGTATGCCTAAGCCAATCGACGAAACGAGCAGGCGGGCGGACGGGCGGGTGGGCACTACGTCGGCTAGAGAGACGGCATGCACAAGCCTGGATCGATAAAGTGGTAGGCGGGTTTAGGCACATCTTCATATTTCTACGTGCCAATGCGATTTTTATGGCTTGTAAAATCATACAATGGTCCCTTAAGCCTTCATGTGAAGTTTCATGGCAAGACGACTCGTTTTCTATTTCTCATGATTTTTGAAACTTTTTATGGTTCGGGATTTTTTAAAATTTTTTTGGAAGGATTTTTGGTCCCAAATTTGGTAGACGTGATCCTTGTATTTTTGTTGGCATGCACAAAAAAATTCAGCTAAAAACTCTAAGTGTACAAGATTTTGTGACAATTTGAAAAAAGTGTCCCCATTTCAGACAGTTTAATTGCTACTGGCAGCAAACCTGTAAAATCTCAAAAGCTCTTTAAGGGGGTGTGAGTTTTTGAGGTTTGAAGAGGGATAGGGGGCCAATATAAGGGCCAAGTACCAGCACCCATCGCACATAATGTGCGCACACCCCCCGATCGTCGGAACGCTAATGCCGCCGGTCAGGTTCTCCGATGATGGTGCCCCGGCAAAGAAAAATGCGGCACCAGCACATGCTCGAGCCCAGCATGTGCTGCCGCAACCCTCGGTCCGGTTCGATCTTAGACTGGGAATGAACTCCGTACGCTTAGACTGGGAATGAACTCTGTAAGCCTAAGTTAACCTGCGAAATGAGCGTGCGGGCGCTCAGCTGACCAGAGGGGCGGGATGCGCAAGTCGGGGATCGGTCGGGTCCCCCTCTATGTGCTGCCGATCCTGCTGCCACAACCCTTGGTCTGATCTGATCTTAGACTGGGAATGAACTCTGTATGCCTAAGCCAACCGACGAAATGAGTGGGCGGGCGGGCGGGTACTACGCCGGCCAGAGAGACGGGATACACAAGCCGTAGATCGATAGGGTGGTAGGTGGGTTTAGGCACATCTTCATATTTCTGCATGCCAATGCCATTTTTATGGCTTGTAAATTCATACAATGGTCCCTTAAGCCTTCACGTGAAGTTTCATGGCAAGATGACTCATTTTCTGTTTTTCACGATTTTCAAAACTTTTTACGGTTTCGGATTTTTTAAAATTTTTTCGGAAGGAGTTTTGGCCCTAAACTTGGTAGACGTGATCCTTGAATTTTTGTTGGCATGCACAAAAAAATTCAGCAAAAAACTCGAAGTGTACAAGATTTTGTGACCATTTAAAAAAGATGTCCCCATTTCAGACACTTTAATGGCTACTGGCAGCAAACCTGAAAAATCTCAAATGCTCTTTAAGGGGGTGTGTGTTCTCAAGGTTTGATGAGGGATAGGGGGCCAATATAAGGGCCAAGTACCAGCACCCATCGCACATCATGTGCGCACACACCCTCCCCCGGCCCCTCAATCGCTGGAACCCCAATGCCGTCGGTCAGGTTTTCTGATGATGCTCTAGCGATGGTGCCCCGACGAAGAAAAATGCGGCACCAGCACATGCCCGATCCCTGGATATGCTTCCGTAACCCTCGGTTCAGTCCGATCTTAGACTGGGAATGAACTCCGTATGCTTAGACTGGGAATGAACTCTGTATGCCTAAGCCAACCGACGAAAAGAGCGGGCAGGCGGGCATTACGCCGACCAGAGAGACGGGATGCGCAAGTTGTGGATCGATAGGGCTGGTAGGAGGGTTAGGCACATCTTCATATTACCTGGCATGCCAATGCCATTTTATGGCTTGTAAATTCATGACATGGTCCCCTTACAGCCTTCAGGTGAAGTTTCATGCAAGAACGTACTACGTTTTCTATTTTTCTATGATTTTCGAAATTTCATTGTGGTTTGGGATTTTAAAAATTTTTTTCGGATGGAGTTTTTGGCCCCAAACTTGGTAGACATGATCCTTGTATTTATGTTGGCCATGCCAAAAAAAAAAATCCCTCAGCTAAAAACCTCGAAGTGTATAAATTTTGTGAGCAGTTTGAAAAAAAGTGTCGGCCATTTCAGCACTTTAAATGGCTTACTGGCTAGCAAAACCCGTAAAAATCTCAAATGCTCTTTAAGGGGGTGTGAGTTCTCGAGGTTTGATAAGTGATAGGGGGCCAATATAAGGGCCAAGTACCAGCACCCATCGCACATCATGTCCGCACACCCCCCGGCCCCCCGATCGTCGGAACCTCAATGCCGCCGGTCAGGTTCTCCGGTGATGCTCCGATGATGGTGCCCTGACGAAGAAAAATGCGGCAGCAGCACATGACCGAGCCCAGCATGTGCTGCCGCAACCCTCGGTCCAGTCTGATCTTAGACTGGGAATGAACTCCGTATGCTTAGACTGGGAATGAACTCCGTATGCCTCAGTCAACCAACGAAACAAGCGTGCGGGCGCTCAGCCAGCCAGAGGGGCGGGATGTGCAAGTCGGGGATTGGTCAGGTCCCCCTCTGCGTGCTGCTGATCCTGATGCCATAACCCTCGGTCCGATTCGATCTTCGATTGGGAATGAACTCTGTATGCCTAAGCCAACCGACGAAATGAGCGGGCCGACGGGCACTACGCCGGCTAGAGAGACGATATGCGCAAGCCGTGGATCGATAGGGTGGTAGGTGGGTTTAGGCACATCTTCATATTTCTGCATGCCAATGCCATTTTTATGGCTTGTAAATTCATACAATGTTCCCTTAAGCCTTCACGTGAAATTTCAAGGCAAGACAACTCGTTTTCTATTTTTCACGATTTTTGAAACTTTTTGCAGTTCAGGATTTTTTAAAAGTTTTTCGAAAGGAGTTTTGGCCCCAAACTTGGTAGATAGGATCCTTTTATTTTTGTTGGCATGCACCAAAGAATTCAGCAAAAATCTTGAAGTGAACAAGATTTTGTGACCATTTGGAAAAAATGTCCCCATTTCAGACACTTTAATGGCTACTGGTAGCAAACCTGTAAAATCTCAAATGCTCTTTAAGAGGGTGTGAGTTCTCGAGGTTTGATGAGGGATAGCGGGCCAATATAAGGGCCAAGTACCAGCACCCATCGCACATCTTGTGCGCACACCCCCCGGCCCCCCGATCGCCGGAACCCCAATGCCGCCAGTCAGGTTCTTCGACGATGCTCCGGCGATGGTGCCCCGGTGAAGAAAAATATGGCACCAGCACATGCCTGATCCCAGCATGTGCTGCCGCAACCTTCGGTCCAGTTCGATCTTAGACTGGGAATGAACTCCATATGCCTAAGCCAACCGACGAAACGAGCGGGCAGGTGGGCGGGCGGGCACTATGCCTGCCAGAGAGACGGGATGCGCAAGCCGTGGATCGATAGGGTGGTAGGTGGGTTTAGGCACATCTTCATATTTTTGCATGCCAATGCCATTTTTATGGCTTGTAAATTCATACAATGTTCCCTTAAGCCTTCACGTGAAATTTCAAGGCAAGACAACTCGTTTTCTATTTTTCATGATTTTTGAAACTTTTTACAGTTCGGGATTTTTTTAAATTTTTTCGAAAGGATTTTTGGCCCCAAACTTGGTAGATAGGATCCTTTTATTTTTGTTGGCATGCACAAAAAAATTCAGAAAAAATCTCGAAGTGAACAAGATTTTGTGACCATTTGAAAAAAATGTCCCCATTTTAGACACTTTAATGGCTATTTGCAGCAAACCTGTAAAATCTCAAATGCTCTTTAAGGGGGTGTGAGTTCTCGAGGTTTGATGAGGGATAGCGGGCCAATATAAGGGCCAAGTACCAGCACCCATCGGACATCATGCGGGCACACCCCCCGGCCCCCCGATTGTCGGAACCCCAATACCGCCAGTCAGGTTCTTCGACGATGCTCCGGCGATGGTGCCCCGGTGAAGAAAAATATGGCACCAGCACATGCCCGAGCCCAGCATGTGCTGCCGGAACCCTCGGTCCGGTCCGATCTTAGACTAGGAATGAACTCCATATGCTTAGACTGGGAATGAACTCCGTATGCTTAAGTCAACCCACGAAACGAGCGTGCGGGCGCTCAGCCGGCCAGAGGGGCGGGATGCGCAAGCCGGGGATCGGTCGAGTCCCCCTCTGCGTGGTGTCCGATCCTGCTGCCGTAACCCTTGGTTTGGTCTAATCTTAGACTGGGAAGGAACTCCGTATGCCTAAGCCAACCGACGAAACGAGCAGGCGGGTGGGCGGCAGGCACTACGCCGGCCAGAGAGACGGGATGCGCAAGCCGTGGATCGATAGGGTGGTAGGTCAGTTTAGGAACATCTTCTTATTTCTGCATGCCAATGCCATTTTTATGGGTTGTAAATTCATACAATGGCTCCCTTAAGCCTTCACGTGAAGTTTCATGGCAAGACAACTCGTTTTCTATTTTGCACGATTTTTGAAACATTTTGCTGTTCGGGAATTTTTAAAAATTTTTCGAAAGGAGTTTTGGCCCCAAACTAGGTAGACGTGATCCTTGTATTTTAGTTGGCATGCACAAAAGAATTCAGTTAAAAACTCGAAGTGTACAAGATTTTGTGACCATTTGAAAAAAGTGTCCCCATTTTAGACACTTTAATGGCTAATGGCAGCAAACCTGTAAAATCTCAAATCCTCTTTAAGGGAGTATGAGTTCTCAAGGTTTGATGAGGGATAGGGGCTAATATAAGGGTCAAGTACCAGCACCCATCATACATCATGTGCGCACACCCCCCGGCCACCCCGATCGTCGGAACCCCAATGCCGCCGGTCAGGTTCTCCGTGGATAGTGCCTCGGTGAAGAAAAATGCGGCACCAGCACATGCTCGAGCCCAGCATGTGCTGCCGCAACCCTCGGTCCGGTCCGGTCTTAAACTGAGAATGAACTCCATATGCTTAGACTGGGAATGAACTCCGTATGCATAAGTCAACCCACGAAACGAGCGTGCGGGCGCTCAGCCGGCCAGAGGGGCAGGATGCACAAGCCGGGGATCAGTCGGGTCCCCCTCTACGTGCTGCCGATCCTGCTGCCGCAACCCTCGGTTTGGTCAAATCTTAGACTGCGAAGGAACTCCGTATGCCTAAGCCAATCGATGAAATGAGTGGGCGGGTGGGCGGGCGGGCACTATGCCGGCCAAAGAGACGGGATGCGCAAGCCGTGGATCGATAGGGTGGTAGGTCAGTTTAGGAACATCTTCTTATTTCTGCATGCCAATGCCATTTTTATGGCTTGTAAATTCATACAATGGTCCCTTAAGCCTTCACGTTAAGTTTCATGGCAAGACGACTCGTTTTTTATTTTTCATGATTTTTGAAACTTTTTACGGTTCGAGATTTTTTAAAATTTTTTCGGAAGGATTTTTGGCCCCAAACTTGGTAGACGTGATCCTTGTATTTTTGTTGGCATGCACAAAAAAATTAAGCTAAAAACTCAAAGTGTATAAGATTTTGTGACCATTTGAAAAAAGTGTCCCATTTCAGACACTTTAATGGCTAGTGGCAGCAAACCTGTAAAATATCAAATGCTCTTTAAGGGGGTGTGAGTTCTTGAGGTTTGATGAGGGATAGGGGGCAAATATAAGGGCCAAGTACCAGCACCCATCGCACATCATGTGCGCACACACCCCCCCAGCCCCCTGATCGTTGGAACCCTAATACCGCTGGTCAGGTTCTCCGACGATGGTGCCCCGATGAAGAAAAATACGGCACCAGAAGATGCTCGAGCCTAGCATGTGCTATCGTAACCCTCAGTCCGATACGATCTTAGACTGGGAATGAACTCCATATGCTTAGACTAGGAATGAACTCCGTATGCCTAAGTTAACCCATGAAACGAGCGTGCGGGCGCTCAACCGGCCAGAGGGGCGGGATGCGCAAGCCGAGGATCGGCCGGGTCCCCCTCTGTGTGCGGCTGATCCTGCTACTGCAAACCTCAATCCAGTCTGATCTTAGACTGGGAATAAACTTCGTATGCCTAAGCCAACTGACGAAACAAGGGGGCGGGCACTACGTCGGCCAGAGAGACGGGATGCGCAAGCCGTGGATCGATAGGGTGATAGGTTGGTTTAGGCACATCTTCATATTTCTGCATGCCAATGCCATTTTTATGGCTTGTAAATTCATACAATGGTCCCTTAAGCCTTCACGTTAAGTTTCATGGCAAGACAACTCGTTTTTTATTTTTCATGATTTTTGAAACTTTTTACGGTTCGAGATTTTTTAAAATTTTTTCGGAAGGATTTTTGGCCCCAAACTTGGTAGACGTGATCCTTGTATTTTTGTTGGCATGCACAAAAAAATTAAGCTAAAAACTCAAAGTGTATAAGATTTTGTGACCATTTGAAAAAAGTGTCCCATTTCAGACACTTTAATGGCTAGTGGCAGCAAACCTGTAAAATATCAAATGCTCTTTAAGGGGGTGTGAGTTCTTGAGGTTTGATGAGGGATAGGGGGCAAATATAAGGGCCAAGTACCAGCACCCATCGCACATCATGTGCGCACACCCCCCCGACCCCCACGATCGTCAGAACCCCAATGCCGTCGGTCAGGTTCTCCGATGATGCTCCGGCGATGGTGCCCCGACGAAGAAAAACGCGGCACTAGCACATGCCCGAGCCCCAGCATGTGCTGCCGCAACCCTCAGTCTGGTCCGATCTTAGACTGGGAATGAACTCCGTATGCTTGGACTAGGAATGAACTCCGTATGCCTAAGTCAACCCACGAAACAAGCGTGCAGGCGTTCAGCCGGCCAAAGGGGCGGGATGTGCAACTAGGGATCGGTCGGGTCCCCCTCTGTGTTCTATCGATCCCTACTGCCGCAACCCTCGGTTCAGTCCGATCTTAGACTGGGAATGAACTCCGTATGCCTAAGCCAACCGACGAAACGAGCGGGCGGATGGGCAGGCGAGCACTACGTCGACCAGAGAGACGGGATGCGCAAGCCGTGGATCGATAGGGTGGTAGGTGGGTTTAGGCACATCTTCATATTTCTGCATGCCAATGCCATTTTTATGGCTTGTAAATTCATACAATGGTCCCCTAAGCGTTCACGTGAAGTTTCATGGCAAGACGACTCGTTTTCTATTTTTCATGATTTTTGAAACTTTTTGCGGTTTGGGATTTTTGAAAATTTTTTCGAA